>OX104036.1:2161812-2602893 GCA_944470415.2 Schistosoma rodhaini | reverse complement strand
TCAAGGTACGAGAGGTCCTAACTAAGCCGGATGCGGTAAATCCGTACGACGTATTGAAACAGGCCGTAATAAAAGCTCTCTCGTTAAACGACCGGCAGGCTGTCGAGCAGTTGCTCAGTGAAGTTCAAATCGGAGATAGAACGCCTTCGCAGTTAAAAACGTATATGAGCAACGTAATTGGAGACAGAAATGTGGGTAAAAATATATTTTACCACTTATGGTTGCGACGACTCCCACCGAACGTACAGCAGATCCTCGCTGTTGGAGATAGCGATGTAGACATAGACAACATCGCTAAAATAGCCGATAAGATTTACGAGAGAATGAGAAATGCGACTTCACAAACGCTCAACTTCACAGTTGACGAAAGAATCGAGGCCTTGCAAAAGGAAATTAATGCGCTATGCCACAAATTAACGAGTCTAAATCACAACGACAGGAAAAGAAGTTGGTCGCGCAGCAGATCAAGAGATAGAAACCGATCATTTTCTAAGGGACTACCAGATCCTGCTATATGCTGGTACCATCAAACATTTGGGTACAGAGCTCGAAAATGCAGGTCTCCATGCAAATTTAAACGATCCCAACGATTCTCAGTAACGACTACGAAAATCAACGCAGCTCCCACGAGCAATCGTTTATTCTATGTTCAGGACAGAGCAACGGGCGCGCAGTTTTTAGTAGACACGGGAGCAGAGATAAGCGTCGTCCCTCCATTGAGCAACGAAAAACAAAATATCGATACTGCGCTAACTCTTAAAGCAGCGAATAGATCCGATATAAAGACATATGGCAAGCGAAAACTAACCTTGAATTTCGGCCGTAATATTTCTCTTCGCTGGGAATTTGTGATCGCTGATGTGTCCGTACCCATAATTGGTATCGATTTCTTAAAGAATTTTGACCTATTAGTGGATTCTCGACGAAACCAACTAGTGAATGGAGAACGCTCAGTAGTCATAAGAGGAGTGACCACTGATCATGTATCTATGAATTTAGTAGTGTCGAAAGATAAGAACGAGCAATATAAGTCACTTCTAAATAAGTTCGCCGATTTAACGAGGTCATCATACGACAATAAAGATCTTAAACATACAGTACAGCACCATATCGTCACGAAAGGTCCACCGACTAGAGTAAGAGCGCGAAGGTTGGACCCAAAAAGGTTAAACATTGCAAAACGAGAATTCGAAAAACTAATGAAACTTGGTATCATAAGGCCATCTAATAGTCCCTGGGCATCTCCGTTACATATGGTTCCCAAAAAGAATGGAGAAATTAGACCATGTGGAGATTATAGAGCCCTTAACAAGCAAACGATAGCAGATAGATACCCAGTGCCACATATTCACGACATCACTACCGAAATGGAAGGTGCTACGATTTTTTCGAAAATTGATCTTGTTCGGGCGTACTACCACATTCCAGTGGCTCCAGAAGACATACCGAAAACGGCCGTAATCACTCCATTTGGTTTATTTGAGTTTTTACGAATGCCATTTGGACTAACTAATGCAGCTCAAACCTTTCAGCGATTTATTGATCAGGTTGTTAGAGGTTTGACAGGGGTATACGCATATATCGACGATATATTAGTAGCTAGCGCTACCGTCGAAGAACACCTACAACATCTACGACAGTTATTCACGAGACTTCAAGAACATGGTGTCACTATTAACGTGGAGAAATGTGAATTTGGAAAGAAATCATTGCAATTCCTAGGTCATATGATAAATTCTCGAGGTATTATGCCAGTTCCAGCAGAAGTTGCTGCTATTCGCAATTGTCCGTTGCCCGAGTCACAAAAAAAGTTACGACGATTCTTGGGACTAATAAACTATTATAGGCGATTTATTCCAAACTGCGCAGCAATACTACAGCCATTAACGGACGCTTTGCGAGGAAATACCCGAACATTCCATCTATCGACAGAGGCTATACAGGCTTTTGAGAACGCTAAGCGAGCACTTCATGAGAAAATGATATTAGTTCGACGAAAGAGCGAAGCGCCACTAGCCATCATGACGGACGCATCGAACATAGCAGTAGGAGCTGTACTGCAGCAGTTAGTAAACGGTACATGGGAACCGATTTCATTTTTCTCGAAGAGATTAAACCCTACACAAACGAGGTACAGTACGTTCGGAAGAGAACTATTAGCGATTTACTTGGCAATCAAACATTTCCGACACATGATAGAGGGTACCATTTTTACAGTGTATACAGACCATAAACCCCTCACGAAAGCATTAAACGCCAAGCAGGATAACTATTCGCCGAGGGAAATTCGACAATTAGAATTTATTTCCCAATTTACTTCTAGCATACAGTATATTGAAGGTAATAATAACGAAGTGGCAGATGTGTTGTCCAGAACAACGATAAACGCGATTATTACAAATGGAATTGATTATCACGGTCTCGCGAAGTTACAAGAGATAGACATCGAACTAAACAAGCTAAGATTCGATGACACGACGTCATTATCATTCGAAGATGTTCAGTTCGGCAACGCGAAAGTAATATGTGACATGTCGACAGGCCGACCTCGCCCATTCATTCCTAAACCATTGCGACGGAAAGTATTCGAAAGTATCCATAACCTATCGCACCCGGGAATAAAAGCCACGATGAAATTAATCAGTGAGCGTTTCGTATGGACGAAAATGAATCGCGATATACGAAATTGGACGCAAGCATGCATGAAATGTCAAAAAGCCAAAGTACATCGTCATACTAGTTCGCCAATGGGTTCGTTTTCACAGCCAGACACTCGATTCGAACATATACACATCGATATTGTGGGACCACTGCCAGTTTCGAACGGGTACAACTATATTTTTACATGCATCGATAGATTTACCCGATGGCCTGTAGCGGTACCAATAAAAGACACCTCAGCCGAATCCGTAGCCAAAACCCTTATCGAAAATTGGATTTCTTACTATGGTATACCGGCAATTATCACGACCGATAGAGGAGCTCAATTCGAAAGTCGACTCTTCCAGCAGCTTACAGAACTCCTCGGAATTAAACGTATACGAACGACATCCTACCATCCAATGGCAAACGGAATGGTTGAACGCCTACATAGGCAGTTGAAAGCATCCCTTACATCTGTCATTGTCAATAACGATTGGGCTAATAAGCTTCCTTTAGTCATGTTAGGTTTAAGAACAATAATTAAACAGGATATGGGATGTTGTCCAGCCGAGTTGGTATATGGAACTACTTTACGTTTACCCGGAGAATTTTTCGCTTCAGGTAGAAGTGTTCCGACTGATGTAGCCAACTACGTCCAACGCCTGAAGAAACACATGAGCGATTTAAAAATAGCACTTCCCAGACTACAACAACGTCGAGTATTCGTACCTCAGCAACTACATAATAGCACGCACGTATTTATCAGAAGAGACAACGTACAACCACCTCTGCAGCCGAACTATGAAGGTCCATTTAAAGTGATTACGAAGACAGATAAGACAGTCACGGTAGAAAAAGCTGGGAAGACAGACGTAATCAGTATCGATCGTGTGAAGCCAGCTTTCATCGATAGCGATTTTCAATCGACAAGCACAAGCCTCTCGAAGACGATCACACCTACGAAACACGAATCTCAGGAGTCAACGACGCTAACGCACCAAAACGAAGAGACTCCGATAACGACAAAATCTGGTCGCAGAGTAAGATGGCCGCAACGTTATGTCGCTACAATCTTTTACTGATAATTTTCTGCTACTTTGAATATTAATTATAATTCTTCCTCTTCATTGTATACATATGGATTATTAAGTTCATGTTATACGCTATTAAACTCGGCACAGCTTATGTACACCATTGCGCTTATACTTGTAATTTTTTTTCGAAGCGATACCATATTCCTTCAATATCTTACCGCTATTTTGTATAGCCTAACGGACGGGCACGAACTAAATACACACTAACTTCATTCTAATTTTATACAGGCCCATATCTTCAAATGATTGTAACTACGCTATCCAACTTACTGTACATTATGCAAACACAGACATTTTTTTCATATATCTTTGTTTGCAGGGGGGAGTAATATAGCAACCATCCTACAATCAATTTCGATTATAGCCAATTTTGGTTAAGCCCTTTTTTATAACTTACTTAACAGACATTGTCATTAGGATAGTAACAATTTGCATATTCTTTGCACTGCAATAACACTAGAGCACATGACACTCTAGCCGAAATGTTGACTGCTTAAATATCATTCGATGACTCGTACTCCTCCCCATATATGTATGCACACAAATATTATTATCAGCCTTTGTTTTGCTTTGCTGTGCCCTTATTAAATTTGACTATAAATTGCCTATGTAATTGCTTGCTATTCGCTCGCTCGCTTGCTCCTCGTTCGTTTCCTTCGCTTGTTTGCCTGTTCACTCGCTCGTTCATATTCGCTCAGGTGTTGTTAGCTTTCGAACCTGAGTCATTCGACAATAAACTGTAGTTGCTGCTATCCTTTGTCTTCTGATTTTACGCACCGTTAAGTTTAGAATTATAACGGTTATCGAAGTAAACGGTTAACGAATCGCGGCACTACAATACTACCATATTAATGACAAGAAGGTATAGCTGCAATCAAATTGAATGGTTATTTTCTGTTGAGTAGGATTCATCATTTCAAACATAAGGGGTTGCAAGCTCTAGCCCTGTTCCACCTACTTTGATTTATACAAGCTAGGTAGTAGTATTACTATTAGCAGTCATACCTAGAGTGTGGCTCAAAACCGAGCACAAAAATGTATGCATTGACTGATCATAATAAATGAGCGACCGATTTTATGTTTTCCTAATCCTTAGTGTTAATCGAATTCTATTGATCAGGTAGTAATGTGGCCGCTAACCGTAGTGACCAGACACTGCTTGTACTATGTTTTGATCATAGTTTTTTAGATGTAGTCGGTTGTAGCCTGAATAGCTCAATGGTGACGTCTTTGACTATGAAGTAGGGTGGCATGGAATCGAATTGCACAGAATGCATCAGTTCCCTGAAGAATCAAAGTAACTCTTGTTGACGAGTGTTGAACAGCACAAAACCTAGGTCCTGGATATCTCGTCAAACACATATAGCTAACTAACACATGGATTTATGCTTGGTTATGGCACAAAACTGTACTCAGTTGTTGACTGACGTTACTCTATTACTCTTAAATGTCTAACCTTGCAACAATCAGAAAACATATCAGGTAAGAATAAAAAGCAATACAATTTACAAGTGCATAGATCATTTCACTTAACCCAATCAGAAAATTTAACCCACTGAATATAGTTCAGTTTAAAAATCAATGACCTATTGAACTGATATCATAATATAATCTTGATTTGACCAACCCTAATCGTATTTCTAATCTCCTCATGTTAGATTCCATAGAACATTGGGATACCATTTAGTGACTGAGTAATGTACAACAGACATGTCAATGAAGGCTTGCATATGTTAAATAACAGAAAAGAGAGTAAAATATTTACTGCAATCAATATTATATGATCACAAATAATTCATTGAACTCACTTTGTCGATCAGGTCTTACATGATTGGCGATTGAACGAACCTGAGGTTCTAAATTTAAAATAATAGTAATAGTAAATAAATAATGGTAAATAAACAATAATAATCAGTATAATTTTTATAAAAATAATTTTTCATAGTTGAAGTCATGAGTCAATTGAAGTTAGACCACCATGGAAAACCTGGAAGCACTGGACGGCCGTTTCGTCCTATTATGGGACTCCTCGGCAGTGCGCATTCACGATCCCACCTAGCGAGATTAGAACCCAGGACTTAACAGTCTTGCGTCAGAGCGCTTAATCACTAGACCACTAAGTCGGCCGGCATCCAGCGGTGTTAATGTGTAACTTCAACCAATCCACGATGTTTAAGCAACCGTTCACCAATTGTCTTTAGTGAGTTGATATCTCTACAACAGACTTGGTTGAACTCCACTGGTCACTGCTTCCCAAAAAATAATTTGCCATAATCTATCGAATTTAGTTAGTAAGTCGTCGAAAATCAGATAGTTGTTTAAGATTCATCAATAATGCGTGTGCGCGTCAACATATTCAAGACCTTTATCATCTTACTAGGCGATAGCAATACAATTTAGGCTACTGAGTGTTGAAAATCCAATAGCTGACATTTCCAACTCTAATTGATTTATGATAAAAAGAAAATAACAATGATATCTGGTAACACTTGTATCATTGTAACCAATTATAAGCCATATTACTCATCATCAATTATTGGTTACGATGATCGTATGAACCTTGACCGACTAGTTTGAGTATAAACAATACGATATAGTCAAAGAATTACTGACTTTATGGACCAATGCATGTTTTGATTTGCCCGATCTTTCAGTCTTCTTTTAATCAAAATCATACGTAAAGACAAGTGGTATATGGTAATATATAATGTATGCTCCAATCTTATCTAGTGATTTGCATAGTCTCCCCAAATACCCTGGTACGGCCGAGAGTAGGGAGAGTCCGCTCTCCCTCTCCGAATGCTCTTATATGGCTACGCGTATACAGCCTCTGACAGGGAAGTCCTACTCATTCCCTTCTCGTGGCACTACTGTTATTTACGAAATTGAGAGGACGAAAAGCGAACGTCCGGCGCTTTAATCGGGTTGGTGGACACGGAAAGTTCACCTAGGGGAATTGGAGAACCCTCATTCCAAACCAATCGTGCACATGGGCTCCAGTATCCTGAGGGAATAAATGGCGCATGAACCAATTGTTGGTCATCGGCTATTATAGGATTGAATCTCCTCACAATGTTCCACTACCTTGTGAATCAGACCTTAGAAACTCATAAGATAAAACATATTGAATCAACTACACAAGAAAACAGAAATAAAACATGAATACAAACATATGAACAGATCAAAATACAACAGACATACGTACACACACATATAATACACATACACTTAGAAAAATAAATAAAATTTACCAAATCCTAAATTGAACATTTTATCAGCTTCATCAAATACAAGATATGTAACTCTACGTAAATTAGTTGATTTCTTTTTCACAATATCAATTAATCTACCCTACAATATTGTAAAAAAAACAGAGATATACGAGAATAAGCAACTGAGGAAAAAAACAAACAAACAATTCAAGGTTAGACATTAACACCGTTGGATGCCGGCCTGGCTCAGTGATCTATCGATTAAGTGCTCTGGCGCGAGACTGGTAGGTTCTGGGTTCGAATCTCACTAGGCGAGATCGTGGATGCGCACTGCTGAGGAGTCCCACAATAGAATGAAACTGCCATCCAGTGCTTCCAGGTTTTCCTTGATGGTCTAGCTTCAATTGAATCATGATCTCAACTATATAAAAAACGACTAAAAATCTTCGCAAACCCCCCTTGTGAAATTCAGTCTATTTGGTATTTTGTTATTTATGTTAATAAATAAGGTTATTTTTTATAAAAATGTCTTCTTATACAGGTTAGACCGTTTATCACTTCATTTAATTGATGAATTCTGTATGTTATTGTATTCTTCACTAACTCTTAAGGTATCTGCAACTATCCAGTCAGTCAGTCATCTACAACGCAGGACCAGGCACATATATGCATTTGTCCAAGTTGCCATACCTAATTAACACAACAAGATGAACACCAAATTCATAGAATCAATTACTTCAATTGTAGTAATATGTACATATCAATCTAACTTAAATTGACATTTCGGATGAAAAATATAAACACAGTGGACTTTAAGTCATGACAAATTCTATAGTAGAAATTATACTTTAATATATAAAACTCAACGGGGAAAATGTCCAAAATTCCTGGACATAAATACAAAGTTACTGAAGATTTAAACTCCGTCTGAAAGTCCTCCGGGGGCTACTGCCGGTCCCAAGCCCACACAAAGGAGGAGGGTTGGGCATGCAGTTAGCGACCACATCCCGTAGAAAACCAACTCGCTAAAAAACGCTAACCAGAAAAAATAATTCAAACCATTTAAACTCTGCCCTGGGAGTTTAAGGAATAATTATGACGTCTCATGATCAATGCCGAGTTCCTTCGGAAGTCATGAGGCCGATGCACCTTCTAACAACCAGAGCAACACTCTTTATAGGTACATGGAACGTCCGGACAATGGTTGGAGAATGCTGGTCGGCGGCCTATGCTCCGTTGGGAGTATTAGGCATAAGTAAGTAAGTACTGAAGATTTAAAACGTTGCAGATAACCTCTGATATAAATTCAAACAATTAAGAAGCTTATCTGATATGATCCTTTATCAGGATAGATGATAAAAGTATCATCGATAACATTTAACATTTTGATAAGTCTGCTACTCTACTGGAAGACTTATTATTACCTTCCTAACCGCTTCCTATAGCTATAAACTAATTCTGCACATCAGCCCGAACAATAGAGAAGAGGCACGAAATATAAGTAAGAGCTTTGCTTCAAGATTAGTTTATTTACAGAAAATGGAGGGTATTTAGAGATTTGCATCTGACTGTGAAATTTTAGACCTCTCTGAAAACACACTAAATATAGTAATAGTATAGGTAATTAACAAAAAAAACCGATACATGATCCTTCGTCTTCTAAATGTTTCTGAGACGCTTTCACTCAATGCTGACTGGATAAAACAGAAATTCCTGAAGTTTAATGGGATTCTAGCGACTTTGATGAAGGATATTTTCAGACTGTCTAACATATTTTCTACTTTTTAAATTACTTTGCCGAGAATGCTCATTTCTAATTTATGTTAAAAAAATATCAAGTAGAGCAAAGTGACAACAATGATTACAGTCAGAGTTATTTAGCGACACAATTATTCACCATTAGTTTGGAATTGTATACATTTTCTCTTTAATGATGAAGAAAATAACAACAATGAGTTTTTCTGACCTTTTAGCCCCCAAATGCCCTGGTACGGCCTAGAGTAGGGGGAGTCCGCTCTCCCCCTCAAAATGCTCTCACATGGTCACGCGAATATATAGCCTCTGACAGGGAAGTCCTACTCATTCCCTTCTCGTGGCACTACTGTTATTTACGAAATTGAAAGGACGAAAAGCGAATGTCCGGAGCTTTAACCGGGTTGGTGGACACGGAAAGTTCACCTAGGGGTATTGGAAAACCCTCATTCCAAACCAATCGTGCACATGGGCTCCAGTATCCTGAGGGAACAAATGGCGCATGAACCAATTGTTGGTCATCGGCTACTATGGAACTGCATCTCCTCACGATGCTCCACTGCCTTGTGGATCAGAACTTTAGGTCAAAGGCTTGGGGTGTTGCCCCCTAAGAAAACCACCTGCTTCGGTTTGGGCAACCGGGCTGTATCACAGCCCTCACACAAATCAAATGAGATTTGTGTGGTGCATATGTATCTGGTTCCCTTTTCGTACCAATATTTATGTGCTTAAATAATTAAATAAATTTCTGATCTTTTAACTACAGTATTCACTTACATCAGTAGAAGTGGGAACGTTTGTAAATAAGGTATTATACATTCCATAACCACATATCAAAATATAAATCGGAGACTTTATGAATGAAGCAATTCAGCCAGTCATTCAGTTACAAAGTAGAAATTCGTATGTACATACATCAGTTCGAGTCGCCATACCACATTAGCACAGAGATGAAGTTGTCAATTCAAATCCCATATTGGTAGAAGTAGTAAGAGTATAAACAGTAATCGGAAAGATTAAGGTTTGAAGATGTTATTGAAGTATAATTCAGTGAAAGAAATTTGGAAAAAGAAAAGGGATAGGGACATGAGGAATTCAAAAGGTTAGAATTTGGTAGAACACAAAGAGTGGATGCACCTTCGTCATTGCAAACGATTTTGAGCCATGTCATTTAAGGTCTCTAACCATCGATTGCTATCATCTCGCGAATCCCAACCAGGTAGTCTACACCTACCAGCATGGCTCAGTCCAATTGTCAGTGACTTCATGGATTTGTGCCACGTTTTGGTCTGGCCGCCCCTAACTTTCTTCCAACCTGGTCCTACACCATGAAACATTGCACGTCGGGTCAGTCGGTGGTTGGGTATACGTAACATGTGTCCCAGCCATCTCAACTGATGAAGTTTCACTACTTCATCAATCCATTTGCCATCATTATCTAGTACCCGTTTCCTAACAACTGCATTACTTACCCGGTGGTCCCATGATATACGAGCAATGCATCGAAGACACCTATGATCGAATACTAGTAGCCTACGAATATCCTCTACTCTTATCGGCCATGTTTCACTGCCATAAAGTAGGACGGAACGAACTGCTGCACAGTAAACCCGTCCTCTTGTTGCTAGACGGATATCTCACCTACGCCATAAATGGCGCAAGTTGGCGAAAGCTAGACGAACCTTCTGTATCCGTGCTGAGATTTCGTCACACACCAGACAATAAAGGCTGATGAGGCTCCCAAGATAAGTGAAGTGGTCTACACGCTCAACTACTTCACTCCCTATCATTAGTTCAGGTGTCGATGCAATTAGTCTAAAAATGTACTGTGAGGAGATGAAGTTGGTCTAAATGATATCATTTACATTCTCTACATATTTCAAACAGTCTTGTCAAGATATTCATATATGAAAGTGAATGAAAATTAGAAGGATCTGAAGCTCTGATTGAAAATAAAAGATATAACAATATCAGTTAGTCGATTACAACGTAGAACCTGGTAAGTATATACATCAGTTCAGGTTGCCATATCCCATTAGCACAGAGAGATGAAACTTTCAGGTCAAATCACAAAATAGTTGAGGTAGTAACAGTATGAGTGATGGTTGAAAAGACTAGACATCGAAGATATAATTCAAGAAAATATAAATTAATGAAATAAAAACACCAAATAACGTTATGAGTAATACCGAAGTCCAGAGTTTGAGGGAAACACCTCAAACGATTTCGAGCCATATTATTCAAAGTCTCTAAGCATTGGTTACGATAATCACGCGGACCCCAACCAAATAGTCTACACCTATTAATATGTCTCAGTCCAATTGTCAATGAATTCATGGACTGATGCCGTGTTTTGGCTTGGTCAACGCTTGCCTTCTTTCAAGTTACTCCTACACCATACAACATCCCTCGTCCAATTAAGTGGTAGTTGAGCATCCACAACACATGTCTCGACCACTTCTTTTGAAGATTTACTACTTTATCGATCGATTCGACATCCTTGCCTAGTACCCTATTTGCAACCTAGACAATGTTTACTCCGTAGTCCCAAAATACATGAACAATGCTACCAAGACACCGATGATTAGATACGAGTAACCTACGAATATCTTCGATTCTTAATGGATATGTTTCACACCCATAAAGTAGAATAAATAATAATACATAAAATAAGAAAATAGTGAGTTGTCACACCACCATGCGTGTGGTGTATAATATAACTTACCGGTGTACAAACTAGAATTTCACATCCAGCTTCACAAGCTTTTTGTTGTTCCCACAAACTTCCACCACCATAGGCACAGACAACTGTTAAATTATACACTTTGGCTAACTTTTTAGCTTCACTATAGATTTGTAATGCTAATTCTCTTGTCGGTGCACATATCACACCGATAGGACCATCGCCCAGTTTTAATTCCGGCTATATTTATACAAACATAAACATGTATATATAAATATCTATTTATCAAAACTAATGTAAAGTAAACAAAATTGTCAGTCAGTCAGACACAACGTAGAACTTCGTATGTACATACATCAGTTCGAGTTGCCATACCACATTAGCACAGAGATGAAGTTGTTGATTCACATCTCATAGTGGTAGAAGTAGTAAGAGTATAAACAGTAATCGGAAAGATTAGGGTTTGAAGATGTTATTGAAGTATAATTCAGTGAAAGAAATTTGGAAAAAGAAAAGGGATAGGGACATGAGGAATTCAGAAGATTAGAATTTGGTAGAACACAAAGAGTGGATGCACCTTCGTCATTGCAAACGATTTTGAGCCATGTCATTCAAGGTCTCTAACCATCGATTGCTATCATCTCGCGAATCCCAACCAGGTAGTCTACACCTACCAGCATGGCTCAGTCCAATTGTCAGTGACTTCATGAATTTGTGCCACGTTTTGGTCTGGCCGCCCCTAACTTTCTTCCAACCTGGTCCTACACCATGAAACATTGCACGTCGGGTCAGTCGGTGGTTGGGCATACGTAACAAAATTGACCTAATATATATCAGAATATTGGAAAATTAAACTTGACACTCATTGTAAGATTTAATTACCTACAGATGAATTTCTAAACTCGTTTTAAATTGGAGAAAGTTGAATCAAGTAAGATGTTTGGCTATTTAAACTTTACCAGTAGGTAAATCAGTTCCACGGACCAAGGAGTTTAACATGTGCGCGAGTCATTGGGTGTGACGAAACCCAAAGGCGAAGTGAAGGTGAAGATTCGTCTTTTCCGGACTAAGGTGAGATCCTGTTGTCTTGCTCATACTTTCCAAGATGCGAGCAGCGGGCGCATCACCGGCCCGTCCCATGACGTAGATATGTGACCTCGTGCTGTGTGCACCGTCGGTGCGGAGCAAGAGAGTAACACATTGAGACCCGAAAGATGGTGAACTATGTTTGTGAAGGTTGAAGCCAGAGGAAACTCTGGTGGAGGACCGTAGCGATTCTGAGGTGCAAATCAATCGTATAACGTGAGTATAGGGGCGAATGACTAATCGAACTATCTAGTAGCTGGTTCCCTCCGAAGTTTCCCTCAGGACAGCTCTCATTCTGAGAAATAAAGTTTTATCCGGTAAAGCGAATGATTAGAGGCATTGGGAAGAAATCATCCTCAACCAGTTCTACGAAGTTTCAAACAGTAGCTAAAAGACACAAAAGAATGAATCAAAAAAGTTTAGTATCATTTGTATTGGTTGTCTGAATCTTCCCATTGATGTTTAAAACTACAACTGACCAGTCTCATTTGGCATATTGGCATCCTGTGCAGATTGTCTCACAGGTATAAGGAGATGGATGGTGGTTAGTAGTAGAATCCAGGATGTGCGTTTCGTCTACCAACAATTTGGGAAACTAATGCTATGTATGACGTGATAGGTTTAGTTTTATGCCTAATAAATGTTCTCGTGAAAGAACAATGTAGTATGAATTGAGACCAGCAATCCAACAAACTTGCATATTACAATGTTTGAATCTTCTAGACATCAATACAAATGAAATTTTAACGCGTTACGTTATCTGTAAGCAACAATAGTCTATGACTAAAGAAAAACACATGTAATCATTATAGGAGTAAATGCTCTAGTGTTCTTGGAAATGTTTAAATACAACTGTGTGCTTAGAACTCAGGAATATCGTATTCATTGATTTTATGTCGTGCGTGTGAGACTTTGGAAAAGGACAGAAAACGGTCTGTGTTGCAGCAAAATTAGGACGATGGAGTGTCCAACATTCATTCACTAGAATTTCAGTTCAAACCCCGTTCAATCTATAGTGTTTTGAACATACAGGGGTAATATTAAGACCCTTACGCAAGTTATACGATTTAGAGCCGAGTAAATGATTTTTTATTTGGTTATTGAATTTCATTTGTAGAACGATAGCTTATCGGTTAAAGATATAGACCATCAGCTCCCGATTCACCTACGTACTTCAATATTAGCATTCTAGTACATGAAAATGTAGTCCGTCGATATATTAAGAAATTAGAATAATTAGTGAATGGTGTACACGATCTCACTGATTCAAAAATGACAGACAAATTAGGAGTGTATCCTCAATATTAGATAGTTTGTGCGTACATCCAGAGTTGGAACATCGTGTCGTCTACTTCAGTTTGGGCAACCTTATTAGCACAACAAGATCAACACCAAATTCATAGAAGTAGTTAATTCAATGGTAGTAAAAAAAGATTTCACATAAGGATATGATACAGGGAGAAAGAATTATTTCGTAGAAAAAAGGTATGAAGTAATAGCATTTTTTAAATAAATTTAGAGCCAGAGAAACCTCCACACTGTAAACGGATGTACGGAATTTAATGTGTCAGATGTCTTGGAGGCAGTCGACAAGAAACTCAGGACATAGGTTTCGTACTATCTGACATTCGTCGACACAGAAACCAATGCTCCCTGATGGATTTGATCATGTGTCAGCCAACTACATAATCAGAGACGATACTACGGAGCTATTTGGGCTTTGAATGACCTTTTGTATGAGTGACATGTATTTACAGTTGATTGATCACTTGATCGATAGAATCCGATCGGCACTAAGTAATCAACATGCATAACATTAGTTGTTACACAGTGATCAATCAGTTGTAAACGGAATATCAGTCAGTCAGTCAGCTAAAACGTAGGACCAGGCACATTTATGCATCGGTCCAAGTTGCCATACCTCGTTAGCACAACAAAATGAACACCGAATTCATAGAAGTAGTTAATTTAGTGGTGGTAGTATATAAAAGATAGGTTGTATATAAAGATATATTTATTGTTCAAGTTAATAAAATAAATGATAGGGAGAAATGATCTTAAGTTGATTTTACACTTACTTGATCCATAATATGAATAATAAGTGGCCATAGGAAAGCAGCAGTTTTACCACTACCAGTTTTTCCAATCCCAATTACATCACGTCCAGCTAAAATTAATGGAACAGCTTGTGCTTGAATAGGTGTTGGTTGTGTATAACCAGCTTTACGTATTGCTTCCATTAATGGTTCATCTAAGCCAAGATGAGCAAATGAACAAACAGGACGTAATGGACTAGGTCCACTAACACGCAAACCAAGTTTAGATCGAAGTGAATCTACACCAGCTTCATCTAAACTAGATATTTCTACATGTTCAACATAGAAATTTTTAGCAAATGGTGCATAATTTATCATGGAATGATCAATTGGAGGTAATGGATCAATAGTCTATATATAAAAAGTAAGTACATAAAAGGTTATATGATAATATTGTTAGATAGAAGCGGATAGATGAGAAAGGTGAAACCTTCAAAACTATTAAATGATGAATTATTATATCTATTTACTGCCCCCAAATGCCCTGGTACGGTCGAGAGTGAGGCAAGTCCGCTCTCCCTCTCAAAATGCTCTCACACGGCTACGCGTATATAGCCTCTGTCAGGGAAGTCCTACTCACTACCTTGTGGCACTACTGTTGTTTACGAAATTGAGAGGACGGATAACGAATGTCCGGAGCTTTAAATGGCTTGGTCGACACGGAAAGTTCACCTACGGGAGTTGGAAAACCCTCATTCCAAACCAATGGTGCACATCGGCTCCAATATCCTAAGGGAACAAATGACGTATGAATCAACTGTTGGTCACCATGGGACTGCATCTCTTCACGATGCTCCACTGCCTTGTGGATCAGACCTTTAGGTCAAAGGCTCTGGGTGTGGCCCCCTAAGAAAACCACCTGTTTCAGTTTGGGCACACGGGCAGCATCACAGCCCTCACATAAATCAAGTGAGATTTATGTGATGCTCCCTTGTACCAATATTTATGTGTTTAAATAAATAATTATGAAAATATTAATGACAGAATTCACGCCAGTTTACAGGCATGATCAATTTGATATAAATAGCAACATTAGATATAGAGAACAAACATGTGATATAAGATTGCTTCAAGTTTTCTAATTCAGTAGTTGTTTAAGTAGTACATTTATGACATGTATCACAGTAATCCAATGCATCAGCAGGGAACTTTTAATTTTTTTCTTAAGTGGATAGCCTGATGATTCATGAACGGTATTATTTATGGTTATTTCCTGTGCTGGAACGAATTATTGATAATTATCTACAACTAGAGAAACTAAAATGAAAACAGAGAGCACGGAACAACAAAACAATGATTGCCAAAATATGTTGGTCAGGTTTACCACTGTTCATGTTAGTTATTATTCAAACGTGTTGCTAGTGACAGTGTTAATGTAAAGTGACAGCAGGTAAGTGGCTAAACATTTAAAGTTCCTATAATCTCACTTGTGAAGTAAGATACACTTACAAGCGCCAGAATATTTAATGCATTTTCAGAGGAGCAATATGCAACAATGGGAGAGATTTTATCGTACGGATAGATTGTGGTAGATTATTTCAGAGTCTAGAAAACTCACAGGTAAAGTAATTCATATAGAGAGAAGATCTGGAATATGTTTGTTTCGCTAAAGACAAGGAGTTACGAATGTCGTAATGTGAAGCTTCAGCATACTGAATCGCCTGGTTGGATGTAAAGGATAGTTTGTTAAGTATTTTGAAAAACAAGATAACATTTAGTTTGAGTCTCCTCTTCCATGAAGGGTCGAGCCCAAGTTTATTACATCTAGAATTATAAGTCAAGGTACAATCAGTTCCAATAATACGAAGTGTAAAAAAAAAACCGCAACCCCCGGAATAGAATTGGGATATGATATTTTTATATTGTCTGAATATTATAAGCTTTTATTTAACTCATTACCTGTTATTATGTAATTTGTTATCATTATTTATCTACTGTTCATTTGTACAGATATCATGATGATGTATCATATATAGTTGAAATCATGAGTCAATTAAAGTTAGACCACCATGGAAAACCTGGAAGCACTGGATGGCCGTTTCATCCTATTGTGGGACTCCTCAACAGTGCGCATCCACGATCCCGCCTCGAGAGATTAGAACCCAGGACCTATCAGTCTCGCGCACGAGCACTTAACCAATGGACGACGGAGCCGGCATCCAACAGTGTTAATGTCTAACTTCAATCAATCTACGAAGTTAAGCAACCATTTCACCAATGTCTTCAGAGAGTTGATATCTCCCAACAGACCTGGTTGAACTCCACTGGTTACTGCTTCTCAGTTTATCTTTTGACTGGCTATTGGGGATAGAAAAAATTATGTGTACCAATGTGAATTCCAACTGCTGGTCATTGTTGGTAGTCATTAGTTTAATTGGTTTAAGAGAACACCAAATTAGTGAATTCTGTAGACTCATGATCCAATGAATTGGGTATACAGAGATTGAAAGTCAAAACGGAGAGAAGGGAAAATTGTGTTAAGTTTATTAGATTCATAAAAAACAAGTAGGTCAATTAAAGCATTCAACTTTTAACTGTCAAGTGACATGTTCGAGCTCCCATTCTGACTACTTCGATTTGGCCAGCCAAAAAGCAAACCCAGAACTCTCATTTATTACTACCCCTATGACATGGTTAGTTTGAACCCTGTCACGTTTATCAAGGCTTAAGCCCATTTGAATGGTTTTGAGAGAAGATCATATCTCATAGACCATACAGTCGTGAGCATAAGAACATACAGTTTAGTGATTTGTAATACATATTAAACCGGAACAAACTATTGCAGTTACTTTATAAGTGCTTGTTTACAAGAGATAACCTCTCTCCTTAAAAAAACGAGAATGTCAGTTTAGGAAAAGGAAAAGATAACGAAGCACTAACCTCTAAGGTGATACACTAAACAACTGCACAAATCTAAGACAGTTTACGATTACTTATTAAAAGCTATTATACAGAATCAATTAAAATTTTGAAAATACATAGAACACAGTGATAGTTGTTACAGAAACTAGAAAAAAACCTGAATTGTTCACCTTTTTCTCTGTACCGATAATATTTCCATCAGCGTCATATTCATATACTTCTTCTTCATCATCACCAGGTAAACCAAGATGTGGATTTTCTTCCATAAATCTAAGATACGATTCAATTTCATCTTCTTGTTCAATATCATCACGTACACCTCTAATAAAATGATTGAGAAGAAAACAAACAATATTTATTTGATATAAATGTTAATATGATTTAAGTAATATTAAGTGGGAACTCCACCTGTAGCTCCTCTGGGGGCTACTGCCGGTCCCAAGCCCGGGTAAAGGAGGAGGGTTGGGTATGGGATTAGCGACCCCATCCCGTAGAAAATCAACTCGCTAAAAAAACGCTAACCAGAAAATATTATTCAAACCATTTAATATTAAGTGGGAGCGAAACTCTGATCAGTCACTTGCAATCAACATAAAGACTGGGCACGAATGTGCATTGTCATGAGACATCAATACAACAAGGTGAATAACTAATAATGTAGGCGCAATGATAGACTGAAAATTGATATGGTTCGAAAAAATCAAATTTAAAGGTCTATATGAAGGAATATTTGGACAAAAGATCAAGAGTAAAACAATCAGTGAATGTGTTTATATAATCGTGGCCTATTTCGACTGATATGACCCCAGATGTTTCTAATCACTGATCACAGTTGTTGTACCAGACCTTAATCAGGTAATCTGTATTTATTAAAAGTTTAATCCAACAGTCAAATAATTTCTAGACTGATGTACGTCTTGGTTTGATCTTCCTTTAAGTTTCTTTCAGCTTATTTTTACTCCAGGCAACATGTCTCGAGGTAGGCGCGTTTATGTTGAACGACTTAAAGAATGTTTAGACCTCTTGACATACAGCTCGGACAAAATCGATGATTTCACAAGCTGATTTCATTTACAAAACACTAGTCGGATATAAAAACAACCACTGAGAAAGAAATAGCAAAATAAATGAACAGAGTAAACAATTCAACACATTGAGATGATCAGACATATATTACACATAGAAAAAATTGAAATTATAATATGGTTGGAATATACCACTTATTTAATAACCAAAAGGTTGACTGTAGAAAAGAAATGCATAAGATCATATATTGTTTTACTCTCCCTCTCTCTAACCTTTTATCTTGTAGGTTTTGATGTAAATGGATATGGTACCTGCAGTCCCCCAACCATACATATGCGGATACATACTTAGAGTTGCATACCATAAACAGACGTGAAGCGATAGATCGATCTGAGTAAAAGTATAACGAAAGTGCAAATAAAATAAATCATTTCTTCAAAAACTAAAGATTATAATAATAAGTTACTTACTTTCCATCACCTTTGGTACTTTTCTTTGCCTTACTATTTGACTCTTTAGTCACACTTTTCTCGCCAGAATGAAGTGTTCTAACCTCTTCCTAGTTTGCATATGAATAGTTGAATAAAAAACAGGTGATTTTGACACGCGCCCATACAAACATACAGAAATAAAAAGACAACTAGTATGAAACTTAGACCAAGGGTTTCTTGTCGGTTACCTTTACCAGTTACCTCATATCAAAGCAAACTGTAAGGGGTGCAACATTAGATCAGATAGCTGGCTAGTAGGACCATATTTTATTAAACTTGATTAGTACTGAGGAGGAACTCGGCTTTTTTCTGGTTAGCGTTTTTTAGCTAGTTGGTTTTCTAAGGGATGGGGTCGCTAACCCCATACCCAACCCTCCTCCTTTACCCGGGCTTGGGACCGACAGCAGCCCCCGAAGGAGCTACAGGCAAGCCCTCATATGGAATCCTGAAGGTCAAAGGAGAAGAGGAAGACCAAAGAACACATTACGCCGAGAAATAGAGACAGACATGAGAAGAATGAACAAAAACTGGATAGTACTAGAAAAGAAGGCCCAGGACAGAGTGGGTTGGAGAATGCTGGTCGGCGGCCTATGCTCCATTGGGAGTAACAAGTGTAAGTAAATACTGAGGAGGACTAGGGAAACATGAAATTTACTAATTAAAATCGCTAAGTGAACAATTAATTTAAAAACAGAAATATTGTACTTATTCATTTAACCAGTGTCAAACAAGAGAGTAAACACACGAGTTGGTAGATTAAGAAATGTACACAATTACATAAGAAATAACTTTCAATTCTATACAGTTTATTAAAAATAACAAAAAATGATAAGGATAGATAGAGTAGATAAATAAACAAACACACATGGGTATACTAGTGAGACGCTTAAAGTGGAGAAAAAGGAAGACCAAGAATGAATACATATACACTATCGTGATTAATCTTAAGCAGCTACCTTCTGGTATATTTATGCCCTTTGAACAGCTCAGTGGCTATCTGGACCTAGTAGTTAAGTGAATAACGCGTTGGACGTTTCAAGTGAAAGGTACTGGATTCGAATCTTAGTGTAGACATCAACAACTGAGATGCAGGTGGAGTTCAACCAGGTCTATTGGGAGACATCAACTCACTGAAGACAATGATGAACGGGTGCTCAACTTCGTGGATTGATTGAATTTAGACATTAACACCGTTTGATGCCAACTCAGTGGTCTAATGGTTAAGTGCTCGCGCGCGAGACTGATAGATTCTGAGTTCGAATCTCACGAGGCAGGATAGTGGATGCGCACTGCTGAGGAGTCCCACAATAGAACAAAATGGCCTTCCAGTGCTTCCAGGTTTTCCATGGTGGTCTAGCTTCAATTGACTAATGATTTCAACCATAAAATTACAATGAAACCATTAAAAATCGCAGATTAAAAACCATTCACGAAACAACAAAGCTGCTAATGAGGTACTCAACTGTTATAAATATTAAGGAAATTGGTTTGATGGTAACTTAAACCACCAAGGTTTGAACAATCAAGGAAAATTCGTTGGCTTTCTCGCATAATAGATGTACTACTACTATATACGCCAGTCATATAAGAAATCAATTGCATAATCAGTGAACTGTACTTATACACTCTATATTTTCCACGCTTCAAATTATCGTAATGAATTTGACAAGCACGCTTCTTCATATAAGCAAACTTCTTCATATTTTGCTCTAAACTGTTAAAAAGTTTTTCCTTTACAGAATGCCCCCGAATGCCCTGGTACGGCCGAGAGTGGGGAGAGTCACCTCTCCCTCTCAAAATGCTCTCACATGACCACAAGTATATAGCCTCTGACAGGGAAGTCCTACTCACTCCCTTCTCGCGGCACTACTATTGTTTACGAAATTGATAAGACGAAAAATGAATGTCCGGCGCTGTAACCGGGTTGGTGGACACGGAAAGTTCACCTAGGGGAATTGGAAAACCCTCATTCCAAACCAATGGTACACATCGGCTCCAGTATCCTAAGGGGACAAATGGCATATGAATCAATTGTTGGTCACCGGCTACTATGGAACTGCATCTCCTCACGATGCTCCACTGCCTTGTGGGTTAGGCCTTTAGGTCAAAAGCTCCGGGTGTGGTCCCCTAAGAAAATCACTTGCTTCGGTTTGGGCACCTGGGCAGTATCACAACCTTCACACGAGTCAAATGAGATTTGTGTGGCGCATATGTATCTGGTGTTTCTTTGTACCGATATTTATATGTTTAAATAAATAAATAAACTTTACAGAATTAGATCATTTTTTCGCGGTACATACTGACTGACTTATTAGTCAGTGGGTTTAAAGATACAAAATAAGTATTTTATACATAGAAAATAGAAATAACCAAATAAACACAATATTTACATTTATGCCAGCCATAAACTGATCTAGAGGATCATCTGAATCATCTGATTGCACATCAGCTTGATCTGAACGTTTGGTAGCAGCTGGACTTCCTGGAGCAGGTTGGTATTCTAAATTGTTTGTATCATCATCTTCTAAGAAGTAACTAGATAGTAAAAAGAAACACAACTGTTAATGTGGTTATAACGAATATGTTGTAAAACACTTGCAAGATAGTAGAGCTTAATAAGCTGAGTTGATGTAAAGAACAGACTTTTCAATATCCTGGTTGTTATTTAAAATGAAGTTTCATTCATGAATGCTTGCTCCAGCAGTACTATTCGATGAAGCCTCTAAACTATCTTAAGATTTTGAGGGGTTCCAAAACATAGACAATGATTAGGTTGAATTAATCCTTTTATCAAATGATTTCAAGAAAGTATAAATGTATAGGTTGGTTAATGGAAAAAAGGGATCTTGTCCCAAATAACAAGTCCTTTAATGGCATCGTAGTCATCATACAAAAAGTGGTTCCATCTACAGATACTTAGATAGTACACAAATTTATGAGCTGCTTGTACGAAAGGGGTCTTCTTCCAGAAAACAGAGATATAAAAAAACCTGCACTTTTAAGGATAATTACTATAATTAGTGGCACAGGTTACACTGAAAATGAAGATATACCTGCACCAACAAACACTGCATGAGACCACAATGTAAATATAATGACCATTAAACTATAGACGGTTGTATAGATTTTATAAAAACTGATGAGATCTATTTTCCTGAACTGATTTCCTGTGTTTTGTAAAAGTATATTGAAGGATGATAATTACGATATAACAAAATGCTTATCATGTTTATTTCGGATATCTCTACAAAGCCCTACAGTAAAGTATGAAAAGATGTTGAATTAATACTTGACCTGAGGATGCAGAAACAAAGTGGTTATGACACTACTATTCATACCCCAAATGCCCTGATATGGCCGAGAATGAGAAGAGTCAGCTCTCCCTCTCGAAATTTATTTATTTATTTAAACACATAAATATTGGTACAAGGAAGCACCAGATAAATATGCGCCTCACAAATCTCATTCGATTTGTGTGAGGGCTGTGATACTGCCAACGTGCCCAGACTGAAGCAGGTGGTTTTCTTAGGGGGCCACACCACCAGCCTTTGACCTGAATGTCGGATCCACAAGGCAGTGGAGCATCGTGAGGAGATGCAGTCCCATGGTAGCCGGTGATCAACGGTTGATTCGTACGCCATAAGTTCCCTCAGGATACTGGAGCCCATGTGCACCATTGGTTTGGAATGAGGGTTTTCCAACTCCCCTAGGTGGACCCTCCATGTCCACCAACCCGGTTAAAGCGCCGAACATTCGTTTTTCGTCCTCTCACTTTCGTAAACAACACCCCCGCCACGAGAAGGCAGTGAGTAGGATTTCCCTGGCAGAGGCTATATATTCGCTGGCCATATGAGAGTATTTCGAGAGGGAGAGGTGACTCTCCCCACTCTCGGCCGTACCAGGGCATTTGGGGGCTTATCATGACTTATACTTGTCTTCATGGAGACAATATAGGCCCTCTCGAAATACTCTCACATGGCCATGCGTAACATAGCCTCTGACAGGGAAATCCTACTCACTGCCTTCTCGTGGCACCAATGTTGTTTACGAAATTGAGAGAACGAAAAACGAATGTCCGGCGCTTTAACCGGGTTGGTGGACACGGAAAGTCCACCTACGGGAGTTGGAAAACCCTCATTCCAAACCAATCGTGCACATGGGCTCCAGTATCCTAAGGGAACAAATGGCGCATGAATCAATTGTTGGTCACCGGCTACCATGGGAATGCATCGCCTCACGATTTTCCACTGCCTTGTGGATCAGGCCTTTAGGTCTAAGGTTCTGGGTGTGGCCCCCTAAGAAAACCACCTGTTTCAGTTTGGGCACATGGGCAGTATCACAGCCCTCACACAAATCTCATTTGATTTGTGCAGCGCATATGTATCTGGTGCCCGTTTGTACCAATATTTATGTGTATAAATAAATAAAATAAAACCTGTGGAAACAACTCCAAACCGCTTAACTACCATAATTTTGGAGAAGCGACAAATTTTAACTTTCGACGGACAACAAGGATACTGGTCAAACCTATATTGTATTGGTATAGTCACGGGCAGTTATTGAGTTTCAATGTGCTTGAAATATCCTTTTAAGTTAGACTGAAGAATATAGTACCATTGTAGTGAACGAGAGTCAGTCAGTCAGTCAGCTACAACGTAGGACCAGGCACATATATGCATCGGTCCAAGTTGCCATACCTCGTTAGCACAACAAGATCAACACTGGATTCATAGTAGTTAATTTAGTGTTGGTAGTAGTATATAAATTATAGGTTGTATATAAGGATATAGTACAGGAAGGAAGAGAGATATGAAGCAATTTTAGTCTCAAGGTTTAAGGGAAGATAAAGAGTGTATACACCTACGCCTAGTGAACGAGAACACAAG
This sequence comes from Schistosoma rodhaini, assembly GCA_944470415.2. Taxonomy (NCBI): domain Eukaryota; kingdom Metazoa; phylum Platyhelminthes; class Trematoda; order Strigeidida; family Schistosomatidae; genus Schistosoma; species Schistosoma rodhaini. The sequence goes on along the minus strand of OX104036.1, from coordinate 2,579,062 downwards.
TGGAGACAATCGAATGTATTAGAACACAAAATTACAGAACATCTTAATAAAATCTGGGAACAATACAGCAAATACTTCATTTGTAAAATATCAATCAATCGTCTTAGACTTTATTGTTCCTTCATTTCCACATATATCATGTTTTGTTCTCGTTCTCTTTTCTTTGATTTTCTTACACTTCTGCCTCCAAGCATTTTACTTCCGATTGATGATACATGCTACTTATATCTGCCGACATCAGTAGCACACATCATACCATAACTTAGTGAATACAACTAGACATTTATCATATCAAGTTGTAGCACAGACAACAAGTAAAAATATAACATATTTAATTTCTCATTGATTTTTCCGTACAGCATACACAGCTGGGGAAATTAAGCACTGATCAGTTTGATTAAGCAGTTTCGCCATCAACTTTTAAGTCAATAGCCAGGTGTCCAACTCCACAAATGCCTCAATTACCTTTAAATTCATTGTTAAAGGTTTAAGCTTACAAAATAGTATCCTTGGTTTTGTTAAATCCAAATGCAATTGCAATGTAAATTAAATGTTGAAGACTTCCAGATTTACATATTGAATAAGGAGAAAGAATCCTAGTAATCGAGACTGATGAATCTGGATGCATGGTTTTAATTATGTGGTCTTTTTGGTGTAATAAAATACATGCAGTTATTAAAACATAAAACTCACTCATCCTCGTCTGCTACTCTTTTGCGACCTAAATTTGCAAAAGCCCGTGTGGAACCTCCCTGTGTCCCGGCAAATGCACTGTGATTTATTAGGACTTCATTGGGATCTGAATAACCTCTACTATTACGAGAACCAAGAGATGGCGGTGGAGGGACAGATGCACCTCCAGTTCTAATGAAGTTTGGAGGTCTTGTATTTTTGTAATCTTCAGACTGTTTATTTACATCTGACTTTTCGTCCTTGAATACAGAATGTGTTGACAAACTATGTTGTGGACCCGAGCCAGATATAAAATTCATACCCCATCTACCTCCACGTTTACCGTATGACATATTGGAAAGTATTGTATCGAAGAATATACTTGTACGCGTTATTGGCAATTATGGAAACTATAAACAAAATAAGTAGGATAAGCACGAAATGGAAATCCTGCAAATTCAATTGGCAAATGGGTATATATATATATATATATATATATATATATATACCAGCATAACCCAATCTAATGGTCAAGAATTTTACTAGCTAATGTTATGTTATGGTTTGCCCATTCTTGGCCTATTCTCGATTTATTGTTATCTGGCTTGGATTCGACCTTTACATTCCTTTAAATTTCGGGCTGTTATTTCGTGCTTTTTATCCTACGATATTATTGGTCCTTTTCGGATTATATTCTCTACTTTTGATTTTTCACTGCGATTAATATCACTGCCTTCTAAAATTTTAACTTGGAACGACATAGATTTGTGACAGAAAGCCAAACGTTCAGACGTCGTAATCGGTGTGGAGGATTTCAATATCCAAACAGGTAGCGATCGGAACCAAAGCGAAGGACACCTAAGTCAGTCTTACAGTACGTTAACTCACCGGACAGACAGTGGAAACTGTTTGCTGAAACTACACAGGGACAACCGTTTATTTTTAGTATGTATCAACTTTAAACATGAAGAGAGACATCGTCTAACCTGATGACCCCCGAAATCGACTCGATGATGGATGTAAATAAATCCTATTGCTATTAACTATCATTGGAGAGGCCCGACAAAAGACTGTTGCTGATTCTAGAGCACATATTTAGACTCTAATTGTCTCTAAGTGGGGTCACATTTTTGTCTGAGTGTTACGGAATGTAGAAAAAGTGAGACAGGAAGATCACCTACAGTTCAGCTAAACAACAAAGATCGCAAGATTATATTACAGGAATAACTAGATAGGCAGTTCAGTAATCGTCAAAGTGACATTCACCTCAACGTGGATTGGTATGATATACAGTGTTGTAAAAAGAGAAGTGATACTTACGAGTTGATATAATCAAAAGGTTAAGGAAATATCAATGGATTGCTGTAGCATCTACTAAACTGATAGATGCTTGTAAACTCGTCCCATCAAGCTTAAAACATGATGAGTGAGAGCAGCTCAAATGTAGACTGACAAAAGTCCAAGCAATGATCGTGAGCAGAGGTGGACAGCGAAAGAAAAAGGGGTAAAAAGGGCAGCAAATGTAGATAATACTCGACAACTTTATCGAATGATCAAGGTAAAAAGTATTAAAAAGGCAAGTTTTGGTAAGACTACCTCAAAAAAAGGACGGAACTACAATTCACTTTCAATCTAGGAGACCAGATAGGTGATCACAACGCTAATAAACAATCCAATCTGCCTCTAGCCACCCTTCAGATACCTTCTATTCCCAGTTAACCTGAGTGGCAGTGACACAAAACCCCTTACTCTTAATGATGCTGAAAGGGATTTAAGTAATCTAAAACGAGGGAGAAAGACAGACCCTATTGACTTGATCCTTGATATCTTCAAGGATGATGGTAAGTTTTAGCAGTTAGGCTGATTGGGATATTAACTGGGATTTGGAAACTGGACGTAATTCCATCTGACCGGTATCAATTGTTGATTTTTCCAGTCTATAAGGATAAAAATCCTTCTGTAATAACCACAGTGGGACCAGTTTGACCTGTATAGTGTCAAAAATACTAGCTTCGATAATCACCTGACGTGAAATTAGGGCTTGTGAAGAGCAAATTTGGGAGAACCAGTCTGATTTCAGGTATTTGCTCTCCACCAGGTTGTGGCAAAGACATACCCACCAGCTCCCTTGAAAGGCATTCGACTCCGTAGATCGACAGGTTTTATTTCAATATCTGTCACTGAAAGGTCTACTAATCTTGAAAATGTCCTCTACTCGAAGACTGTTGGTGAAGCCAGAGGATTTGGGGGGGGGTTGTGATGGGGACTGATAACACCAAGCGGTGTTTGTCTGGGTTGTCTGCTTTTTTCATTTCTGTTTAGCTTTCTCGTAGAAATCCTTTTAGAGGTAACGCTTAGACTGTCTGAATTTTAGATGACCAAAGATGTGTAGTGTTGGTAGCTTTTAAGTTCCTAGTAATCAGAAAGAGATGCATTTAATGCAGGCATATGTAGAACGCGAATATCGAAATTATGACGATAAACTGACTTTGTAACCTGCTTTTAGATACCCACTAAAGTTCTTGAAATCCTCAGACGTGAAAAGAAAAATAATTATCGTTTCGCGCTCTACGTGAATCCCAATAACGCAAGTGAAAAATGGGTGAAATCATACTATATCAAACTCGTTGGTGGTGCGTATCATAGCAACTGGAGCAAATTCGGTTTGGAAAGCAGTTCCGCCACATTTAGCTTAGGATTTGGGATCATATAAGACTAAAGCATAAACCCTATACTAACCTCAGAGTAACCGCAATGGGAATGATATCATTAGGTTTGGTCTCACTTTTCACTGATGCGCCTTTAACGGAGACCATATGTCTTGTATGTGATCAGTCAGCTACAACGTAGGACCAGGCACATATATGCATCGGTCCAAGTTGCCATACCTCGTTAGCACAACAAGATCAACACTGGATTCATAGTAGTTAATTTAGTGTTGGTAGTAGTATATAAATTATAGGTTGTATATAAGGATATAGTACAGGAAGGAAGAGAGATATGAAGCAATTTTAGTCTCAAGGTTTAAGGGAAGATAAAGAGTGTATACACCTACGCCATTGTGATCGATTCTGAGCCATGTCACCTAGAGTCTCCAACCATTGGTTACGATAGTCACGCGGATCCCAACCAGGTAGTCTGCATCTGCCAACATGGCTCAGGCTAGAAGTTAGTGACTTCAAACACTGATGCCATGTTTTGGTTTGGCCGCCCCTAACTCTCTTCCAACCGTCCCCATGACTAGTCATCATAGCGCGTCGTGGTAATCGGTGTTCAGGCATACGTAACACGTGGCCCAACCATCTCAGTCGATGAAGATTCATCACCTCATCAACTGATTTACCATCGTTCCCTAATACCCTGCGTCTAACCTCACTATTACTTACCCGGTTATCCCAGCAGATGCGAGCAATATTTCTAAGGCATCTGTGGTCAAATACTAGTAACCTACGAGTATCTTCTACTCTTAATGGCCACGTTTCACAGCCGTAAAGTAGAACAGAGCGAACTGATGCGCAGTATACTCGTTCCTTAATTGATAGACGGATATCTCGTCTACGCCATAGGTGACGTAAGTTGGCAAAAGCCAAACGAGCTTTTTGAATCCGTGCAGAGATTTCGTCAGACACCAACCCATTAGAGCTGATCAGACTTCCAACATAAGTGGAGGTGTCGACGCGTTCGACCACTTCACTCCCTATCCTTAGTTCGAGTGTTGACGCAGGCCAGTCCTGGAGTAACAATTTACATTTGGATGGGGAGAAACGCATCCCAAACATCCTGGCATTATTACTGAGTTCCAACAGAAGACTCTGCATTTTGCCAGCGTCTTCACCAAACAGGACTATGTCATCTGCGTATTCTAAGTCGCTTAGTGGTCCCCCTGGTAGGAGATCAATTCCTGAAAATTCAGTCGATGAGAGTGTTATTTCCAGCAACAGGTCTATAACGAAGTTAAACAAAAATGGGGATAGTGGACAGCCTTGACGGACACCACTTGAGGTTGTAAAATCATATGACAGTTCGCCATAAGCTCTCACTCGACTAATAGTGTTCGAGTAAAGAGCCTTCAAAAGGTTTATGTACTTCTCAGGTACACCTTTCAATGACAGACACTGCCACAGAACCTCTCGGTCTACAGAGTCAAATGCTGCTTTCAAGTCAAGAAAAACTATCATTGTCGGACGCCGATAAGCGTGTCTGTGCTCTAAAACTTGACGAATGGTGAATATGTGGTCGATACAGCCACGACCAGGTCTGAAGCCAGCCTGATTTTCTCGTGTTTGCAGTTCACGAGTCTTAGTTAGGCGCCCGATAATTATTGAGGCTAGTATTTTAGATGCTATGTTAGTCAGACTAATCCCTCTATGGTTATCGCAGGATGATTTTGACCCCTTTTTATATATTGGGACAATCAGTGATTGTGACCAGTCGGATGGGATTACATCCGTCTCCCAGATTTTAGCCAGAATATTAGTCAACCTAATCGCTAAAATTGGACCACCGTATTTAAAAACGTCTGGAACCAATCCATCAGGACCAGCTGCTCTTCCCCGTTTCAGATTACCTATAGCCTTTTGAACTTCAAGTAGGGTCGGGGGGCCTACTTCAATGTTCCATTCAGGTTTTCTAGGAATAGTGGGTAGTTGTGCAGTAGCTGAAGGCCAGCTAAACTGCTCCTTAAAGTGTTCCGCCCATCGTTCTAAACGTTTAGGTTGAGAGCAGATAAGGGTTCCGTCTTTTTCCGAGATTGTCTCACTTACACTTGACTTCTTAATTCCGGTTTCTTTTATTAGTCTGAATAGTTGCCTGGTGTTGCCTACAGCCGCTGCCTTTTCCATCTCTTTTGCTTTCGTTGCCCACCACTGCTCACGATCGTTCCTTAGACTTTTAGTTAACCTAGATCTAATTTCTTTACGCTCTTCGTCATGTTCAGAGCCTGATGGGATGAGTTTATGCGAATCCATCAGTGAAATAGACTTAGAGGAAATCCATTGGTTTTTTGGAGCCCTATGGTTTAAATAACGAATAGATGTTACTGCCGTTTCCACAGCTGTTCGTGTGTCTTTCCAAGCAGCATCTGGGTCAGTCTCGTTTACAGAACTGCCTAGAAGTGAACTCAGTTGTTTCTGGAATTCGCATTTGGCTTTCTCGTCCTCCAGTTCAATCCTAATGGGTCTTCTTAGTGTACTTTTCCTGCGTCCATTGAGGCGCAGACAAATGCGCGCTCGTATTAAAGCGTGATAAGAGTCTAAACAAGTATTCCAATACGAGCGACAATCTTCTATTGAGCCTCTCCAACGATGACTGATGACAATATGGTCTATTTGAGTCCATCGTTGGTTTGGTGCAGGTGGTCGCCATGTTGGACGATGTCTCTCCTTATGTTTAAAATTAGTGTTTGCTAAAAATAAACGATTGTCTGAGCATAGTTGCAACAGACGATCACCATTATCGGTTCGCTGAGCCGGAATACTAAAACACCCACCTAAATGTCTTTCTGTTTGATTTAAGCTGCCTATCTGGGCATTAAAGTCACCCGCTACGACTACTATGTCTGAGCGCTTAGCTTTATGAAGAAGCTCAGAGAGTTTTCTGTAAAAGTCATCTTTTACTTCATCATGGCTGCAGTCAGTGGGAGCGTAGGCAGAAACGACGAAAAGGCAACGACGTGTGTCCCTATCCTTCCGAGTTCTTACGGAGCCATTTAGCCGGACAGCACACGGACGACTGTTAACGGGGATCCATTCTAGTAGTGCCTGTTCTGCCCTTGTACTTAGTGCTATGCCTACACCTGCAAGTCCGCGAGAACTAGCCAACGGGTCGCCAGATACACGGAGGGTGTATTTTGTCGGTTGTCCATTTTGGCGAGGTGAGGTCAAGTGAATGACCACACTGGGATCCTGTATGCGTGTTTCGGAGACACAGCATACATCAATGGTACGAGATTCTAGGGTTTTAGCTAAGGAGGCCTGTTGACCGATTTGGCATAGGGTACGTACGTTGAAGGCTCCAATGTGTAGTTTGGAGCGAGGTTTTAGTAGACCTGGAACAGCGTTTCGCGCACTAGAATCGTTGGCCATGGTGACACTTGAGGAGGAAACCGAGAGAGGAAGTTTAGTGTTGAAAGTCAAGGTAGAAGGAATAGTAGGAAGTGAAGAACGAGATTGATTATGAATACAGTGGTCTTGAGTGTTGTTAGAGGTATGAGGGCAGTTATCACTTCCCGGTTGCCCATACCGTGGAAGCATTCTTCTAGAGGTACCTGAAAAGGAAATTGGGTTAGGAGTGGTCTTAATGACCTGAGAGCGTGACCGCAGTGCCCAAGGGACAACTGCTTGAGGTCGGTCACACACGAACTTTTTGTGGGTAGTTTTGTGTTAGCTCCGTTCTTCAAAAAAAAACCTTACCGCCGGAGACGGATATCCGTGGGATAAGGCGAGGTGTGCATTTTTAGAGTCGACCTTTTCTAACCCCACCCCTCCTTGTGGGAAGGCAGCATCGCTGTCATGCTGGTTGTCTGAAGGAAACACCTTACTGCCTTCACACCTCTGTACAGTCAGCAGTACGACTTCGCCTTCGGACCTTGGGTTTGCTGCTTTTAGTCTCACCGCTCTTCAACCGACCTGTCTGGCATGGTAGGACCTCGAGGAACGACTGTTCCAGCCAGCATAGCTCGATTGCTTCATCACGATAGGCAAGCCCGACCACCACGTCAAGGTAGCAGCAACGATCGGGTAGCAGCTACGATCGGGCTTGTATGTGATCATATTGAAAACAACAACCTCGATACTCATTTTCCAGAACACTACCTAATGAAGTTGTGTCGTGCTTCTATGTATACCTCTTCTCCAGAAGGGCCTGTCGACTTCACCAAGTTCGGTTGGAAGGGGCACCTAAAGGAACTACTCCTAAAATGTACCTTTAACGTTCAGTTTAGATTTAATAATGAGTTCCACAGACAAACTGATGGAATCCCCATGGGTTCATTGCTCGACTCTCATCAAACGAGTGGTTTCATGGCCAATCTTTAAAACGATAATCTAGCCGACAATTGAGAACTTTTACCTATACAGAAGGTATATGGATAATACTATTATCTGCAATAGAAACAGTAACCTCGGTGTCAACCTGGATAGGTTAAATGGCTGCCATAAATCCATCAAATTTACACTGAAATCAGAATCAAACTCAAAATTTTATGTCCTCGATGTCCTATAAAATAGAAAACAAAATATACTGCAAAGGTCTACATAGCGAAAACCAACTGAGAACGAACAACAAACAAATTTTCACAGCTGGTTCCCTTTAAGCAGAAAGAGAAACTTAATTCAATCCTTACCATAAATGGCTAGGAGAATATACTCAGAAGATACGATCGATGAGGAACTATCTCATCCTCGACAGAAATTCCTAAAAGACGGTCATCCATCCAGGTTTATTGAGAGTAACATCAAGTCTAAATTACAATCTACGAGACCTCATACACTTCCTAAGAAAACTCCCTTCGTGAACGTTGGACCCAAGGCAGATATTCCTGTAGAAACTTTGAGGGATCGTTTGACGAAATCCTTGACAATAACTTTTCCAGCGGCCTCATTATTTTTGAATGACAAAAACAAGCATCCGCATGCATATATGTATATATATATATATGCTCTTATGGGGCAGGTTACGTAGACTACACAGGAAGAACGCTTCCAAACACATCTCTGAATATTATTCCGCGTAGCTTTTAGAAAACGAATGTAAATCAACTAGCAGTTCAATGTTAGAACATTTTGTGAACTCTGGTCACATGGCTCCACCTGACACAAACCCTTTAAAAAACATCCATCCAGTTAGATTATTTGGTTCAAAAGAGGCAAAAACTAATAACTTATGGAGAGAGGCTAATAATCCACTATTACAAACTTGAATTCTGTGTGCAAAAGAGACGTCCAAGCGATCATCTTCATATGACCCTAACTATCAGTTTCTATAAACGATTTTGTTACATCCTAATGTTTTTGATCTTAATTTTAATTATTAGTTATTATCAGCAAGTTTCTTTAAAATTTATTCCTTACTCTTCTCATACCCACCAAGTGGACAATTATCCTTCCCACGTTTGATTCCGTCTTATTATCTCCAATTCTCGATTAATAAGCAACTTCCTTTGACATATGACAAAAGCGTCCTCCTATCTTTCGACAGACTACTTTGTTTGCAAACTAACTATAAATACGATTGTACAGCTTGAATAAATGGTGTTGTCGAAAGGAACACATTCTTTGCTGAATTGTATTCTTTTTCAACAAAACCAAAGATTACTTTCGTTAAATCCCACACCTAGTCGTGCTTGTTGCCTTGCGTTATTTAAACTGCAAGTATTAAAAGTACTACGCCATAGATGGATTGCTCTGTCTAAGTGTAATACATGGGGTAGCACATAGATCAGTGTTTAGATAAACGGCTGAACCATTACATACTTAAAAGAAACGCTTCAAGTTTTTCTCAGCTCTGCAGCACCACATCTACTGTATTTACGTGAATTTTCTATGCATAATCAAAGGTTTATATGCTATCAAACGTGTCCAAAGAGTAGGTACTAAGTCAGCAAAAGAACTCAACCACGCATATGCGGAGCTGACTACAATGATTAAAAGTGCATCCCTTCATCTTATCGCAGAATGAGGGGTCCTTATAAGGACATGCCTTATAAGGCATCCCACTTCTTGAATAACGACCCGAGTGCAAACGTTTTGTCTTTTTGCTTCGTCGAGGACTAATCATTTTCGAAAGGATCACAAAGAACACAAACAGAAGAGTGTAAATAAAGGTGGACATGGGGAAATAATGGCAACATTCCCTAAAAATAAGTAGTGCGAGTGAGAGGTAGATGTTTTGAAATGTGTTCTTCGCCACATGCTAGGGGAGAATAGTGAAAATTTCCTTTTTTAATGTCTCCTTCAGGGAGAAACATCTCGGAGTTACACCAACGGAACTTTATTTTAGAACCCATAACCCAGTAATCTCAAGAAATGATTCCACTTTTTGATTAAATCGTCACTGGTCAATGGAAGGTAAACCCCAAAGACTAACACGAGCCAACTGACCTGTATGTTGTTTTGCTGAAAGCTGGAGGTACCGTCCAAACCAATCACACGCGTTCTACTATTCAAATATCAAACTCTGTCTTCAGTCTTCAGTCTTCAGTAATAAGGATAGTAGGTTGATGAACCTGTGTTAATCCTGACAGATTTCCTTCCAGTGAAGGTCCAGCTTCTTTTTGAAAATGTTCACTGATGGTGCTGATACCACTTGTTCTGGTAAGGCGTTCCAGTCATTGACCACTCGATGAGAAAAACGGGACCCCACCTTTAATTTATTAGATCGCGGTTTCAGAACCTTCTTGCTATGACCCCGGAGATTATTAGTGCTGGAGGGAGCAAAATGATAAGACATATTAACACCCAGATCATAATTAAAGATACGAAATGCCAGTATAAAGTCACCTCGCGTCCTACGATAAGATGAGGGGAAAAGATTTAGATATTTTAAACGCTCATCGTAAGGGAGTTTAGAAAGACCCTTTACTAATTTTGTCCCTACACGATGGACACGCTCAAGCGATTTAGTATCCTTTATCAGACAAGGGCTAGCTGCTTGGATACAGTACTCTATGTGTGGTCTTATGTAGGTGGGATATAAAATTCGAAACATATCCTCGTCGAAACATTTAAATGCTCTGCGAAGCGACCATAGCGCTCGATAGCCTTTGGAAGCAACCGCATTGCAGTGCGTAGTAGTTTTTAAGTCGTGACTTATAATTACTCCTAAGTCTTTATGCGCATGAACGCGTGGCAGAGATGTACCATTAATGGTATAGTGGTAACTAATATCGTGCCCGATGTGCATGAGCACGCTCTTCCTGGAATTAACTTCTAGGCCCCAATCATGAGCCCACCTAACTAATTCGTCTAAATCTGCTTGTAGATAACAACGATCAATCTCATTTCTTATTGTTCTCCAGATTTTAACATCATCCGCAAACAATAACGCCGACGACTTAAGTAATAAAGGTAGTTCATTAATATACAGAAGGGAAAGTAAAGGGCCCAAGATGGTGCCTTGGGGTACACCACTTCTGACCGGTTTCCATTCGGATAGAGTTCCATTGACTCTCACTCTCTGTCTGCGGTCACATAAGAAGCTTCCTATCCATTCCTGTATAGCACCTGTTATACCAAAGCTCGAGAGCTTTTGCATAAGACCTAAGTGTGAAACCTTATCAAGCGCTTTGCTAAAATCTATAAATATCACGTCGACAGATTGGCCGTTGTCTAGGGCAGCTGTCCAATCCTCTCTCGCAATGAGTAAGTTAGTCAAGCATGAATGCTTGTTACGAAACCCATGTTGCTCGGGAGTTAACAGATTGTACGAATCTATGTGGCTCAGTAGCTTAGCCCGAATTAATTTTTCAAGTAACTTAACTACTATACTGGTCAGGCTAACAGGCCGGTAGTTAGATACTATCCGTCTCTGCCGGGCAAAAGTAGTTCCCTCTATGATTCCCCACAAACCTGAAGGGAAAAAAATAGTTTTAGCTTGGTAAGGAAAATATGCTAAGGCCCTTGTGGTTGTTCTTGGAAAATTAGTCTTCAGTAATAAAGATAGTAGGTTGGTGAACCTGTGTTAATCATGAAAGTTTGCCTTCCAGTGAATGTCCAGCTTCTCCAGCCATTGACCACTCGATGAGAAAAACAGGGCCCCATTTTAAGTTACTTAGATCGCGTTTTGTGAACCTTCTTGTTATGAACTCGGACATTATTAGTGATGGAGGGGAGCAAAAAGATGAGACATATTGACACCCAAATCGTAATTAAAGACACGAAATGTCAACATAAAGTCACCTCGTGTCCTACGATATGATAAGGGTAAAAGGTTTAGGCGTTTCAAAGGCTCATCATAAGGAAGTTTAAAAAGGTTCATCACCAATTTTGTTACCATACGCTGAATGCGCCCTTGTGAGTTAGTATTCATAATCACACATGGGCTGGCTTATATCGCCTGTAATGGAGCATACCTTGGTATAGCATGAATACGAAGCAACACACTTTGGTTCTAACCAAGGATCTCCTATGTTAGACTTGATAGTTACTCATGAAACTGAGTATATCACCTATCTAATTATTCACCACAAAAGACTAATAGCCGTCATGGTATTTTTTCACTCATCTTTAGGGCTTGTGACGTAATGTATGGTGAGGTTAGACACCACCCAAATGTTTGAATTGTGAACATATTAGCCATGAGGATGTGTGCTGTGGTGATGAACTGATCAGTAAGTACCGGATCATCAGATGAAGAGCATTAATCAGTATTTGAATGTACACAGCCTAGTTACGTCTCCATTCGTGTCGTATTTAGTACTGCATAGACATAACAACTGACCATCATAAGTGACTAACTAGGTCAACAGACTTCTTTGACTTATGGAAAAGCATTGGGATATGTTTATGTCTATGAACTCTGAATGGGACAGATTCACTGATTACAAGACTAGGAACGAATGCAAAGCGTTGATCAGTAAGGCCAGGTCATGGATTGTGAAACTAGTTAGAAGGAATTTCTCTTATTTGTAGATAAGGGGACTCAGAGAAGTGGAAACATTCCACCACTTTTTACATACAAAAAGACACTGATTTTGGGAAGAAATGATGTTGTGAAAGGTGATGCCTTATCAGGATATTTTAGTGAAGTATTTTTTTGCAGATGATGATAAAAGACCAGCGACTAATTATAACTATGGCGGCTTGTCAGTGGATCCCCTGGTTGTTGAGAAAGGAGATATCTCATAACAACTTCAACAACTCAAACTAGATGAGTCTATTGGTCCCGATGATATACAACCTTGTAGTATGAAAGCTCTGGTGGATGTAATTGCCGAACACTTATTAATGCTGTTTGGTTTGTCTCTAAAGCATCCTAAACTTCTGGGAGACCAGAAAAATGCAGTTGTCAGTCCGATTCAGAAAGTGGGGGTGGGAAGCTAGTAGCTTTTTTCTTTTTCGTCTAACCAGTGTAGTTTTCAAACTAATAGAATAGATTATTCAGATAGCTGTTCTAAACTATATGGAAGGGAATGGTCTCTAAGCCAGGTAAAATCCTGGTTTTGAATGAGGTCTTTTATATTTGACAGGTCTCATCGCAGTAGAAGATTTGACAGCAGCGAATGTAATATCCCAACAGATGTAATTTTCATAGGTCTAAGCAAGGAATTAGACAAGATCTCCCATCCGATAAAAACCGAAACTGGAAATTTCGGGGATCCATTATAGAATTAGAAACTTAATAAAAGACCTCAATAATAGGAGACAACAAATATGGGAAAACGGGGCCTTGTCAACACAGGAATCTGTAAAAAGTAGAGTTCATCAAGGCATAACCCTCAGGCTTTTTTTTTTCCACTCAATGTAAACGATTTACCAACTATAGAAAATTTATCTGTTGGACTGTTTGCCGATGACATCAGGGTTTGGAGACCCATAAACAGAACGTCGGAGAAGATAATATTACAGGGTGTACCCGATTCACTGGTTGAGTGGATGTGTAGATGGAGACGAGTCACGATTGACTATAATCACCACTACAGGAAGATTATGCGCCAGGTATCGAGGTGGATCCCTCGGTAGGCTGAAAACCAGAAGGCTGTTAATGGTTGCAATAAGATATATTTTTTGGGGATCTCGCGGTATCGAAAGAATACCGAGACGTTCCAAAGTTCACCGGCGGAAATGCCGAGTATAGGCAAGTTCGTGCAAGGTTACAGGCAACGGAAGGAAAAGTACATTTTGTAAACAAACAGGTACAGTTAAACAATCGCTGGTACAATTGGTTATAATAATAATTAAAGACTGACCAGTTGCAGTCCTAAACACATCGATGGGAAGATCCAAACAAACAATACTAAGTGAATTATAATAATAATTGTTTCCATTATAACAATCGCTTTCTTGTCAAAAAAGTCGGTCACTACGGATTGTCACAGGAGGTTAATTCATTCAAGGGTGTAGTGAATCAAATAAATAACCTCGAGGATTTGCATAACTTCATAGCAAGTGAAATTATGTTATCTAGGTTAGTGAACTATGAAGATTATTATTATTCGAAATCGACTTATGGGGACGTAAGTTTTGTGAAGAAACCATTTTGGTTTTCTCCAGAAACGCATTAATACACAGGTTTCAATAATGTTAGCATGATACTTGCCATATTAAAGAACAGGTTCTGCACAGTTGGAAAGAATATTGAACATTAATCAACCCCTCACCTGCATAGATCTGGTGCAAACGAACACATCCACGTCCCACACAGACATCATAGGCTTTCTACATATATAGACTGAATTGCCTTATTTTCCTACCTTGTAGTTGTATTAGATACTTTCCCCTCACTAATTCTTTTCAATTGAAGTAGACAGGCAACTCACTGGATCTATCAATACTCGGTCGCTAAACGACGCTTATAAATACCCTAAAACACCAGAAGAAACGCACAATCGACTGACTACTGCCAGTGGTCGTACAACCACAGAACCTGTCACCCATCAACCGGTTAGCATAGAACAAAACAACCTCAGCGCGAATTTAGTGTGAGTTACTTCTTGTCTATTTACCAGTTTTTCACTCATCTGTACACTACGTTGCCTTGCCATTAATATTATTTCACCACTCGTTATCTTACCTTATCTGTAACTAATATAAATCTCCACTTTTCCGCCTACTATAGTAAAGAAATATCCTACACTATACCCTTCCTAATGCCTATACTCTGATTCGTAACCTACACTTCACTATATAGTCAATAAAAACATTGCATCGAAGTCTTACCCATAGTCCATAATTTGTAACTGTCTGGTAAGCTTGTAACATGGTACTTATAGAAATAGTGTTTTCCAACAGGATGTGAAACACAGAGCACTGTGTGAGGTATGATATGTATCCAAAAAAATAAGCGTAAATGAGCCTAACATCACAAAAGGAGGGAGGGTGGAGTTACTGACCAGCAAGCACTGATGGTGTGAGCGATGATTTCAATCCACCCGTGTTTGTGGGCAGAACATTTTGTTTGTAACAGGCTCTTTATGGATGAGAACAAGTCAATAGATCTGTGATATTGAGATTGTTCACCTACACTCACCATTAAGACTGATGCTTCTAATTTTTGTGCTGGATTAACTATTCTACTAAGACAACCTTTAGCATGCTAACTCGGACTTTTACATGAACACTGTGTGGCAGGCATCGGATGAGAAAAGAAAAAAAACTGACTGTAAAGGATATGGTTGCTATTTTACTCAATGCTCTACTCTCTATATGCACTCTCTGTTCTTCCTCATTCCAACCTTGACTTCCCTCCTTCATTGGAACCTACTCCACCTTGATAAATATCCCAACTCATTGTTCTTTATCACTGCCTTCTCTCTTCTGGAGCCCCTAATCGCAGTTTACTCTTGCAACATGAGCTAGTATCAATTTAATCTAATAATTTATCATACCTCCATCTGTTCCACTAATAAATGTTAAGCATTGGTTATCGCTCATATCCAAATGCCTTGCTTCTCCTCGGTTTCTCTTTTATTTTTTCTCTTCAAAATCTTGCTCTGAGGGTGAAGCTATGTAACTTCGGACATCTGGAACAAGCTTGACGAACGCGCTTTCTCAAGGTCATAGCTCGAACCAGGAGCCCCACAAGCCTACTTTATGACAACTATAAACTTAAAAAGCTGCATTACATAAATACTTAGCACTACCGAAACCCTATTACACTTTTTGTCGAGATTGGATCTGGTATATAACGTGGACGCTATGCCCCTTTGGAAACTATTCTTATGAAAACACATTATATCTGAACGAATGAACTGCTATCAACTTTTATAGATTATAATTACTAAACAACCTTGCTTGAGATGCATACTGTGGACCAGTATATGTTGTAAATTGTAGATCATGCCTGTAAAAATGGCGTGTACCTGCTATTGCAGAAATATATCATTATTATTATTATATTGATATTTGATTATCATTTGCGATTAATTGGGACTTTCATAGAATCACTCCGAACTATTACTGCACAAACGCTTATTCTGCCGTCAAATCTTACAGCAATAATAAGTTATTTTCTTATTAGTTTCTAAATATATTTCTTGATCTTTCATTACTTTGTTTAATCATTTTACGGTACATACTGGTAAGACATGCTGATTGAACGCTACTTTGTTATCCTAGAACCGCTTATCACTTATATTCAAAAACGAGGAACCACTGGGGGTTCCCAAGACACCAAAGTAAGAACACGAAGACTGGTAAAACTGAAGATTCACTAACCTCAAAACACGACGACGGCGACCTTGTCGAAAATACACTCACTTATATATTGATTCGTACACCCATTTTGATGACTAATTAGGATGGAGTCACACATGCGGAAAGTACTTACAGTTATAACAAATCATATGCTACATGTCATGCTGAGCATAGTTCATGTCAAGTAAACACAAGAATAACATATGTTATACAGAATAAAATGTCATACGGGAAAACAAAACAAATACAACGTTGAGTAATCATTAAATTGAATTAAAACGGAAGTAATATTGAAAATTCATGATGAGTAAATCAATCTAATCTTGACTTTTCTTCCCGTTATATCACATACACAATCATTTACTCTTGTTCTGTGTTCACAAACACTTTAATTGAACTATTTACGAATTTCGCGTTTCCTTCCTTTCTATTCCCTTAAGTTTCTCCTTTTCCTTCTTTCAATAATAATAATAATATATTTCTGCAATAGCAGGTACACGCCATTTTTACAGGCATGATCTACAATTTACAACATATACTGGTTCACAGTATGCATCCCAAGCAAGGTTGTTTAGTAATTATAATCTATAAAAGTTGATAGCAGTTCATTCGTTCAGATATAATGTGTTTTCATAAGAATAGTTTCCAAAGGGGCATAGCGTCCACGTTATATACCAGATCCAATCTCGACAAAAAGTGTAATAGGGTTTCGGTAGTGCTAAGTATTTATGTAATGCAGCTTTTTAAGTTTATAGTTGTCATAAAGTAGGCTTGTGGAGCGCCTGGTTCGAGCTATGACCTTGGGAAAGCGCGTTCGTCAAGCTTGTTCCAGATGTCCGAAGTTACATAGCTTCACCCTCAGAGCAAGATTTTGAAGAGAAAAAATAAAAGAGAAACCGAGGAGAAGCAAGGCATTTGGATATGAGCGATAACCAATGCTTAACATTTATTAGTGGAACAGATGGAGGTATGATAAATTATTAGATTAAATTGATACTAGCTCATGTTGCAAGAGTAAACTGCGATTAGGGGCTCCAGAAGAGAGAAGGCAGTGATAAAGAACAATGAGTTGGGATATTTATCAAGGTGGAGTAGGTTCCAATGAAGGAGGGAAGTCAAGGTTGGAATGAGGAAGAACAGAGAGTGCATATAGAGAGTAGAGCATTGAGTAAAATAGCAACCATATCCTTTACAGTCAGTTTTTTTTCTTTTCTCATCCGATGCCTGCCACACAGTGTTCATGTAAAAGTCCGAGTTAGCATGCTAAAGGTTGTCTTAGTAGAATAGTTAATCCAGCACAAAAATTAGAAGCATCAGTCTTAATGGTGAGTGTAGGTGAACAATCTCAATATCACAGATCTATTGACTTGTTCTCATCCATAAAGAGCCTGTTACAAACAAAATGTTCTGCCCCACAAACACGGGTGGATTGAAATCATCGCTCACACCATCAGTGCTTGCTGGTCAGTAACTCCACCCTCCCTCCTTTTGTGATGTTAGGCTCATTTACGCTTATTTTTTTGGATACATATCATACCTCACACAGTGCTCTGTGTTTCACATCCTGTTGGAAAACACTATTTCTATAAGTACCATGTTACAAGCTTACCAGACAGTTACAAATTATGGACTATGGGTAAGACTTCGATGCAATGTTTTTATTGACTATATAGTGAAGTGTAGGTTACGAATCAGAGTATAGGCATTAGGAAGGGTATAGTGTAGGATATTTCTTTACTATAGTAGGCGGAAAAGTGGAGATTTATATTAGTTACAGATAAGGTAAGATAACGAGTGGTGAAATAATATTAATGGCAAGGCAACGTAGTGTACAGATGAGTGAAAAACTGGTAAATAGACAAGAAGTAACTCACACTAAATTCGCGCTGAGGTTGTTTTGTTCTATGCTAACCGGTTGATGGGTGACAGGTTCTGTGGTTGTACGACCACTGGCAGTAGTCAGTCGATTGTGCGTTTCTTCTGGTGTTTTAGGGTATTTATAAGCGTCGTTTAGCGACCGAGTATTGATAGATCCAGTGAGTTGCCTGTCTACTTCAATTGAAAAGAATTAGTGAGGGGAAAGTATCTAATACAACTACAAGGTAGGAAAATAAGGCAATTCAGTCTATATATGTAGAAAGCCTATGATGTCTGTGTGGGACGTGGATGTGTTCGTTTGCACCAGATCTATGCAGGTGAGGGGTTGATTAATGTTCAATATTCTTTCCAACTGTGCAGAACCTGTTCTTTAATATGGCAAGTATCATGCTAACATTATTGAAACCTGTGTATTAATGCGTTTCTGGAGAAAACCAAAATGGTTTCTTCACAAAACTTACGTCCCCATAAGTCGATTTCGAATAATAATAATCTTCATAGTTCACTAACCTAGATAACATAATTTCACTTGCTATGAAGTTATGCAAATCCTCGAGGTTATTTATTTGATTCACTACACCCTTGAATGAATTAACCTCCTGTGACAATCCGTAGTGACCGACTTTTTTGACAAGAAAGCGATTGTTATAATGGAAACAATTATTATTATAATTCACTTAGTATTGTTTGTTTGGATCTTCCCATCGATGTGTTTAGGACTGCAACTGGTCAGTCTTTAATTATTATTATAACCAATTGTACCAGCGATTGTTTAACTGTACCTGTTTGTTTACAAAATGTACTTTTCCTTCCGTTGCCTGTAACCTTGCACGAACTTGCCTATACTCGGCATTTCCGCCGGTGAACTTTGGAACGTCTCGGTATTCTTTCGATACCGCGAGATCCCCAAAAAATATATCTTATTGCAACCATTAACAGCCTTCTGGTTTTCAGCCTACCGAGGGATCCACCTCGATACCTGGCGCATAATCTTCCTGTAGTGGTGATTATAGTCAATCGTGACTCGTCTCCATCTACACATCCACTCAACCAGTGAATCGGGTACACCCTGTAATATTATCTTCTCCGACGTTCTGTTTATGGGTCTCCAAACCCTGATGTCATCGGCAAACAGTCCAACAGATAAATTTTCTATAGTTGGTAAATCGTTTACATTGAGTGGAAAAAAAAAAGCCTGAGGGTTATGCCTTGATGAACTCTACTTTTTACAGATTCCTGTGTTGACAAGGCCCCGTTTTCCCATATTTGTTGTCTCCTATTATTGAGGTCTTTTATTAAGTTTCTAATTCTATAATGGATCCCCGAAATTTCCAGTTTCGGTTTTTATCGGATGGGAGATCTTGTCTAATTCCTTGCTTAGACCTATGAAAATTGCATCTGTTGGGATATTACATTCGCTGCTGTCAAATCTTCTACTGCGATGAGACCTGTCAAATATAAAAGACCTCATTCAAAACCAGGATTTTACCTGGCTTAGAGACCATTCCCTTCCATATAGTTTAGAACAGCTATCCGAATAATCTATTCTGCCACACAGTGTTCATGTAAAAGTCCGAGTTAGCATGCTAAAGGTTGTCTTAGTAGAATAGTTAATCCAGCACAAAAATTAGAAGCATCAGTCTTAATGGTGAGTGTAGGTGAACAATCTCAATATCACAGATCTATTGACTTGTTCTCATCCATAAAGAGCCTGTTACAAACAAAATGTTCTGCCCACAAACACGGGTGGATTGAAATCATCGCTCACACCATCAGTGCTTGCTGGTCAGTAACTCCACCCTCCCTCCTTTTGTGATGTTAGGCTCATTTACGCTCATCGCTTGAAAAAGCTAATGTAAGATTCTCTGACGCATCTACTTCATGTATCGAATTGAAATTTTTAATACGTGCATTTGACAAGGTGCCAACAAAGGGACCGCTTTTGGAGCTGGGAAATCTAGGCATTTTCGGCCCTCTCTTAAGATGGCTTAAGGATTTCCTGGTAGGTCGTAGACAGAAAGTAAGAGTAAATTCCAAGTGCTCCAACTGGAAACCAGTACTTAGTTGAGTTCCGCCAGTTTCTGTCCTGGGTCTTTTACTCTTTTTACTTTATGAAAATGAACTCACAGGTAGAGTAGAGTTCCCAATGCTGAAAGCCGACATTTTAAGGGGGCTGAAATTCGAGCCTTATGAAGAGCGCCTCCAATGACTTAACCTTTACCCGTTAGAATACAGGTGTCTTAGAGGTGACCTTATGACTTACAGTATCCTTAATATTTCTAGTCATCCTCTTAAACATCTTAAGCTTAGCCACAACACTAACCTGAGAGGAAACACCCAGAAACTAGAGACCCAAAATAGCGGAACAGATTGTAGACACAACTCCTACTCCGTAAGAGTTGTCAAATGCTGGAATTCTCTGCAGACTCAGCTAGTCCAAGCGACTTTCCAGGAGCCCTCTAATAGGCAACTTGACCTATTCTTAAGGACTAAGGATAACATATTATTATGATTTACCGATTTTTTCCTTCTATTATCGTTAATATACCTATCTTTCTTGCCTGGAGGTATTGGTGATCTCCTGCTACTAGAGACGGAAACCCGTTAAGCGAAAGCTTCTTCTATTCCGTCCACAACCATTTGAACCGTTTGAACTATTAATCCTTGGAGCCTGTAACCCCAAGCAGAGGTTTACGCCCCCTTAAATGACCCGTCCAGAAGAAGACTAGGCACTCACAGAAGCACGCTTGAAAAGGCATAAGATAGGCCATTAGCCTTCTGTTCTTACTGCACAAACCTGAATCCGATTTATCCATAAAATTCAGTATTGCCAAAACATTTCATTCTGCTTCTCAAGTATCTGAGAAGTAATGTGATATAATGTACAGAATAAAGTGCCACCAGCAGAGTCAAACTGAAGTGAAACATGTAAGAAAAATGCATTTTAGGGTAATTCTGTCATAATATAAACATTGAGTTTCGTACTGAGACATTGTACATCAGTAGCGTCCTTTGGCGGGTGACGGTGCCAATTTGACGAGTTAGCTTCCCCACGCTCTACAAGCATGGTAAGTGTCGGAGTCCACGTAAGCTTATGTCTTTAGCCACCAAAGCAAGCACCGAAAGGTGGGAAGAAAGAGCCATCAAAAAAGCCTATGAAACCCAAAGAGGGTGGTGGGAAAGCAAAGAAGAAAAAATGGTCGAAGGGAAAAGTTCGGGATAAACTAGCTAATATGGTGTTGTTCGACAATGCAACTTTTGAAAAGCTACTAAAAGAAGTTCCTCAGTACAAGGTTATAACACCTTCTGTTGTGTCAGAACGCTTAAAAATTCGGGCGTCTCTGGCACGTCATGCTCTCGAGGAGCTGTGGCGACGAGGTATGTTCATTGTCTTACTATCTCAAATCCTGTTCTAGGTTCCATAAAAATGGTCTGCAAACATAATTCACAGCAGATATACACAAGAACAACAAAGACAGACTAATTGTACAATTACATGTATTTGGTACTCAGACTTCTTTTTCATGTTTGATTAAAATGGGGTGTTAACTGTTAAATTACATTTTGCTTAGGGATGAGATTAAATCAAGAAACAGTATTGGAAACACCTCGACTGTTTATGGTCCCATATCTTCATGTCCATGTTCCAAAGTATCACAGTTGGATGCAAGATTCGTGGTTGAGAGAAACTACATCTTCGGAACAGCTGACATTGGACGAGGTACCGTAAGTTGTGCAGTCGGTTGCATACGACTTAGTCTCGTAGTGTATGTGTGCTTTGAAAGTTTGATTCGCAGTTTTCTTATGAGGTTAGCTAGTGGGTTTTGAGTTCATCATTACGACTTTTATAGATGTATTACTAAGATGGTTAGAGACCTTGAATGACATGGCTCAAAATCGTTTGCAATGGCGAAGATGCATCCACTCTTTGTGTTCTACCAAATTCTAATCTTCTGAATTCTTCATGTTCGTATCCTTTTTCTCTTTCCAAATATATTTCACTGTACTATACTCCTTCAATAACATCTTCAAACTCTAATCTTTCCGATTACTGCTTATACTCTTACTAATTCTTCCACTATGGGATTTGAATCGACAACTGCATCTGTGTGCTAATGTGGTATGGCAACTCGAACTGATGTACGTACGTACGAAGTTCTACGTTGTGACTGACTGACTGACATTACTAAGATTAACCTAATTGGTGCAGTTCGTTGTGACCTCTATCAAACTCTTGAATCGTTTTTAATTTATAAAACTCACTTTATTCACGCATCTGTACTATACAGAGGCCTTATAGATAAACTCGTCTTATCCCGAAAGCTTTTTATACCTTTTCGAAGCATAACATAGTTCAGTAGTTTAAATTGATGGCATTTACTCCTCTCAAGTGTGCAAGATTTGTAACATTCATAGAAGGGCCATAAAGTCGAGCTGTTCTTTAAGTCCCATATGATCCGGTCGATCTGCCAGAGAAATCTCACTGCCTTCTAGCGGCGTGGGTGTTGTTTACGAAATCAAGAGGACGAATGCGAATCAAATAAGATTTGTGTGGCGCATATGTATCTGGTGCCCCGTTGCACCAATATTTATGTGTTTAACACAAGGATCGTTTTACTTTGCAAGAATACAGTTCCTTAGATGCATCACAGATCATATATTCGGTTTTGGAAGTGTATGTGGCTCGTTGCAGTCTTCCACTTCGTCCGGCTTCTGAAGTGTCAACAGATGAGTTAATGGATTAAACTTGTTGATGATTTGATGCGAAAGTTGATTGTCGTCTGACACGTGATTAGTTCTGGGCTTGCGAACTGTTTTACAATGTCCGCATAAAGTCTTTTACGAGACAAGAAAAATGAAGACATGTGTATCTGTGATTGAGTAATTTGAGAACTGTGATCTTTTCTAATTCTATTTGATAAGGGAAATAAATTTAGTTTATCACACGAGGGCTTTGCGATTTTAGGGAATCAGCCTAGTTGGGGTTCTTCGTATTTTTTCCAATAACTCTGTACCTTTTTGAGCAGAAACTAGACAATTGTATGCAGTACTTCAGTTTATAAGGCATAAACGCCTCATCAAGGTGAAAAAGTATTTAGCAACGACTCTAGTATTGACCATAGGCATCTAAATCCTTTCGCAGCTATCGCATAGAAGTATGCAGTGATTGTAAGCTTCGGCTAACGATGACTTCAAGTCAGTGTATCTTCGGGCAACTTAAAGCTCGGTGTAAATCACTATGTATTTGTACTTTGGTGGACATTATACATCCTAATGCACTTGTACGCGTTTATCGGTAAATGATGAATTTTGGATAATATACATGACTTCCGAAGCTAATTTTAGGATACCGAAATCATGCCTCCATTTTTATCGCTCTCTAATACTTCAGTATTATAGCAAAGTAGGTTAACTCAGGCGAAGAAAGCCTTTTGGATACAGGGAGAACAACGCCCCAAAGCTGAACATTAAGACACTCCTCTAAACAGTTTAACAACTAGATAACCTATTCGCCTCATACTCCTTGTTGCCGCCCAACTAGGAAGTTTTTTATCCGCATATAAAAATGACCTCTAACCCCATATCCGATATCTCACGTAGCTTTTGACTGTTAGGAACCTTGTGAAAGGCCATACTTAAGTCAATGTTGGCTGCATTGAAACCTTTGGTTTTATTTTGGGAGCGCACTAATTTCCACCGGCTACCGCTAAGGCATGAATAACCTGTTCTAAAACCTTTGTCTCTAAGAATCCGGCTTTTTGTCTAGATGCTTGGACAACTTCCGAATAATCGTCGTAAGTTTTGTTAAGCCTGCAGATCAGTAGTTTCTGTTTTGATGCTCTGTTCCAGTCTTTTGGTATTATATTTTAGGCTGTTGATAGATTCAAACATATGGCTAATGGATTCGCAACAAAATCTATCTATTCCTTTAGTAGTCTAGAATGCATTCCAGCGGGTTCCATAAAGTCTTTCTAATTGCAAGCCTAATTAGCAGATAAAAGATATCGAGTTCTATAATCTTCAGAGTGTGTGGGCAGCGGTCACTAAAAACTAGGCCAGGGCATCATTATAGTGTATACATTGCAAAAGTAATTTAATACGTGAGCTTCACCATAATCATCCCTACCTGTTGATGCAGTACTAATATCTACCCGTGACCGTGGTATGCTGCCTCTTCTCTCAGTCCCTTAATTAGCGTTTATAGTATTTTACAGACACCTTAGCAAACTCTTCATACAATCTTCTAGACTGGCTGAGAGTCGAGGCGCACATGCTTCAAGCTTACCGGATTTGGAATTTTCGTCAGTACTAGGCAACCTAAATCCCCCCATATTCTTATACGAGGAAGTGTGTGAAACTCTTTGGTGAACCACCGTGAAGAGTCCCGCGAGCTCCTTAGTGTAGTCCAAGCGATATGCGGTGCAGTGACATGTGTATAAATTTCTGACTATATCCCTAAACGTCTCAGTACGTGACTTTATTGTCCATTATAACAAGTGTACAGTCCCTGTATATTTGCTTTCCAGACGATTAGGCTAACACATCGTTGTAGACAGGGTTATAAAAATCGAAGACTAGGACTTCGCGGTAACTCCTACCTAAGGGTGGCAAATACTGGAGGTTTGTGGCTTCATCTTTGTAGTGGGTCAATATGTGATCAAGTAAGGATGATTCTGAGCCTGGGTAATGCATAGTTGCTTATTTTACAAGTTGCACTAGGGCGAATCTTATAACCGCGTAAACTAGTTTCTGGTCAGAGGAGTTTTTTGACAAATTTGTCCTCAGATTTTACTCGAGAAAGGCAACCTAATTTTATCCGGTCATGATTTTCGGGTTTCTGATTGAGTTGCTTATAGGTCCTTGGTGAAAACACGTCAATCGTTACTCAAAATTAAGCAATAGTCCTCCCGTCCTACAATAAGTCCGATTAAGTGGGTCTTATCGTTTCAGTTGCTTTTTGTGAAATTTGTCTAGAAGTCCTGTAACCAACAAAGTACTTACTTTTTTGACGCTGACTAAAGTGTCTACTTTTTCTGTAAGAACAGCCGCCTTTCTTCTGTGTTCTAGGTCTATGTTCTTGAGACGTTTAATTTCAACCTATTATCACCAAAGCTGTAGTGTCCACAACTACGAAAACTTTTCTAGAACTCAAGTTCGCCCGAATACGTATGTAACCTAACGTAAACTAATTTACATGCTGATTGAATGAAAGCGCTAACGGTATCTGACTTGCTGTCGCATTTTCTAGACGCTTTTTAATATTTAAGGGCATAAATTATTCGGTCTGACAAAATAATTGAAATATGTGGTGAGTGGTTATAATAGACAATTTGCCACACAATCAAATCTTTTAATTTGATTGTACACAGTCACATGACTACGAAGGTTACATTGTAAGACTTGTTTATCGTCTCTGTCCTCAATAAAGACGCTATTGGTCTACTCTGACAAGAATGGTGATTTCGTATTTACTAGAACAGCTCCAGTCTCATGTTAGGCAGACTAATCTCAGGCAGTTTAATAAATTTTCCATCCCAATTTGAACGGGCAGTGCCGCAGTGAGTAATACGCAATCATTCCTAATAGATAGATTGTCAATTTAGTCGATACGTTTATCCAAAGCATGACAGATCGATAATCATAGTCACGTCTTTGAAGTGACACAACAGTTCCTATCGTAAATTAAGAAATTGAAAGCTTTTCCAATAACTTACTGGGAGTCATGGAAATCTATTTTTTGAGCTTGATATCAAGTTTTAATACTGTCTGACCACGCTGTGGTTATTAAATACTGGTTCGCTTAATAATTATTTCCACACGGAATGTTTGTCACATAGTAGTCGTTTCATGTTGCATTTGCTAACGGCTGTATGATCGAGGATGTGTAGTCTTATGATAATTTACAAATTGACGATAATAAGTGTTACTTGTCCCACAGCACATTATGATTCCAAATCATTCATTTATTTATCTGCTCCATAAATCAAGTAAAATTGGCTTATTGTAGGGGAATTTGTGAGGATTGTGGAATACTCATAGTTTGAATCACTAACTGGCCTGAAACCACGGTTAAAAACCTGGAAGCACTAAATGATCGTTTAGTACTATTACGGGACTACGCGGTCGCATTCAACTTGGATTGTTTTTATAGGCATTGTGTTATATCTGTGGCCGAGTGGATGCCTAGTTTATGTGTGACTTGATGAGGCCGCCAATTAGAGAGCAGCGAATTATCGACTGGAACAGTGACACGAAACCCGTACGAGCATACTAGAGTGCTAACCGGTCCTGCGATCTGCCTAGCCCAGCCAGTTAAGTCCAAACACCAATAACAGCCTCAGTGGTATGAATCATTATTTACAAACACACTGGGTTTTTATACAAACCAAAGTAATCAATAAACTGATTATAACTCAAGAGTCGTATGATAATAAGTAATGATAAGAGAAATACGAATATGAATAGTTCAGTTACGTAATAATTGTACAATAGGAAATAGGCATATTACATTGATCGATAAATAGACCTAAAAGTTACCATTCGTAATTCACCGGGGTATATAACGCATTGTTACCGGATAATTCGTAATGTGTTTACAAGTATTTTGCTTACATCTGTTATCTTTCGTGGACAGATAACACCACCCACCAGGATTGCTTATCGAACTCTGTCATAGACAGTCCTTTCCACTTGTTTTCAATTGCTATTCATTCTTATAATCTCTACCACCGATTCCCGACGCAGTGTGTTATTTGGTCTTCCTCTCATGTTTTTCTCTTCATGATTCCATGTTAGGGATTGACTCGTAATCCAGTTTGATGATTTTCGCAATTCATGTCCTATCTAAAAAATCTTTTCCTAATTTTCTCTTCAGCTGGAAGCTGGTTTGTTCTTTTCCATTGTAGGTTGTCGCTACTGGTATCCGGTCAACGGACATTGAGTATCTTGAGCAGACATTTATTTATTTATTTAAACACATAAATATTGGTACAAGGAAGCACCAGATAAATATGCGCCTCACAAATCTCATTCGATTTGTGTGAGGGCTGTGATACTGCCAACGTGCCCAGACTGAAGCAGGTGGTTTTCTTAGGGGGCCACACCCGGAGCCTTTGACCTGAATGTCTGATCCACAAGGCAGTGGAGCATCGTGAGGAGATGCAGTCCCATGGTAGCCGGTGATCAACGGTTGATTCGTACGCCATTTGTTCCTTCAGGATACTGGAGCCCATGTGTACTATTGGTTTGGAATGAGGGTTTTCCAACTCCCCTAGGTGGACTCGCCTTGTCCACCAATCCGGTTAAAGCGCCGGACATTCGTTTTTCGTTCTCTCAATTTCGTAAACAACAGTGGTGCCTGGAGAAGGCAGTGAGTAGGACTTCCCTGTCAGAGGCTACATATTCGCTGGCCATGTGAGAGTATTTCGAGAGGGAGAGCAGAGTCTCCCCACTCTCGGCCGTACCAGGGCATTTGGGGGCAACCGTTAATAAATGCCTGTACCTATTTGATGATGGTTTTATTAATTCTCCGATTTTCAGCTCCGTACATTGAAACTGTCCTGACGTTCGTATTGAAGATTTTGACTGATGTTGGCTGACAGTTGTTTTGAATTCTAGTTATTCTTCAATTGCATGAATGTTGCCCGTAACTTGTCAATCCTTGCCTCTATATATGCATCAGAGTTTCCCTGTTCTTTGATGATGCTGACCAGACGCGTAAAAGTTTTCCATCTTTCCCACAGTTTCTGCATCAAGTATGATTGTGTTAGTTTTGCCTGTGTTGTATTTCGGGATCTTGCTTTTACTTTTGTGTATGTTGCGGTCTACTGATGTAGAGTTTGCTGATACACTGACCGTCTTTATCTGAATTCGTTGCTGCGTATGGGATAGGATAGCCAGGTCATCTGAGAAATCCAAATTGTCTAGCCGCATCAAAGCTGTCCATTGTATTCCGTGCTTCCCTTCATTGTAATACCCTCCTTCATTTTGAAGGATGTTCCAACGATTCCAGACCCATGAGATTCCCATCTTATTAGTGTTTTTCGTGCTTCTTTAAATAACATCGATGAGGCTTCTCGTATGTCACAACACAAAGAATCTATCTGAATGACCAAAGTGTAACTGCCTCTCTCGATGACAATCTTTTCTATCTAACATGCGTCCAATGGATTTCACTTATTCCGAGAAACGCCAAGTTGTATCCTCTCATTTCCACAGCTATTTGATTAGTCCTTCCACACTGTAGGACATTACGTGTACTTATACTAATTGTTGCTCTGGTTATTAGAAGGGGCATCGACCCTGTGACCTCCGAAAAATATCGGGCTTTCATCATTAGACGTCATAATTCTTCCTTCAACTCGGAGGACAGAGTTTAAGTGGGTTTTTTGTTAGCTTTTCTTTAGCAAGGTTGCTTTCAATAGGATGGGGTTGATTATTCCATGCCCAACTTTTCTCCTTTATCCGGGATTGGGATGGACACTACGTTAAAGAGCTAATAATGATCTTTGGGGAGTTTTTAAATACTGTGATGTGACAAATAGTCTGTCAGATATGTGGCTTAGACTATATATTTATGTAAATTACTTTCAGATTTGTGTAGTAAGGACAGAAAGCCTACAGCCTATATTATTAAGTTACTAGTATGCTTCTGTGGGCGTCTAATCTCTTGAATAAGTCAATTGAAGGTGCGGGCATCACTGCTTGTGGCAACAGATTCCAAGAATTGATGACGCTATGTGCCACGGGTATTTTTTTTTTCCAATGTATTATGTCTATCTGAAGTGATTCGGTCTCATTCGTGGCACTCACATCCAATTAATGTAGTTTGAGCAATTGTTAATAGTTTTACACGATCAATATACGTACACAGGATAATCAGTTGTTTAATTTGGATTTTCAGTATTCATTTTACAACTGATGACGTGGCTTTCTATTTTCATCCAACGTTAGAGTATGGATGGGCTCAGCAAATTTGTTTTAAAATCGATTAAACTGCTATAATATTCTCATATACTCGTGAAAACGTTTTACATGTTTGATATACTACTCAGTCGGTCACAACGTAGAACTTCGTACGTACATACATCAGCTCCAGTTGTCATACCACATTAGCACAGAGATTCAGTTGTCGATTCAAATCCCATAGTGGTAGAAGTAGTAAGAGTATAACCAATAATCGGAAAGATTAGTGTTTAAAGATGTTATCAAAGGATTATAATCCAATGAGATAAATTTGGAAAGAGAAAAAAGATAGAGACATGGAGAATTCAGAAGATAAGAATTCGGTAAAACACAAGGAGTGGATGTACCTTCGCCATTCCAAACGATTTTGAGCCATGTCATTCAAGGTCTTTAACCATCGATTGCTATCATCTCGCGATATACTACTACTGTCGCATATTAAGTTATGTTAAAATGCTATAATTATTTCAACGTCGTTACAATTCTTTTTTTAAAATCGACGTATACTTCCTATTTAAACTTTAAAAACAGGAATTTCAGTAAAGGGATCTCTTTTCAACGAATTTATCATCATGTTGTACATACATATGAAAATTAGTTTCATGAGGACATGTGAAGGAGGAGTAGACATGATGATGTAATAGAATCAGTCAGTC
Source organism: Schistosoma rodhaini (assembly GCA_944470415.2). NCBI lineage: Eukaryota > Metazoa > Platyhelminthes > Trematoda > Strigeidida > Schistosomatidae > Schistosoma > Schistosoma rodhaini. The sequence goes on along the minus strand of OX104036.1, from coordinate 2,549,541 downwards.
AGTCACAACGTAGAACTTCCTACGTACGTACATCAGTTCGAGTTGTCATGCTAGATTATGTAATAAGAAAAAATTTTCATATGTATGTATACATACATGATTGTACAGCTTGATAATAAATTCTTTGCAAAGAGATCCCTTTTCTGAACTATTCATTTTGTCGATTTCCTCTCATTCACTGTTCTGATGTTAATTAGGAAAACTCGTCCCGGTACCATCAAGTTCCGGGTTCCTGTATTTATTATAAATAAGTGAAGAACACTTTAATGTTCGAATCGGCAGATTATTTTTATTTCAACTAATCATTTCAGATGTATGTTATAATACCGAAAAACTAGGAATTATATTACTGTTAAGGTCTAATCGCATTAAAGCAAACATATTAGTCAGTTGGTCTGTGTAAATCTCTCTAATGTTGCCCTATTTGAAATGGTATTGTGTGTACTTTGTTTGGTATTCAATGGATTACTTAGTGGCAGTAACCAATGTTTCGTCTGTATAATCCATAATACAAATGGAATTCTACTGATTGACTTGTAAGTGAGCTACTAGTCTATGTAACTTGATGTCGCAACTCACTTTATTACAATGTTAAGTAGCTTAAAACAGTTGATTGCAATTCTACGAATAGTTTCAGATTCACTTAAGATGTCCCTTCAACGGTATGGACAGCCGGGAAGTGACATCAGCCCTCATACCTGTAACAACACATCGAGTTGGTCACAATCAAATTTTTCCTACACCTAATAACTCTCTTATCTCCACGACTAACTCTTCTCACGTTCCTTTATCACTTCGCGCCGCCAATGCAAACGATTTGAGTATGCAGAACGTTATTCCTGGTCTCCTGAAACCACGCTCTAAACTATATGTAGGAGCTTTTAACGTCCGAACACTGTGCCAAATAGGACAACAGGTTTCCTTAGCCACGACTTAAAAATCTCGCGCCGTCGATGTATACTGCGTCTCCGAAACGCGCATACAGGATCCGAGTGGCGTCGTTCATTTGACCTCAACATATCAAAATAAAGAACCATCTCGATTCACGCTTCGTGTATCTGGGAGCCCTGATGCTGCTCCCCGTGACCTCGCTGATGTAGGTATAGCATTGATTCCTAGGGCAGAACTAGTTCTCTAAGACTGGATCCCAGTAGACAGTTGTTTGTGTGCTGTCCGACTAAACGGTAAGGACTCGGAAAGATATGAACACTCGTCGTCTCTCCCTAGTGTTCCACTGACTGCAGCTCATATGAGGTGAAAGATGGATTTTACAGAAAGATTTCTGACCTCTAAAAAGTTTGGCCCTCTGATGTAGTAATAGTGATTGGTGACTTTAATGCTCAAGTAGGTAAACTAAGCGGAAAGGAACGACACCGGAGTAGATCTTATGATGTCGTGACTCAAGTGACAGATAATGGCAACCGTCTGTTGCAGCAATGCACAGATAACCGCCTGTTTCAGCCACCGATGGAGAGGCTCGATAGAAGACTGTCGCTCATTCTGGAGCGCATGTTTAGATTCAGATCATGCTCTAGTGCGAGCACGTATCTGTCTGCATCTTACTGGACGTAGGAAAGACAATGCAAAGAAGCCTCTTAGGGTTCTACTTAATGATAGGCAAGCTAAGAATATATTTCAGGAACAACTAGAAAAACAGTTAGGCAGCCATGTAAGTTGTGCCCACCCCGAGGCAGCGTGGAACGACATTCGAGGAGCTGTGGAAACAGAAGTGATATCCGCTAGTAAGGTAAACCATAAGGTTGGGGAAAAATACTAGACCTCAGCAACATCTACCGCACTGATAGATGCTCGAAAACTCATCCCATCTGGCTCTGAACATAACGAAGTGTGGAGTCAGCTTAAGCGCAGGCTAATAAGAAGCCTACGCAATGATCGTGAACAGTGGTGAATAGCGAGAGCAAGAGAGATGGAAAAGGCAGTGACATTAGGTAACAGCAGACAACTGTTCAGACTTGTCAAGGAAACCGGTATTAGGAACCCAACTGTTAGCGAAACTATCTCAGATAACGATGGATATATTACTCACTCTCAAATCAGGAGATTGGATCGACGAGCAGAACACTAGCGATCAGTTCAACTGGCCTTTATCCACACTTCGATTTCCCACTATCCCCAGTCGACATGAATGGCAAGTTGACGTAAGTCCATCAACTGTTTACGAATTTGAAAAAGTTATAAGAAATCAGAAGCGAGGGAGAGCAGCAGGCCCTGACAGGTTTACCCCTGAGGTTTCTAAGGATGGTGGTCCAGTACTAACAGCGAGATTGACTGAGTTTTTACTTAGAATCTGGGAACTGGATGTAATTCCATCTGACTGGTCCCGATCACTGATTGTTTCAATCTATAAGAAAGGACAAAAGTCCTCCTGTGACAATCACAGAGGAATCAGTTTGACTAATATAGTGTCTGAAATATTAGCTTTAAGAACACTTCAACACCTAACTAAAGCTGGTGAAAAGCAGATTAGAGAAAACCAGGCTGGTTTTCTACCTGAACGTGGTTGTATAGACCAGATATTCACACTACGTCAGGTCCTAGAACATAGACATACATTCGGACGTCCCACAGTAATAGAATTTCTCGACCTGAAGGTGGCATTTGACTCTGTTGATGGTGAGGTTCTATGGTAGTCTTTGTCACTGAAAGAAGGTCATTAACCTTATAAAGGCTTTATACTCGAACATAACTGGCCGAGTTAGAGTTCATGGAGAACTTTCATCAGAATTCATTACCTAAAATGGAGTTCATCAGGGATGTCCACTCCCTCCATTCTTGCTTAACTTTGTCGTTGACATACTTTTAGAAATAAAACTTTTCTCACCTAAATTTAGCGGGGTTGGACTTCTACCGGGAGATTCACTTGTTGACTTAGAATATGACGATGACATAGTTCTATTTGGTGAAGACACTGACAAAATGCGGAGTCTTCTGACCACTATAAGCAACAATGCAGGCATGTTCGGGATGCAATTCTCCCCCTCAAAATGCAAAATATTACTTCAGGATTGGGTTGCATCGACACCTGAACTAATGATAGGGAGTGAAATAGTTGAGCGTGTTGACAGCTTCACTTATCTTGTGAGTCTCATCAGCTCTTGTGGTCTGGTGTGTGACGAAATCTCAGCACGGATACAGAAGGCTCGTCTAGTTTTTGCCAACTTGCATCATTTATGGCGTAGGCAAGATATCCGTAGGTGTTTATATTCTTTGTGTTCTCCCAAATTCTTATCTTCTGAACTCTTCACGTCCTTTTTTTCTCTTTCCGAATCTATTTCACTGGACTATGTTCCTGGAATAACATTTTCAATCCCTAATCTTTCCGATTACTGCTTATACTTTTATCACCTCTACCACTATGTGATTTGAATCACAATTGTATCTCTGTGCTAATATGGCATTGCAACTCGAACTGATGTAGATACGTACTAAGTTCTACGTTGTGACTGACTTAAGATGTCATAAATGCCTTCATAATGACTAATAGCTAACTCACAAGTCCTGGAGATACTTTATAACGCTTCTTGATTAATGTGGTACAAATATTTAGTCCTTATCTCTAAGTTAATTATTAAGACATTGAAAAAAAGTGATTATAAGTCCCACATCACTGCTTTTAGCCCAATCATGACTTTAATCCACTTTTAATTCGGTTCACGGTCATGGTATGGAGAAAAAAACAGTTATTGTGTAAGAAAATTTCAATCGACAACAGTATCTCGGGCTTATGATTGACTTAAAGACATTTGTATTTCGATAGTTACATAGTATGAACTTGAATTATCAACAAATGATTACCTTTAGCCCACTTAACCAACGGGGACAACTACAATATTCATCCTTAGAAGATGGGAAACTAGAAATGAGGACAATCATAATGAAACTTGTATTGTTGCTACTCAAAAGTGTTAACCGTGTTGTAATATAAACTAACAGGGATAGTTTCTGTAAATCAACTGTAATGATGTACGAAGCGTCAACAGAAAGGTTCTAAAGTGGTTGTGTATGACTTATTGTCATTTGACTCCACACTAAAGAATCTAGTGAATTGGTCGTATATATGTACCATCTGCATCTGGTTGTGTATAGTTTATGTCATAAATTGAAGCGTTTGTTCGGTAGTTCAAGAACTCGACGGCACCCCCTTTATTCATAATCATGTATAGAAATGTGGTAAATAGATTACATACACTGTCTGAAGTTTATATATACACATATATATTCATAGAGTTGATATCATGAGTCAGTTGAAGCTAGATCACCAAGGAAAACCTGGAAGCACTGAACAGCCGTTTCGTCCTATTGTGGGACTCCTCAGTAATGCGCATCTATGATCCCGCCTCACGAGAAAGATTTGAACCCAGAACCTACCAGTCTTGCGCCAGAGCACTTAACCGATAGACCACTTAGCCGGCATCCAACGGTGTTAATGTCTAACTTCAACCGATCAATCATTGATTCATGATCTCAACTCTATAAAATTACTAAAATCTCCACCAAACCCCTTCTGATATATATATATATATTTGTTGTTTTTCTTTGAAAATATCTGATCTCTTATTTCGAAAAAACCTTATTCTACACCGAAGGAATTCGAAGCACAAGAACAATGGTGTAACTTAGATGATCGATTGACATTTATTTTACTTAGTAAACAATTATATCAAGACTATTGGTCATTGAATAATATTAAAGTTGAATCGGATGAATCACAATTGAATATTCATGAAAATGCAGAAATCTATTCTATGATTGGTGATATTAATTTATTTATTACATATTCTCATACTATCAATGATTATGAAGGTAATGAAAGTGCTTATTACTTATCTATTTACTCTTGACCTATTGTAAAGTGAAATATTGCAGTCATTGTATCTTTCACTCACATATTATATCTGTCAGATTCAACTTCTCACACTTTATATGATGATAAAGTCAATTAGTCACAACGTAGAACTTCGTACGTACGTACATCAGTTCGAGTCGCCATACGACATTAACACAGAGATATAGTTGTCGATTCAAATTCCATAGTAGTAGAAGTGTAGTAAACGAGAACACGAGTGGGGACAATCGGATGTATTTAAGCACAAATTACAGACTATCTCACTAAATTCTGATAACCATACAGCAAATAGTTAATTTGCAAAATAACAACCAATTGTCTTAATCTTCACTGTTCCTTCTGTAAATATTAGTTCATCTTCTCTAATTCCACTGTTCATACATTTTCCTACCAACTGCGCTTCATTTCAGTTCTTTCGTTGTCGATCTTCCGCCAAAATACATTCTATGTCTAGCCATTACCATATACTACTTATATGGATATAAGTAGACCACACTACAGAAGTAGTAAAAGTATAAACAGTAAACGGAAAGATTAGGGTTTGAAAATGTTATTCAAGGAGTATAATCCAGCGAAATAAATTTGGAAAGAGAAAAAAAGATAGAGACATGGCGAATTCAGAAGATAAAAATTTGGGAGAACACAAAGTGTGGATGCATCCACGCCATTGTAAACGATTTTCAGCCATGTCATTCAAGGTCTTTAAGCATCGATTGCTATCATCTCGCGGATCCCAACCAGGTAGTCTACACCTACCAGCATGACTCAGTCCACTTATGAGTGACTTCATGGATTTGTGCCACGTTTTTCGTCTGGCCGCCCCTAGCTAACTTCTAACCTACTCTTACGATGAAAATAAAGAGAGTATTGACACCATGAAATATAAGATTGTCAAATTGATAATATCACTGACTATGGGCAATCAACCATAGGATATATAGTTTAAAGAAGAGTAAATTTAATCTGAAATAATAAGTATACAGTAATGTTAAAAGTTGAACTGTATCATCTACAGAGCCGCTAAATATAGATTTACAACTCTATCATAGATTGCAACCACGAAATAGGAAACCAGCTACATCATTCAAGCTGACAGTTGATGACCTTTGATGTGTTGTACCCTGATCTTGTGTATACGTTCAGTCAATCATGAACAAAGATGAAGATACTAAAAGTCTGAAGAGAACAATCTGTATATTCAAGAGCAAAAATATATTAGATTGTTTATAACTGGTTAGATGGGAGATTGAACAGCAGTTTAAATGTGTACTAGGTAACATAATACAACGTTGATATTTAACCACATATCTGCAGCTAGCTTATTTCATTAATACCAGTAAGGCCACCCTCTAATATCTAAGGAGCTAAGTATTTTGAGACACTATTTACACTTCCTTTTATTAGAGATAGTTATACTATTCAAACCGATATAGATGAAATAGAGAGTTTCGTACAGTATTAGGTAATTGATCTAAATCTTTCCTGTGTTATTTGTTGCTATCCATTTTATCAATTAAATAAGTCATAAAAATGACTGCAAATCTTTACTGAAGTGTTGGGGCAATCCTGAAAATCTCTCACAATCGACTTGACAAGCTCAGGAAACATTAATAAGCCTTTTTATCCAATCAGCGTTTGACCAAAAGCTTTAATAGAAATATCCCGAAAATGAAAAGTCACATGTAGAGGTTCCGATTGGCTGATTAATATACTGCCGCTATGTATAGTAGCATTCCAGAATTTTCGGGAATACCCAAGAACTTCTAAAATACTATAAAAACCCTATATTTTCTGAAATGAATGAACCTTTGGAGTAAAGTGCTTCTTGTATATTTTGCACCTTTTCTTTCGTGTTCAAGTCGCTGTGTAGTTCTAGCTTGGGGATACGAGACTAGCTTAGAATCCGAGTATAGCGTTCAATCAGCAAGACATATCATGAAGAGATTCTATTTTCAATGTTGTTACTTTCTTCTTCTTCCTCTTTCCAAATATTTTGTATTTTAATATTTGAAAGCAAGAGTCAATAGAAGCTAAACCACCATGGAAGCACTGGACGGCCGTTTCATCCTATTGCGGGACCCTTCAGCTGTGCGCATCCATGATCTCACCTCGCGAGATGCCGACTCAGTGGTCTATCGGTTAAGTGCTCCGGCGCGAGACTGGTTGGTCCTGGGTTCGAATCTCTTGAGGTGGAATCATGGATGCGCACTGCTGAGGAGTCCCACAATAGGACGAAATGGCCGTCCAGTGCTTCCAAGTTTTCCTTGGTTGTCTAGCTTCAATTGACTCATGCTTTCAACTATGAAAATACTGAAATCTCCACAAAATCCCCTCTAAATATATTATACATCATGTAGTTTGTATATATTTAATATTTCAGGTGAATTATCTGTTATGATTGCTGAATCAAAATATCGTGGTCAAGGTTTAGCAGCTGAAGCATTAGCTGGTATTCTTGAATATTCTGGTAGAAATTTGCCAATGAAATTAAATTCAATTGTAGCTAAAGTATCAATGACTAATCAATCAAGTATAAATCTTTTTCAAAATCGTTTAAAGTTTATTGAAAGATCAAGAAATACTGTATTCAATGAGGTTAGTTTTATGAATTAATCCTTAATTACTTACTTACTTACGCCTGTTACCCCTCGTGAAGGAGCATAGGCCGCTGACCAGCATTCTCCAACCCACTCTGTCATCGGCCTTCCTTTCTAGTTTTAATCAACTTTTGTTCATTCTTCTCATGTCTGTCTCCACTTCTCCGCGTAATGTGTTTTTTGGTATTCCTCTTCTCCTCTGACCTTCGGGATTCCATGTGAGGGCTTGTCTTGTGACGCAGTAGGGTGATTTCCTCAAAGTTTGCCCTATCCACTTCCACCACTTCTTTCTCCACTGAAATCTGGTTTGTTGTCTCCTACAGTAACATGTTGTTGATAGTGTCTGGTCAACGGATCCGAAGTATCTTGCGTAGAAAACTGTTAATAAACATCTGTATATTCTGGATGATGGCTTTCGTAGTTCTCCACGTCTCCGCCCCATACAGTAGAACTGTCTTGACATCTGTATTGAAAATTCTGATCTTAGTGTTGGTTGACAATTGTTTTTAATGTTGAGTTGACGAAATTCAGTCAACCATAAGCAACTTAAAACTTGAACATATTTTGCATTGGTACTAGTTACCTCACTAGATCAGCAGTTTGATGACATTATCAAAATGATTATCAGATTGATAGCAGTAGTAATAGTAGAAAAGATCAAGCATAGATAATTTGATATGAAAAGTGATATGAAGTCATAAAATTGAAAAGTGTAAAATAATTTTGAAACTCAAGATCTCGTGTACCACAAACAGGAAATACATCTGCTCTATTGGGACCGATTTTTAGTTATGTCACTCAACTTCTCTAAATGTTGGTCTCGAAATGCTCTCACATGGTCACGCGTATACAGCCTCTGCCATGAAAATCCTCACTGTCTTCTCGTGTCATTACTGTTGTTTACGAAATTGAGAGAACGAAAAGCGAATTTCCGGCACTTTAACCGGGTTGGTGAACACGGAAAGTTCACCTAGGGAAGTTGGGAAACCCTCATTCCAAACCAATGGTGCACATGGGTTCCAGTATCCTAAGGAAACAAATGGTGTATGGATCAATCGTTGGTGACCGGCTACCATGGGACTGCATCTCCTCACGATTCTCCACTGCATTGTGGGTCAGACCTTTAGATCAAAGGTTCTGGGTGTGGTCCCCCAGGAAAACCATTTGGTTCGGTTCTGGCACCCGGTCAGTATCATAGCCTTCACATAAATCAAATGAGATTTGTGCGGGATATATATATCTGGCGCTTCCTTGTACCAATATTTATGTGTTTAAATAAATAAATAAATATCGTCGGCTGTTGATGTGATATGCTTACCTGAAGTGTTCTAATCAACATGTTTACCTCTCTCTTTCTCTTTGTCTTTATGCACACCCATCAGATTGAATTCGTACCAGAAATACAACAATTGTCAAATGAAGGTCAAAATCAATCTGAATACAAAAATCTTGCTTTGAATACATCTCAACTCATTATAGATCGACTTTTGACTAATTCATTAGGATCTACATCAAAATGGTACTACTTAGAAAATGATTTGAAGTTATGGCGTCAAACACCTAGGGAATGATTTTTTTCTTCTCAGCTTATTGTTTTATATACATGAATAAATGTGTTTTACTCTTGTGTCTTCTTTGTCTTTATAGTATTTTCTATCTTATTGTCATGTTTAGTTTTTATTAATTATCAGAAGGGGTTTTGTGGAGATTTAGCATTTGCGTAGTTGAAAGTGCGAGTCAATTGAAGCTAGACCACTATCGAAAACCTGGAAGTACTGGACGGCCGTTTCGTCCTATTGTGGGACTCCTCAGTAGTACGCATTGAACTTCCTAAAATTTAACCCCCCCCCCGTTTGAATTAAGATTTCAATTGATATAAGACTATTAGTAGTTGTCCATTTATTCAACGGTTCTTAATTACTTAGTACAACTTTGTGTACTATTGGACTTTAAGCTATACTCGAATCGTGAGAGCTAGAGATACTCACCTACTAACTGAAGTTGAAATAGGTGGAGTAGATACAGAACTTTCAACTTACCAAAATACTAAATCTCCACAAAAACCCCTTTCTGATAATAATAATCATATGCTCACTAGTGACTGACTTCGAGAGGTAAATCCAGGAGTTCTAGTGAGATGCAGTGACCAGTGGAGTTCAAACCACGTCCGTTCTGAGTTATCAACTCACTGAAGACAATTGGTGAATGATTGCTCAACTTCGTTGATTGGTTGCAGTCAGACATTAACACCATGTATGCCGGCTCAGTGATCTATCACTTAAGTACTCTGGCGCGAGACTAGTAAGTTCTGGGTTTGAATCTCGCGAGTGCGGGATCGTGGATGCGCACTGCTGAGGAGTTCCACAATAGGACGAAACGACCATCCAGTGCTTCGAGGTTTTCCCTGGTGGTCTAGCTTTGATTGACTCACGCTTTCAACTATGAAAATACTAAATCTCCACAAAAACCTCTTTCTGATAATAATTAGTGATGGTTGCAAGTGGAACGTTCAAAACACTGAAACACCTGTATCTGAGGATATCTCAAACTATTTTAACATGCCTATTTAGAATGGTGTTGTTTGTATCACTCTACTGTATAGATTATCATCAAATTTTAAAATTAGAACTAATTTTATCAGACAGTCAGTCAGTGTAGAGTCAATGTAGAACCTTGTACGAATGTGTTACTTATCGACCCATATCATGACAACACATATGTAGAATGAAAACAACAAAGTTAATCTCACTGGTGGCATCAATTCCTTCAAAATTACAGTTAAAGCTTGCTGGTAAACGCTAAATAGCACAAAAAGTGGGCTAATCAGAATTTCCTGTCGAGTCACTTAAACTAGTAGGTACACTGCAACTTGGAAGCATTCAGCAAACACTAAAAGACTAGATGAACATGATATTGTTCTTATTAATTTCTTTTCATTTACCAAATGAATAATCAAACTTATAAATAACATTAATAACTTTTTTCACATTGAATACCGAAATCAGATTAGTTTCAAATTGCCCGCAGAAAATTTGCCCCCGAATGCCCTGGTACGGCTGAGAGTGGGGAGACTCCGCTCTCCTTCTCGAAATGCTCTCACATGATCACGCGTATACACCCTCTGCCATGAAAATCCTCACTGTCTTCTCGTGTCATTACTGTTGTTTACGAAATTGAGAGAACGAAAAGCGAATTTCCGGCACTTTAACCGGGTTGGTGAACACGGAAAGTTCACCTAGGGAAGTTGGGAAACCCTCATTCCAAACCAATGGTGCACATGGGTTCCAGTATCCTAAGGAAACAAATGGTGTATGGATCAATCGTTGGTGACCGGCTACCATGGGACTGCATCTCCTCACGATTCTCCACTGCATTGTGGGTCAGACCTTTAGATCAAAGGTTCTGGGTGTGGTCCCCCAGGAAAACCATTTGGTTCGGTTCTGGCACCCGGTCAGTATCATAGCCTTCACATAAATCAAATGAGATTTGTGCGGGGTATATATATCTGGCGCTTCCTTGTACCAATATTTATGTGTTTAATTAAATAACTTCGAATTGACAATATTCTTTTCCGATCAATTCCCAAATCATGTTCTATAGGTTCAAGTGCAAATTACTGCTCTAAATTAGTAGCCAAGTTTCAGGTGGATAACTTTTGTAAAAATTGCAAATTATAAATCTAAGACAGTAAGCGAGGTAAGTTTATCAGTGTAAAACAAGAGTCGTATATATATAACATCACCCATTTTAATTAGCTGACTATTGGTGTAGTAATTTTGAGCTACTTATAAGTAGTTTGTATAATGTGTCAAAAGTGTCTTGTGCGTTTAACGACAATCAATGTAGCAAAGTTATATTTATCTTTATTAGAAGGGGTTCTGTGGACATTTTAGTAATTTAATATAGTTGAAATCATGAGTCAACCAGGTTTGTTGTGAGATATCAACTCACTGAAGACAATTGGTGAATGGTTGCTCAACTTCGTGGACTGGTTGCAGTCAGACATTAACACCGTTGGATGCCGACCGGCTCAGTGGTCTAGTGGTTAAGCGTTCGCACGCGAGACTGATAGGTCCTGGGTTGGAATCTGGCTAGGCGGGATCGTGGATGCGCACTGCTGAGGAGTCTAACATTCGGACGAAACGGCCGTCCAGTGCTTGTAGGTTTTCCATAGTGGTCTAGCTTCGATCAACTCATGATTTCAACTATATAAAATTATATTTATCAGTCTGTTTTTGTTATTTTTCACTTAGAAATTCCATTGTTTACTATTGTCGAATTCCGATGATTATTTGGCTAGTGTTCCAAAAAATAATCTTAATCATATAGGAAAACATTGATCGCATAATGTCAAACATAAATCTAGATCTTACTTCCCCACAGTAATTGGAACAAAATTAAGCGTGAATCTACGATTTTTCAAAGAGAATAAATGGGATTAGTGAAATTTTACATAAGAATTATATTAGTTGATGACCATTTAATGACTTTGGACCGATACGGATTTTTATACTAGATCGGCTTGTTTTGTTTAGGTCAATTTAAACAATGGAAAGTAGTTCACAATGAACACTTTGCTGTGGAGAGAGATTTTCGCCGTGAGCCGATGTCATACAGTCAACCGTCGAAAAACAAAAACCAATGAACTACATTTTTATAGTTCTACAACGTGTTAAACATTGGCTCATGGATCCAAACGGTAAGATGGTCTTGACGAAAACTAAAGGTCCCAAATGGGGTCATCAATATTCATCGATTTCAAATATTAGATGGTTAGATCTACCTTTCGTGCTAGTTGGGACTTATTACCAAGGTGTACTAACAGTCTTGAGAGAACTAATACTCCCTCTTAGAATTGAACTCATGTTGCTCAACTACAAAGGATGAAATATTACCACTGAGCTATTCACCCAATGACTGATCTCTTGTAGGATATATATTTACCATTGATTGATCACTTAGTATTGACAAGACGCAAGTTTATATAGTTCCTGATGAAAAATCCTGGGCCTGGATTTTCCTGTCAATTACACTTTAACCAGTAACACCTTCTATTATGAATTGAAACCACCAAGGGAAATCAAAAGTCAGAAGCGAGGCGGTTGGAAGATATATTTGATAGATTATCAATACATCGAGAAGTGACTGATCTAAACTGGCTAGTGATCGGAGGAGAAGTTGATCATGGCGTTTCCACTGGTGATCTGGTGCGGATACATAACCGAGCGCCTTCAGCTAAGTGAGTCCATTAAAACCAATGTGGTCAGTATGTACTGTCGTACACTTACAAAACTATTTATTTTGGGGATTTATTTACCGCTACCCTGGGTTACAATTGTACTTCTGATTACACAGTCAGTAGTAATATACTATTTCCGCATATAGTTAATCTCCTCAATCCACCCCAGTATATATATATATATATTTATGAAGTATCCTTCATTAACCTTCAGGTGGGTTAATGCAAAGTAACATGATATCTAGTGAAGACTACATTGCATAAGGTCGAATATCTTCTATCATGGAAACATGTTATATCTCGAACTTAGATTCTTAGTATGTCGCGTAATACTTGAACACTCTAATGCCAGAACCCTCTCAAGTCGCAAAATGAGAAGACTAGTAAGTAGAAATGTTATTTCCAACACAGTGTCAAATATAGTACCAAACTCTCATGTATTTATAGTTTTCTGGTTGAAAGTAAATCATCATTTCGGTCAGACAATAGATACATAGGGAGGTTCTCTTCATTCATTCAATAGGAAAGCTATACGTCGACAGTTTAGAATGTTCCTCTAACGGTGATTGAATGAAATATCTTCCGCTCTTTCTGGGCTTCTTGATTCTTTCTTGAGTTTGCCAACGAGCTATCCTTACAAAACATATTCATAAAATAGTTGAAATCATGAGTTAATTGAAGCTAGACCACCATCGAAAACCTGGAAGCACTGAACGTCCGTTTCGTCCTACCACGGGACTCATTCCTCATCAGTGCGTATCCACGATTCCGCACTCGCGAGATTCGGACCCAGGACCTACCAGTCTCGCCCCCGGAGCACTTAACCTCTAGACCACTGAACCGGCTGGCATCCAATGGTGTTAATGTCCATGGTGGTCTAGCTTCAATTAACTCATGATTTCAACTACGAAAATACTGAAATCTCCACAAAAACCCCTTCTAATCTATATTCATAAAAATTTCCGAAAACACATTATTCAGTATATTATTTTACATCATATTGTATATATATATATATATTATTTAACATGACCTCACTATAACCGGGTAAGTAATAGTGAGGTTAGACGCAGGGTATTAGGGAACGATGGTAAATCAGTTGATGAGGTGATGAATCTTCATCGACTGAGATGGTTGGGCCATGTGTTACGTATGCCTGAACACCGATTACCACGACGCGCTATGATGACTAGTCATGGGGACGGTTGGAAGAGAGTTAGGAGCGACCAAACCAAAACATGGCATCATTGTTTGAAGTCACTAACTTCTAGTCTGAGCCATGTTGGCAGATGCAGACTAACTGGTTGGGGTCCGCGTGACTATCGTAACCAATGGTTGGAGACTCTAGGTGACATGGCTCAGAATCGATCACAATGGCGTAGGTGTATACACTCTTTATCTTCCCTTAAACCTTGAGACTAAAATTGCTTCATATCTCTCTTCCTTCCTGTACTATATCCTTATATACAACCTATAATTTATATACTACTACCAACACTAAATTAACTACTATGAATCCAGTGTTGATCTTGTTGTGCTAACGAGGTATGGCAACTTGGACCGATGCATATATGTGCCTGGTCCTACGTTGTAGCTGACTGACTGACTTAACATCATTCCATAGTTTGATTATATAGTTTAAGGATTAACTATCCAAACTCTTACTATAAATGTTGCCTACATTAAAAAATAATTAATCTAATTATGGAAAGTAAATATTTACTGTCATTCAACTAATCATTTATTGTAAATTCAATAATAAATTATATCACCATTCGGATACAATAGTTAAGTATATAGATTGTTTTTGTAATAAATATCGTACCACTTTAATTAGTTTTTAACATCCAACCCCTCCCTCCACCCATCACCACCACCATTACCGATACTATATACATAGTAACAAAGTATTTCGGTTTCAAATGATTGTTTTTCTTTTTTGTAATTTTACTGTATTATACGTTGTAATATGTGTACTATTTAAATTGTATATACATAAATAATTTGATAAATGGATGGATACAAAATAATGACAGCTGCCAAAATTCAAATTTATTGATTTTTCTTTATGATAACTTTTAATTGTAACTAAGAAATTTTTTTTTAGAAAATTCATCTAAACTACTTTTAATAAATTAATAAACGAGTAGTATTTTGGTAAATAAATAAAAAAAAAGAAAAGAAATTTCAATATTATGTGATTCTTATAGTTAAAATCATAAGTCAATTGAAGGTAGACAATCATGGATAACCTGGAATCACTGGACGGCCGTTTCGTCCTATTGTGGGACTCCTCAATAGTGTACATCCACGATCTCGCCTGGCGAGATTTAAATGAATTATAAAATTCTCAATCAATTCAATGTAAGAAAGTAGATTATTCTTAGATACTTAGATATTGAATGGTGTATGATGGATGCACACTGCTTAGGAGTCCCACAATAAGACGAAACATCCGTCCCGTTCTTCCAGGTTTTCCATGGTGGTCTAGCTTTAATTGACTAATGATTTTAACTATGAAAATACTGAAATCTTCACAAAACTCCTTGTGATTATGTGATTCGTTTAAAAAATTTGTTTTAATGATTTAATAAGAGGATGATCAAAGATGGATGGTGGCTAGTAGGAGGATTCAAATAGGACAAAACGAGCATCCTCCATTCCACTGATAGCTATCATCTATCTTTTCTTATAAAGCTTGTAACTAAATGACATATTGAAGCAATCCGTTCAGGATGCAAACAAGAGACTGATCAATTGCAGTCCTAAACGTCAACGGGAAGATTCAAACAAACAATACTAAGTGAATTTAAACAATTGAAGTTTGTATGACAACTATAAATAAAATTATTTTAAATAACCGTTCATGGATTGTTCAGATTTTAATAACTTGTTCATTTTCATACTGAGTATACTTTCCAAAGAAGTGAATTGTTTAGAACTTGTGCGACTAATAACTTTATTTATATATTTAAACACATAAACATTAGTGCAAGGACACACCAAATATATGTGCGCCACACTTCGTCATTCGATTTTTGTGTGTACTATCATATTGCCTGGGTGCGCAGATCGAGGCAGGTGGTTTTCTTAGGGAACTAAACTCGGAGAATTTGATTTAAAGGTCTAATCCATAAGGAAATGGAGCAAAGTTAGGAGATTCAGTTCCATGGTAGCTGGCGATCAAGGACTGGTTCATACGCCATTTGTTTCCTCAGGATCCTGGAGCTCATGTGATACATTGGTTTGGAATCAGGTTTTATTAACTCCCCCTAGGTGGATCCTCCGATCTCCCAAAGTTTATGCTGATGATGTCATTCAGAAGGACGATGAAAGCTCCACGAACAAACCATCCAGCTAAGAGAGTGAAATTCCATCAAAATCATCCACCTGAGCTACAAATACTCCGTATTCAACAACCCGGTCAAAGCACCGGATATTCACTTTTCATCCTCTCAATCTTGTAAAAAACCAATCTCGCCGCAAGAAGGAAATGGCTATATATGCGTGACTATGTGAGAGCATTTCTAGAGGTAGAGAGAACTATCCCTACCCTCGGCCGTACCAGGGCACTTGTGAACTATTAACCGAGTGACTTAATTATTATAGATTGGTTGAGCACTAACTTTTCAGCTCAATTTCTATTCTAATGTTTTCTAATGATATTAACCTATAGAGACTCATACAAACTGTGAATGATAAGATACGATTATGGAAAGATTTGAATATTCAGCACCAATGAAATAAATGAATCGAAAAATAACTAAGTATTGGATACAGCACACTTAGTAATCATTAACAATATTGTGAATGACCACAACCACTCCTTTTAATCTATACTTCAAAACTGATCGATTTATTTGGGAATAATGAGGTAAATGGTCTGATATCTTCTATCCCAAATGTATATTTTCTAAACAGGGATTTAATAAACATTTTGTGTATGGTATTTCCATTTCAATGGAAGCAGATATGAAAAGGATGAATGTTAACTCGAAAGAACTGGAAAGGATTGCCCAGGACAGGGTTGGATGGAGAATACTGGTGTGCGGCTTATGCTACTCCACGAGGGTTTACATGCGTAAGTAAGTAAGTATTTCCATTTCATCCAAAATATAATCTTGACTATCGATAAGTCTCTTCCTCATAAAAACAATTATCACTTAAGTAGATATGGATAGTGACTAGCAGTGGAATTCAGGACGAGCGTTTCGTCCTATTTGGGAATCGTCAGCTAGATGTACCTGCATCTCAGAGTTGATATTCACTCTAGGACTCGAACACAGTACCTTACGCTTCAAGGCAATACTCACAGTATGCACATATGCCAATTAGAGACTGACAAGTTACAGTCCTAAACATCAATGGGAAGATTCAAACAAACAATACTAAATGAGTTTAAAACTATCAGTTAAGCCTAAAAATAGGTTATTCTCTTTTGCGATAATTCATTCTTAGCTATGTACTTATTGTGATGAATCTTTTTGTATGTGGTATTGTGTTTTTTATTTGTATTTGCACATAAGTTATGGATCCATTTATTAAAACGTATTTGTGATCACTTCTATGGCTCTTGGGTGTTTAGACTGAAATGTTCTTAATATCGCTTATCGATTGTGCAAATAAAACAATAAGGGAGTATTAGTGGACTTACTTTTAGGGATGTGGACAAATATCCAGGACAGAGTTGGATGGAGAATGCTGGTGGGCGGCCTATGCTCCTCTACGAGGAGTAACAGGCGTAAGTAGTAGTAGTAGTAGTAGTAGTAGTAGTAGTAGTAGTAGTAGTAGTAGTAGTAGTAGTAGTTTGCGATAAGTTTACATTTCCAGTGTTCAAATATTTAAAATTGAATATATTTAGCAATTCATTTATAATTATTGAACAAAGGCGGTTAATTAAATTTTAAAAACAGTTGAATGCTTAGTTTCTTTAAATGTTTATTACATTAATTTTTAAGATATGAAATTTAAAGTTAAAACAAACAGTTATATGTTCAAATCTCGCGAGGCGGGATCATGGATGCGCATTGCAGAGGAGTCCTACAATAGGATGAAACGGCCGTCCAGTGCTTCCAGGTTTTCCATAGTGGTCTAGCTTCAATAAATTCAAGATCTGAACTATATGAAATTACTAAAATCTCCACGAAAAACTATTTCTGATAATGATCATGTGCTCACTAGTGACTGGCTCCATAAAGTATTTCCTGGAGTTCTAGTGAGAAGCAATAACCAGTGGAGTTCAAACAGGCCTGTTTGGAGATATCAATTCAGTGAATACATTGGTGAATGGTTGTTGAATTTCGTGGATTGGTTGAAGTTAGACATTAACACCGTCGGATACCGGCCGACTTAGTGGTTTAATAGTTAAGCGCTCGCGCGCAAGACTGATAGGTCCTAAGTTGGAATCTCGCAAGGTGGGATTGTGGATGCGCACTGCCACTGAGGAGTCCCACAATAAGACGAAACGGCCATCCAGTTTTTTCCAGGTTTTCTATGATGGTCTAGCTTCAATTGACTCATACTTTCAACTATATAAAAATAATTAAATGATTAAACAAAAACGTTTTCATAGAATAAGTGAATCTTCCCTCTCTCTCTTTTGCATTGTTGGTTAGGTTCATTTACTGTTCTTTCAGTTTGTTTATTTATTTATTTAAATACATAAGCAATGGTACAAGGAGGCATCAAACAGATATGAGCTATATAAATCATTCGATTTGTATGAGGGCTGGGATACTTCCAGGGTGTCCAGACCAAAGTAGGTAGTTTCCTTAGGGGGGGGCTACACCTGAAGACTTTGACCTAAAGGTCTAATCCATAAGTAAATGGAGCAACGTTAGGAGATTCAGTTCCATGATAGCCGGTGACCAACGACTGGTTTATATGCCATTTGTTTCTTCAGGATCCCGGAGCTCATTAGCACCATTGATTTGGAATCATGGTTTGTCAACTCCCCTAGGTGGATCCTCCGTATTCAGCAAACCGGTCAAGGCACCGGATATTTGCTTTTCGTCCTCTCGATCTCGTGAACAACACTCCCGCCACTATGATATAATCAATAATTAATCGAGAAGACTAAAATCCAATTTATGCCATTTTTCTTCTAAACATTAATTCATTTAGTAAATACATTTTGTTTATATAAAGGGAAGTTTCAATTTAGAATAGTTAACATAATAGATATATTAAATTAAAATGAATTTCAATAGTTGAGATTATGAGTCAATTAAAGCTAGGCCACCACGGAAAACGTGGAAGCACTGGACGGCCATCTCGTCCTAGTATGGAACTCCTAAGCAGTGCGTATCCACGATCCCACCTTGCGAGATTCGAACTCAGGACCCATCAGTCTTGCGAGCGAGAGCTTAACCACTTGACCACTGAGTTGGCCAACATCCGATGATGTCAATGTCTAACTTCAACCAATTCACGAAGTTGAACTTTAATTAACTCATACTTTCAACTATGAAAATACCAAAATCTCCACAAAAACCTCTTCTGATCATTTACTTATATCTATTGTTTAATCAAATTATAACTTCAGAAAAACAGTACAGATATCATTTCTTATTCACGTGCCTTAGTAACTAAGATTAATATTGGAAATAATGAGAAAAAAACTCTAATCACATGATGATCATCAGTCATATGAAAATTTGTCCGGGTAATTGAAAAACAAGAGGATAGAAACATACAAAAACAAACAAACAATCTTTTTATTATCAGACGACTTTAAATATTTTGATTCGTTTTTTTGTCTGTTTCAATGTGAATTGTTCAAAATTCAATGGGGTTTTTTTATTTCTTTGTGTTGCCATGCCTACGTGTGTGTGTGTGTATGTTGGTGTGATTTGATTAGAGATATCTGTCTAAATTCAGTAAAAATTATACAATGACTTTATGATTACATAAACATGAATGCTTATTTTGCTTATTCTCTTTCAATTATTGTTGTATAACGATAAAATTATTTTTCATAGTTCGTGGATGCGCACTGCTGAGGAGTCCCATAATAGGACGAAACGGCCGTCCAGTGTTTCCAGGTTTTCCTTCGTTGTCTAGTTTCAATTGACTCACGCTTTCAACTATGATTAATACTAAATCTCCACAAAACCCCTTCTGATGATAAAATTATTATTTGAATATAAACAAAGATGTAGAGTGGCTAGCAGTGAAATTCACGATGCGTATTTCGTCCTATTTGGGACTCGTCAGCTGAATGTGCCTTTGTCTCAGTGTTGATGTTCACTCTGAGACACGAACCCTGTACCGTTCACTTCAAACGCCATCTCGTTATCCACTCACGTACTGAGTCCTGATATCCACCTGTTTGTGCAATGGGGTGAAGTTATATTCAAAGGACGAAACGCGCGTCCTGGATTCCACTGTTAGCCACTATCCATCTTTGCTTATAAAGCTTGTGACTTCAGGCAATATTGAAGCAGTCCGCACAGGATGCACATTTGCCAACAAGAAACTGATCAATTTTAGTCCAATATAACAATGAGAAGATACAAGTAAACAACACCAATTGAATTTATTATTTAAATAGATGATGATTTAGTGAAGATAAGATTTCATACAGTTGACTGACTTCTCATAAATTCTCATAAAAGAAGAATAATGATGGTAGACAAAGTTTATTTTATTTATTTATTTAAACATATACATATTGGTACAAAGGGGCACCAGTTACATACGCGCCACACAAGACAATGAGAATGGGAAAAGAAAGGGGGATAATGCGCATATATAAAAGAAAAAAATGGAATGAGAAAAAGGAGAAGAGTAATGATGGGGGGAACTGAAGTGTACAACCAGAAGACTCTTTCAGTTAAGAAAGTTAGAACCACTCTTTGTGAAGAAAGTAAAAGAAGGTTATAGCAGGATCGCCATTGGCTTCTATTCTGAACCATATCTGATAATGCCTCTAGCCACTGTGTTGCGCCGTCTCTTGGGCCCCAGCCAGGGAGTCATGAAGGACCAACAGAATCTAGCCCTTTGCAGCCTTCTTTCATGCCACGACACCATGTCATACACTGACCTCCACTACGCTTTTTCCAACCAGTCCCAGAGTTGGCAAATAATGCACGACGTGGAAGTCTCTGGGACGACATTCATAGAACATGTCCAAGCCACCGAAGTCGGTGTTTCGAAATGGTGACACCAATTGAATTATCGTCTCTGCGCCCGAACACACGATGCCGAACCTCTGCATTACTAACATGGTGTTGCCACTGAATGTCAGTAATCCTTCGGAGACAAAGATGATCGAACACAGAGAGTCGTCTAACATCCTCAACTCGGAGAGGCCAGGTTTCACAAGCATAGAGCAAAACTGCTCTCACCGACGCGCTGTAGATCCGACCTTTTACAGCCAGACTAACATCACGAAGGCGCCAAAGATGGTCCAGATTGGCATAAGTCGCTCTGGCTTTCGTTATACATGCATCGATCTCATCAGTCACGCCACCACCAGCACTTATGTAGCTACCTAGATACACGAACTTATCAACTACTTAATCTGCTCACCATCCAGGGTGAGTACAGGATTAGAATCCTGCCAGTCTTGTAGGAGTACTTTACACTTTCAAAGTGCAAATCACATACCGTACCTGGGGACACTGATTGCTAACTGATTAAGTGAGGATTGCAAAATAATATGAACTCAATTTATTTCGTCAATTCTCTACCATTGCCCTATAATATGTACTTGGAAGGTGTAAAGCATATGTCATACTTACGGATACTGATTTAGTTAGTTAAAATAGTTGAGGAGATAACAATTCTTGTCAGCGTTTTGGAGATCGTTGAATTTTGAATCTCCACATCATAGACTAAACATGATTTGACTGTTATATGATCCGATTCAATGATTTAAAGTTTAGGTATTTCTTATTAAATTTTAATATACTGAATTCGATCAGTCCTGGGGTCCTGGATACCTTGTTGCTAAAGGGTTCTATACTGTGATGCAACAGCTGTTCAGTGCTTACCGATTTTCAACAGTTATCAAGATAAGATTAGTTCATCACGTAATCTATAACATTCAACAATCACCGACAAATGCCTTGTACTAATTCTAGATTATTTGGAACATCGTTTATACGGTTATTTAGTTAAGGATTAACCATATGAGTATTCTAGACGAGAAAACTGAGAAGAGTTTGTAAAAACGTGACTTCAGAAGTGGAAGCATTTTAGTAATAAGTAATGTAATTAAATTTTAGAGACAAAAGTAATTAGCGAAGAAAAGCTTTACATTCATTCTTATACTTCGTACACAAATCGATCGGATAATCATCATCACAATAATTCCCAAACGTATATGATCTTCAAGAGAAACAAAGTAATTAGAATAGTTCATTTCAGACGCAACTCAAACGATGAGACCAGCAGATCAACAGAGTTAGAGAGGAATAAATAGATAAATTAATATACATTAGAAGAGGTTTTGTGGAGATTTCAGTATTTTCATAGTTGAAATCATCAGTCAATTGAAGCTAGACCACCAAGGAAAACCTGGAAGCACTGGAAGGCCGTTTCATCCCATTATTGGACTCAGCAGTGCGTATCCACGATCCCACACTCGCGAGATTCGAACCCAGGACCTACCAGTCTCGCGCCAGAGCACTTAACTTACATTATACCGATAAATAAATAAAAAAGTGAATAACTGTAAGTTATGTATGTAAATAGATAGTTCATGTGATTGATGTATAAGTAAGTGGAATGGAAATGTAGGCAGATACACATAGATAATCATATAAACTCGTTGATAAGCGTTCACATATGGAGGGTAATTTATAGACTTAACCAGTTTGAATATGTAAAAGCTTTTATGTGGAGATAAGGATTCTATAAATGATTTATTTAGGAACGAATAGAATTGAACTTTAATAGGTATAAGAAGAAAATGACTGCCTCAAGTTCTTGTTTCATGATGTGTATGGATCAATCACCATTAGTCACCATCATGGATAACCTGCAAGCACTGAACGGCCGTTTCGTCCTCTTGTGGGATTCCTCAGCAGTGCGCATCCAAGATCCAGCCCCCCCCCCGGCGAGTTGGGATCTAAATTTACTCTGCAGAATCTGATATTCTCATTCAACAAAAACTTAACTACTTAATTCTGATTGGTCATTATTTATTATTGAATTTTTTAAAAAATAAAATCAATATACCAAATCGTTTCAGTGATTTCAATCACTCACTTGCATACCATTTTTAAATAAATAAACCAATCGACTACCTGAGTAACCGACAGACAGGCTAGGAATGTCCAACCAAATTGTTGATTGAGTATTATGCTTTGAGATTAGTGATACCACGTTATTGCATTATGCTTTTTATGACTTGCTTACTTACTTACTTTACTTATGCCTGTTACTCCCAATGGAGCATAGGTCGCCAACCAGCATTCTTCAACCCACTCAATCTGTCCTGGGTCTTCTTTTCTAGTTCTATTCAATTGTTGTTCATTCTTCTCATGTCTGTCTCTATTTCTCGGTGTTATGTGTTTTTTTATTGCTTTTTATATAACAGAATAATTCTTACAATTCCCCTAATGAAACAAAGTCCAATTTGTATGATGAAATCAATACAAGAAATAGTGTTTAATCTTGTAAAAATTTATTTTCTGAGATGCTAGAGAAGATTTGTAGCTCAGGTGGATGATTTTGATGGAGTTTTGTTCTCTGAGCTGGATGATTTGGTCGTGGAGCTTTCATCATCCTTCTGATGATGTCGTTCAGAAGGATGATGAAAGCTCCACAACCAAACCGTCCAACTCAGAGAACAAAACTCTACCAAAAATTTTTTTTCTTAAAGAAATCGAATAAAATCAATATTAATATCAAATAATCAATCAATCAAAGAAAGAGGTATCAGTAGAACATATCAGTAGTGACATTCACTGACTAACTGAAGTTATAAATGTAAATTACTGGATACCAACTCGGTGATATCAAGATAAGGTGTGTATTGGTAAATAAACCCCATAAATCAATAGCTTTGTTGTTAAGACTTGACCTAGCCGTCGCCAATTTGTTATGTTTTTGACCTAGGCGGTAGCCAATTGTTACGACTTGATCAAGGTCGTCGCTGATTCGTTATGACCTTACGAATTTAACAAGGACGTAAGTCGCCTAAATTATCCACCAATAGAATACGACTTCAACGACCTTCACACTGTGACAATGACGTTCGATTAGTATGAGTAATCTAGCGTCCTTATTGGTCCTTATCCGCCTAACCCGTCCACTTGAGTCCAAAACACCAATAGCAGCCTCGGCAATACGAACCCTTTATTTCAAGCATACTTTGTTTATATATCAGACAGGCAGACCACACCACACCATAAAATAGAAAATAATATTTGTACAAAACCAGGCCAAATGAGGCTGTAAGCGTGGGAGACAATAATCAATAAAACTGAGTATAACATAGGGACAGTAAATCATATAGTAATAATCAATAGGTCAAAATGAAGCTTACAATAAGATGAATATAGACATAGATAATCCAGTTACTTGCTTACTTCCTTACGCCTGTTACCCCTTGTGGAGGAGCATAGGCCGCTCACCAGCATTCTCCATCCAACTCTGTCCTGAGCCTTTCTTTCCAGTTCTTTCCAGTTGCTATTCATCCTTTTCATATCGGCTTCTATTTCCCGGCGTAGTGTGTTCTTTGGCCTTCCTCTCTTCCGCTTCCCTTCCGGATTCCAAGTTAGGGATTGAGTCGTGATGCACATTGGTGATTTCCTCAATGTATGTCCGATCCACTTCCAACGTCGTTTCCTAATTTCCTCTTCAGCTGGAAGCTGATTTGTCCTCTCCCATAAAACGCTGTTGCTGATAGTATCCGGTCAGTGGATGTTGAGTATTTTGCGTAGACAATTGTTTATAAATACTTGTACCTTCCTGATGATGGTCGTAGTAGTTCTCCACGTTTCAGCTCCGTACAGTAGGACCGTCTTGACGTTCGTATTAAAGATTCTGACCTTGAAATTGGTTGAGAGTTGTTTTGAGTTCCATATGTTCTTCAATTGTAGAAATGCTGCCCTTGCTTTGCCAATCCTCGCCTTTACATCCAGTTACTGAATAGTTATTCCATAGGAATATAAATAGAATAATAGTCTAATAAGAGGTCCCGTAATTTATCAGTACTTACTTTTTTCCTAGTATATAACATTTGTATGTTTTCGACATTGGATGCTGACCACATTAGTTTTAATGGACTTACTTAGTTGAAGGCGCTCGGTCATGCATCCGAACCAGAGGAAACGCCGTGCTCAACATCTCCTGTAATCACTATCCAGATTAGATCAGTCGATCCAATATATATTGATAACCTATCAAATATATCTTCGAGCCTCCTTGCTTCTGTCTTTTGATTTCACTTGGTGGGTAAGATTCATAATAGAAGGTGTTACTTGTTCATGTGTTGTCAAACTCCAAATACCTGTGGCATCTTTCAAGTGTTTACTATAAAGACTGAATGTACTAGGTTCGCTCTCCTATGGTATCGGGTGAAGGTAGTGAGAAAATAGCTGATTAGGTGTTTGAAAGTAAAAGATTAAATTTAGTTTAAGTTTCCTCTTATACAACGCGTCGAGCTGTATGTATAATTTAAGGTACAATCAGTTCCAAAAAATGTGAAATATTAATTGTCTCCGAACGGATTTCATTCTTAATTTATCCTTTGTGTTAACACTTCTAAGAATAAACATGAAATATTCCAGGAGAGGTCGAACACATGCTTTGTACATAAAAATACTTGATTCGTTGTTACAAAGGTTACGAAATATACAACCTGAGAGACGTTGAGATTTGAAGTTCTGTTTCGAGATCTATTATGTATAGGACAAATTGTAGATGTACCTAAGTCCACTATTGTATTTAACTTAGATAACACCTTATCATTTATGGTAAGTTCTAAATTGAGCAAAGTGTTACCGAAGCATATCCATTCACGGTTTTACTCTTGTGATTTGTTGCATGAGAACAAATTCTTCAAATGTCAGATGCTGTTAAGGTGATTCCAGATTATGAGTCTCAGCGAGAAAATTGCACATCGCCGTCTGAACCAGTTACTTTTGTGTAAAAGTCTGAAAGCAGTTGCTCCCCATGTATTCCACAGCCTATTCCACCGGAACTTCCTGTTAATAAGTTGTATGGAATTCGATCTATAATTGGAACCTGTTTATTGTTGTTTTCTGCGTACCTTGGCTCTATCTTCTTTATGGCTCCATTACTGCCGTTGGCTGTCCTGTCGCCTGTTTTATTTCGCTATTTTAATGACTTTCTCTTGACATCATGGCTGATGTTTGCTGAATTTGTAATATGCAAAGTTTTTGGTTGTCGTATCCGTCATTTTGGTGACCGAGTTATACCATCCACCACTACGGAACACCATAGCTGTCTCTTTCTGATCAACCATCGGACGCAATTAGATTGGTTCTTCGTGTGGGGTTTAGGTGATCCAATCCAGCGTATGAAAATAATTCTTAAGGATTCTCTTGCGAAAGTTCCAGGTGCTGGTTGGGCTATGCAATGTGGTAGCTTTATATATTTAACCATGTTAAGCTCCAACTGGCATATTGAGCACCATTGGAATACCTTGTTGAGCTCCACACTGATGCAATTTTCCATATTGTTCAGCTCATGAAGAGAAAATGAATATATTACTTTAAGATTATCTGCATATAGAAAAAGCTTACCTTTACAGAAGTAATCTCAAATATCATTTATATAAGCTAAAAAGAGCAAAGGACTTAAGACACCTATTTGTATTATACCACTTCGACTGGGACATTATGTGATAAGGTGGAGTTAATTGTGAGTATTTTGTGTTGGTGGCCGAGGAAATAATTAAGCCAAGCATGTAGAGGGTTTCTGACATCGTAAGATGTGGTTTTGTCTATAAAAAAACTGGTGTTTAACAATATCAGAAGCTTTAGAAATGTAAAAGTATACCACTAAGACTAGATATCCTCGGTGACGTTGAGCAAAGAATAAATTAAAGAAGTAAATAGTTGGAGAGTTGTTCACCAACAACTTTTTCCATTACCCTAGGAATAACTGGAAAAACATTTATGGGCCGATAATTATTCATGTAAGTCTTATCTCCAGATTTGTAACCTGATATGAATAATGTGGTTTTCCAACAGTAAGGGTAAGTACCTGCCTCCAGGGGGAGAGAAAGAGAGACTAGACATCTTTACAAGCAGCAGTGGGATACCAGATCCACCATATTTGTAGAGAATGGATGAAATCCCGTCTGCTCTACAACTATTTGAGACCTTAAGGGAGTTTATAGCTTTACTAATTTTTAGACAAGTGAAAGAATTAGATTTTACCGAGTTACTAGTCATATACACGAATTTTGAAGCAGTCTCGTTTAGGAATTCATTATCATTCGCAAAACTACCGCTGTAAAGGTTTACAATGGCTTTAGAGTGGTTTATAAATGTGCTAATATGCAGGATGTACGATATATCCGAATTTTGAGATACCAAAACGCATTTAACGAAAAGGAAAATTAAGTTATGTAAACTTGAACAATTACTAAGAGTTAACAACTCTTTATTAATGGATTATCATCTACACTTTTATATAAATTGTTTAAAAATTAAATTTCAGTTACAGTGATCTTGAGTGCTGTTAGAGATATGAGGGCAGTTATCCCTTCCCGGTTGCTCACACCGTGGAAGGGTTGTTCTGGAGGTACTTGAAAAAGAAATTGGATTAGAAGTGGTCTTAATGACCTGAGAGCGTGACCGCAGTGCCCAAGGGACAACTGCTTGAGGTCGGTCACACACGACATTTTTGTGGGTAGTTTCTGTGTTAGTTCCGTACTTGTTGGGACCTTACCGCCGGAGACGGATATCCGTGGGATAAGGCGGGTGTGCATTTTTAAAGTCGACCTTTTCTAACCCCACCCTTCCTTGTGGGAAAGTAGCATCGCTGTTATGCTGGTTGTCTGAAGGAAACACCTTACTGCTTTCACACCTCTGTACAGTCATCAGTACGACTTCGCCTTCCGACATTGGGATTGCTGCTTTTAGTCTTACCGCTCTTGAGCCAACCTGTCTGGCATGGTAGGACCTTGAGGAACGATTGTTCCAGCCAGTATAGCTTGATTGGTTCACCACAATAGGTTAACCCGACCACCACGTCAAGGTAGCAGCAACATTCGGGAAAAATTAAGCTTACATGCAAAAACACTGTGAATACATTTGAAAGAAACAAAATTGTTGACTGAAGAATCTAAACGTAACGATTTTCAAATATCTCCAAAACTTTCCTATTATGACGCTCAAACAGAAAATCTCAAGACCTCGGAAATAACAATCAATCATATTGTAGTGAACAGAACACGACTGGAGACAATCGAATGTATTTAAGCAAAGATTACAGACTATCTCAGTAAATTCTGATTACCAAACAATGAACAGTCAATTTGCAAATTAACAACCAATTGTTTCAATCTTCACTGTTTCTTCTCTAATTCCATTGCTCATGCATTTTCCAAACGATTGCGCTTCATTTCAGTTCTTTCCTAATCGGTCTTCTGCCAAAATACATTCTATGTCTGACCCACACCATATACTACTTACATGGATATAACTAGACCACACCACACTCGTCCCCCCTTCAAAGCATTCGTTCGTGCGGTGGTTCTGCTCGCCATGCCACTATCTTCTTTCACTGCAGTCTGTGCCAAACTCTCCGTCAGAATGTTGAGTCTGCGGCGCGCTGACCTCCATAGCTCCGTTGACTTGCCGGGGCACCAACATCCGCATCCACCCGGCACCAGGGACGTTCAACATCCGTACTCCACCGGCCTGCTGAGCCATCTACATCCGATGTCCGCCCAGCAGCCGCACGTCCCATTGCTCCTCTCCGTCGACAGCACCTGCTACAGCCAACGCCGCCCCGCCAGAACACTCCACTCGACGCCACCTCTCCGCACCAGACTGCTCCAACTAGCACCTCAACTCTTGACCCGCAGCGGCGTCCTCAGAACAGCACCCTTCCTCCTCCCGGTTGGCAGCGACACCAAATGTAGTGAACAGAACACGACTGGGGACAATCGAATGTATTTAAGCAAAGATTACAGACTATCTCAGTAAATTCTGATTACCAAACAATGAACAGTCAATTTGCAAATTAACAACCAATTGTTTCAATCTTCACTGTTTCTTCTCTAATTCCATTGCTCATGCATTTTCCAAACGATTGCGCTTCATTTCAGTTCTTTCCTCATCGGTCTTCTGCCAAAATACATTCTATGTCTGACCCACACCATATACTACTTATATGGATATAACTAGACCACACCACAATATTACTGCTACAAAATTCGAAGACCAGGAGAGGAAAGTTGATGAAATCTTTTAGTACAATGGTATCAGACCGTATAAAAAAGAAGCAGTAACAAAATTGCTTAAATAAAAACATGTTCGTCCGAATATGAAAGGTTTACAATCTGTTGACTTATGTACTATCAAGCACCTGATTTTCGACAATCCAACAATATTGATGAATCTATGGTTCGTACGCATGCTAGTCAGACCAACCAAATACGTTACGAGGACGCAGATGAGATTCTTCCGATATCTGTCATTAATTCTAGTACCAATGAAACTTTTCTAGACGATACTAAACATAACTTAAAAAGAGAACTAAGATACATTTAGTGAAGCTTTTTAAAAGCCGTACCAGTGTAAAATACGACAATAGACAGGAGGAATGTGTATTTGTTATGAGAAGTTATAAAGTATTTACACAACTCATGTACATAACCTTCAATCTTCCCTTCGAATCCTTCAGGTGTATTCTGCAGTCTGAACCACTTTCTCGTCTGGTTTCCACACGTTTTAGCAGCACCGTGATTTCGATGTACCGAAACTTTTCACTCCATCTGAAAATTGTGAGTACCGTCTACTACACAAGCAATTACAAAAAGCACAACATTCAGTTAATCTGGGGCAGTTATGGTATTTGTACTATTACACGCATTCTTAGTACATCAATTTTAATGCTTATAATTATAATCGTTTTTCAGCTTGTGGATCTTACCAGTTTATGCATTCGATCTCATTCTTTATGTTTGTATTCTCTACTTTCACTGGGTTTTTTTATAGGATGATTATAAAAGATGCAGAAATAGATAGTGCAAACTACTACTTATTGGTCGCTTCTTTTCAACCCATCTTATGCTTGCATAGACAGTGATGCTTTTTAGTAAGTAACTTTTTATCAAGTTGTGCATTCCGGTGGGTAAACCCAATTTATTTGTTGAATGCAAAGTTACACAGCTCTTTACGATGGCCGTAGCACGAATTCGTCATCCCTTACCTAAAATGTGTAGAAATATGTTTTGGGAAAGTGAGTTGAGGTCTCTTGGAGAGAAATAGGTTTCATCACTGTTTAACATTGTTTGAAGAAGGCAAGAATTGTTGAGTATTTGGTCAGTCCAACTTTCGACATTGTGCGTTGCTTTCACTTTCAGTAAAATAGGTCGTCGAACATGTATTCATCACTTCTGGTGGTGTTTACAGATCTGCGTCTTACCGTTATAATCTTTCTCATAGAACATTCATTAGTACTGAGGTTCGTGACTCTTCAATGTGATCGATGCATACCATGCTGAGTTCCCAGATCATTCAGTTTCACAAATCCTTTGACCAATTCAAGTCTTATTTATTGAAGAAGACACAAGATCTTACTTACTTACTTACTTACGCCTGTTACTCTCAATGGAGCATAGGCCACCGACCACCATTCTCCAACCCACTATGTCATGGGCTGTCTTTTTTAGTTCTATCCAGTTTTTGTTCATTCTTCTTATGTCTGTCTCTATTTCTCGGCGTAATGTGTTCTTTGGTCTTCCTCTTCTCCTTTGACCTTCAGCATTCCATGTGAGGGCTTGTCTTGTGACGCAATTGAGTGATTTCCTCAATGTGTGTCCTATCCACTTCCAGCTCTTCTTTCTGATTTCTTCCTCTGCTGGATGGAATCTGGTTTGTTTTCTCCCACAATAACTTGATGCCGACAGTGTCTGGCCAACGGATCCGAAGTATCTTGAGTAGACAACTGTCAACAAACACTTGTATCTTCTGGATGATGGTTTTCGTACTTCTCCAGCTTTCCACTCCATACAGTAGAACTGTCTTGACATTTGTATTGAAAATTCTAACCTTGGTGTTGGTTGACAATTGTTTTGAGTTTCAAATGTCCTTCAGTTGTAAGACATAAGATCTACCGTTTCAGAAAATAGAACTTACAGTGAATTAGAGGATTAACTGACTACTGGTTATCCTACAAATTGAAAATGAAGCAGTTTTCTATTGATTTAAGATAAGTATTCCATGTTATGAGGTTTTAAATTCTGATGGAAGTTATAATAGTTAGTGAATCTATTCTATTAATCTCATTTGATTGATTTGGAATATAGTTAAGTTAATTAACATTGCATTGTATTATGCTGTATCAGATAGTCAAAACATTTCCTGCTTCAAATCATTTACATTCATTCAAAGTTTTTTTTCTTTATAGTTCTATGGAAATTCCATTGAATTCGAAACAATTCCTTATAATAAGCAAAGATGGATAGTGGCTAGTAGTGCAATACAGGACGCACGTTTCGTCCTATTTGAGACTCGTCAACTGGATGTACCTGTATCTCAGAGTTGATGTTCACTCTAGGACTCGAACCCAGTAATTTTCACTTCAAACGCCATCTCGTTATCCACTCAGCTACTTAGTCTTGATGTCTATAAAAGGAGGTAACAACATTCACACTACTTGTTGATTAAATTTAACACCCTTTAAAGTAAATCATTATCGTTCAATGTTTCAAAAATAAACGCGTTCTATATATGTTCTTCAAAAATTCCACATATTCTTATGAAGATATTTTTACTACCAATTCGCTGATGTTTTGAAGACACTTCATTAGTCTGGAGGTCACTATGTCTGACTTTATACATTACTTCCTAATTTTTTTTTCATAAATGAATCTACAAAATAGTTTAAAAATAATAAGATTCAAACACAATACACATGGATATTAACAAATGAAAATGACAATTTACATGGAATTTGATTATCATCTCGTTCAGAGAACAAAACTTCATCAAAATCACCTACCTGAGCTACAAATCTTCTCTACCATCTCAAAGATCATCAGTAACAACTAGCCAATCAAATTTATTATTAGAATATTAAGTAATAATCATTCTATGTTTTTGTTTCAATGAAACAAGGAATAATTTTAAAGAATTGAAAGAGAGAGAGAGACTGATCAATTACAGTCGAATATAACAATGGGAAGATTCAAACAAATAATACTAAGTGAATTAAAAAACTTCACCCAATTGCACGAACAAGTGGTCATCAGAACTCAGTAGCTAAGTGGATAACGAGATGGCATTTGAAGCGAAAGTTACTGAGTTCGATTTCCGTAGTGAACATTAACTCAAAGATACAGGTACATCCAGCTAACAAATCCCAAATAGGATGAAACTCGCGTCAAACTGAATTCTACTGTTAACCACTATCTGCCTTTACTTATAAAGCTTGTGATTTCAAGCAATATCGAGGTAGTCCGCATAGGATGCATATATGCCAAAAAGAGACTGATCAATTGCAGTCCAATGTAACAATGGGAAGATACAAGTAAACAATGACAACAACAATTGAATATTACTACACCCCATTGCACAAGTAAGTGGATACCAGGACTCAGTAGCTAAGTGGATAACGAGATGGCGTTTGAAGTGAACAGTACTGGGTTCGAGTCCCAGAGTGAACATCAACTCTGAGATGCAGGTACATCCAACTGACGAGTCCCAAATAGGACGAAACACGCGTCAAACTGGATTCCACTACTAGCCACTATCTATCTTTGCTTATTGAACAAATCTCGTGAGTGAGGGATCGTGAATGCGCACTTCCGAGGAGTCTCACAATAAGATGAAACGTCCGTTCAGTGCTTCCAGGTTTTTCATGGTGGTCTAACTTCAATTGATTCATGATTTCAACTATGAAAAATACTAAATTCTTCAGAAAACCCCTTCTGATCCATTGAACAAATGTTACTTAGATATTAAAATCCACACATACATCACGTACATTATCAGATTTAGAATGATCAATCAGGACATAAATAATTGAGTCACATGTAATTTCACATAGTTTTCTATTGAATAACCTAATAATTCCATATTTATAGAAGTCACATTTTATTTATTCACTTTGTAGATTCCGTCGAATACTCTTATAAATCACATGCACATATGCATAGATACGCACACACACACACACACACACACTCAAACATACATCCATCCATCCATGCATAGAAACCTAATTACTAACGGCAGATAGGAAAAAAAATACATTACTATATAAATATCTTAAATACAAAACTTGTATCCAAGACTCATTTAAAGTACAATTTTGTGCATCATGAATTACAATTAGCACACAAATTTTTTTTGTGTTTAAAAGGGTCTAATTTGAATATTGATCTATGTATATACATGAATGAAGAAAAGAATATTTTTTACGAAAGGAACAAAAAAAACCCAAATGGTTTTATGTTTCTTATCTATACCTTCTATAATCTCAATTGAAAACAATTAACATCTATGATAATGATATTATTTAATAAAACCATATGTGCATACTGTACGTATTGCCTCGATATTGCCAATAAGAGGCTGACCAGTTGCACTCCCAAAAACATCAATGGGAAGATTAAAACAAGCAGTACTTAGTGAAATCAAACTTCACCTCATGGCACAAGCAAGTGACTATCAGGACTCAGTAACTGAATGGATAACGAGATGGCGTTTGAAGTGAACAGTACTGGGTTCGAGTCCCAGAGTGAATATCAACTCTGAGATGCAGGTACATCTAGTTGACGAGTCTCAAATAGAATGAAACGTACGTTCTAGATTCCACTGTGAGAGTGGTCAATGACTGGAACGCATTATCAGAACAAGTGGCATCAGCACCATCAGTGAACATTTTCAAGAAGAAGCTGGACCTTCACTGGAAGGCAATCTGTCAGGATTAACACAGGTTCATCAACCTACTATCCTTATTACTGAATACTGCTAGCCACTATCCATCTTTGCTTATAAACTATGATATATAAGAAATTCCGTCTAAATTAGAGTGAATAGTTTCACAGTATTTGAGCGCCTAGTTGATGTAAGACGACATTAAATATGTAGAATATGTATTTGTAAAATCTCAGCAAAGTGAATTTGAAGTAGAATCCAACGTTTCGCCTGGCAATCTGATTCAAGTATCTTCAAGGAATCTATAATCAAACACCAAAATTATCGAATATAAACT
The DNA here is from genome assembly GCA_944470415.2 of Schistosoma rodhaini. Lineage (NCBI taxonomy): Eukaryota > Metazoa > Platyhelminthes > Trematoda > Strigeidida > Schistosomatidae > Schistosoma > Schistosoma rodhaini. Next base: position 2,515,463 of record OX104036.1, on the reverse strand, counting down.
ATGATAAACGATGTAATTTCAGAGTACATGTTACATTTTACTTGTAATTTATCAGATGGATACGCTTACATCTCAGCGTTGATATTTATTATTAAAACTTGATACCACAATATCTTTCACTTTGAATTTCAACGAGTTATCCTTTAAACTATTGATTCTAGATAAACACTAAATTGTTCACTTTATATAAAGGTTATAATAAAGGCTTATTATATGATATTCTCACGACTGGATATGAAAACTCTCTTTTGAGTTAAGTAGATACTGAGAGGATGGCCTTGATAATACCTTTCTCATTTATAAATTTTACTATACTTAAATATAGATAGATCAAGTTCATGATTTCCAAATAGTCAGAAGGGGTTTTGTGGAGATTTCAGTATTTTTCATAGTTGAAATCATCAGTCAATTGAAGCTAGACCACCATGGAAAACCTGAAAGCACCGGACGGCCGTTTCGTCCTATTATGGAACTCCTCAGCAGTGAGCATCCACGATTCCACCTCGCGTGATTCGAATCCAGGACCTATCAGTCTCACGCCAGAGCACTTAACCGTGGATGAAGTTAGACATTGTTGAAGTTAGACATTAACACCGTTCGAGACCGGATCAGTGGTTCATCGGTTAAGTGCTCTGGAGCGAGACTGGTAGGTCCTGGGTTCGAATCTCGCGAGGTAGGATCGTGGATGCGCACTGTTGAGGAGTCCCATAATAAAGCGAAACGGCAGTTCAGTACTTCCAAGTTTTCCATCATGGTCTAACTTCAATCGACTCATGATTTCAAATACGAAAAATTTCCAAATAGGATGAAACATGTGTTACTATTAGTCACAGTCTAAATATACTGAAATATGGGATAAAATTGTTGTATTAATACACCACAACATGATGTATACATAGTAATAGAGACTGATTGAACAGAGTTCCGAATGTTAATAGCTGGAAATCACAAACATTCTCGTATAAACTGGCATTCCTTGAGGTATTATTGACTATATTCGGCGAATAATAAGCAGTGACCAGTAGAGTTCAAACCACGTCCGTTGTGAGATAGAAACTTACTGAAGACAATTGGTGAACGGTTGCTCAACTTCGTGGATTGGTTGGAGTTAGATATAAACACCATCGGACGCCGGCTCGGTGGTCTACCGGTTAAGTGCTCTGGCACGAGATTGGTAGGCCCTGGGTTCGGGTCTCGCGAGGCAACGTCGTGGATGCACACCGCTGATGAGTCACACAACAGGGCGAAACGGCCTTCCAGTGCTTCTAGGTTTTCCTTGGTGATCTAGCTTCGATTGACCCACGCTTGCAACTATGAGAATGGTAAGCACTTGGTGGGTTCATACTAGTTCTCTGTGAAATAATTTATTTATTATCCCATATGGTTTGATTTATTTATTTTCCAACTACATTAGCGACACAAATAGCTTGTTAAAATTAAAGAAGACGATGGAAACAATTGAGAAGTCTGTACCTAGCAAAATGACTCAGCAGTTCAACAATTTTATGAATCGATACCATTACTTGATTTCCCTCATGTTACTAGATTAGTTGGTAAAGTTCAGTTATAATGACGAACATAAATGCCTATACCGTCTGGTACTATGTCATACATATAAGGGTTATTCTGGCTTTCGGACAGACAAATTAATTTATTCTTTTTGAGTCACTACCGCCTTGTAACCTTGACTGTCTTTATATGAGTTTCCGTGTGTATACTGTTTATTCTATTCAACACATATCATTAGCTTATTTTCAAGCTTTGTCAAATCGAGCTGGCACATTTGCCTTCTCCTCCTAATGCCTCCCTAAGAAAATGAATGCCTGGAATAAATTCCTTCAATGTAATTCGTGTTTGGCTTTCTATTACAGCCATCGCCCAAACAGGATTAGACTTAATAGAGTTCACGGAATTAAGTAGAGGATTTATGTTCACAGCATATTCGTTCGTTCGTTCAAATGGTAGTCAAATAACGGACGACTAAACGTCTTCTAAACTGGCATTGAGAACTTTCTACTAATCAGAAAGCAACAAAATAACTGAATGAACTATTAAGGAAGATTAAAGGATTTACAAAGAATAGTTTCACGGTTGAAATTATGAATGGACCTACTAAGTTGGACCACTATTACAAACCTGGAAGCAGTGGGCGGCGGGCGGGGTCGTAGATTTCAATTGTCAAAGAGTCCCATACAAGGATGAAACGGTCGTTCAGTGTTTGTATGTTTTCAATCGTGATGCAGCCTAGACGAACTCGTGATTTCAACTGTCGAAATACGACAGTCTCCATAAGTCCCCTATATTGAAGCGAATATTTTGTTACTATATGATTAAATAACTGTCCTAAGTTTAATACAGTACTTAATATTGATCCTAAACCTAACAAATATTGTAGCGTAATGCCTATCCATCTGGTATTTCTCTAATCGAATTCACAGTTTTTTGCATCCCCCACGTTCACAAGTGAAAGTTGTTCTCTAAGTAATCTAGCGTTTTACAAGAATCTATTGGTGTTTTCTTTGCTAAAATCGATCATTATACAATCGAAAGTTAACGCGTAGTCTAATATTGTTCAATAAACGTCAACCATAGATTGATCCATATCCCGTGATCCTAATTGGCTTAGTGTTATACTAGAAATAAACCGCATAGTTTATGTTTAAATTCTTGATGAATAACATCTTAGTATAGGGATAACCCAATCGGAACCGAGATTATTATTACTTTTCTCTATAATAGAATAAAAATGATAATGGTAAACTTATTAAATGTCACATTCTATCTTTGTCGATTGTATATGACAAACAACTGAACACTATGCCCCAATCCTAACCGTATATAGTGAATCATAAAACAAACCTTAATTTGAGTATCATCATAATTTATGAACAGACTAATAAGACAATTCATCTTCAATTCTTTGAGTCAGTCAGTCAGCTACAACGTAGGATCAGGCACAAATATGCATCGGTCCAAGTTGCCATACCTCGTTAGCACAACAAGATGAACACTAAATTGATAGAAGTAGTTAACTTAGTGGTGGTAATATACGAAAGAAAGTTTGTTTCGTCCTATTGTGGGACTCCTCAGCAGTGCGGATCCACAATCCTGCCTCGAGAGGTTCGAAGCGTTGACGCGCGAGATTGATAGGTCCTGGGTTCGAATCTCGCGAGGTGGGATTGTGGACGCACACTGCTGAGGAGTCCCACAGCCTGGCGAAACGGCCGTCCAGTGCTTTCAGGTTTTCCATGGTGGTCTAGCTTCAATTGACTGATGATCCCAACTATTGGAATTATATAAAATTGTCAAATGATTTATTAAGAAAGATTTTGTAGATGATAATAAATTCCCTATTAGTAATATTGATGAATATGAGGAAGATTAAAAAAAAACTACTAACTTGAAGGAATTCTCATTCTGATTAACAATATCAGAAAGCATATTCACTTGATGTTGTTTACTCGTATCTTCCCATTGTTATTTAGGACTGCAACTGATCAGTCTCTTTTTGAAACATGTGTATCCTATGCGGACTGCCTCGATATTGCCTGAAGTCACATGCTTTATAAGTAAAGATGGATTGTGGCTAACAGTGGAATCCACGATGCGTGTTTCATCCTATTTCGGACTAATTAGCTGGATGTACCTGCATCTCAGAGTTGATGTTCACTCCGCGATTGTGCCAATAAGAGACTGGCCAGTTGCATTCCTAAACATAAATGGGAAGATTCAAACAAGTAATACTAAATGAATTTAGACTTCACCCCATTGCACAAGCAAGAAACTATCAGGACTCATTAGCTGAGTGGATAACGCGATGGCGTTTGAAGTGAACGGTACTGAATTGGCGTCCCAGAATGGACATCAACACTGAGATGCAGGTACAACCAGCTGATGAGCCCCAAATAGGACGAAACGCACGCCGTGGATTCCATTGCTAGCCACTATCCCCCTTTGCTTATAGTATTACAAAGTGTTATTTTGACAAAAAAATGATCAGGATAATCATAATTAACTTTAGAAATCTAATAAATTTCTTAAATCCATTGATTTCTATAAATTTCATTATTTTTTTATTTATACAGACTACCCTAGTGATTATCTGAAAGGGGTGGTTTAAGAATCTTGAAATCAAATCCATCCCTATATTATTATATTTACTCGTAAATACTCACATGATTCTCTAATATAAAGTGCAAGGTCATAAGATATCATAAAGACTAAATTTCACTGATCCCAAAATTTGGACTTTTGTTATAAAAATCTAAGTAATAGATGTACTGATAATTAAGTGTAATTTCTGAACAGTAAAAGACATCTAAACAGTTTCTGAGCTAAATCTCACTGTACGTCTCAAAAGGCAACAAAAAATATAGTTAAGATCATGAGTCAATTGAAGCTACACCACCAAGGAAAACCTAGAAGCACTGGATGGCCGTTTCGTCCTATTGTGGGACTCCTCAGTAGTGCGCATCCACTATCCCGCCTCGTGAGATTTGAACCAGGACCTACCAGTCTCACGCCAGAGTACTCAACCGACAGACCACTGAGCTAGTTGAGTCACATCCCACTGCATTTACCAATTTAAATGTGTGTGTGGTCACACATACATAGGGAGGAGCAATCGTGATCTGAAACTTAGGGTGTGTGAACATGTACCAAAACATGGTAAGCAGAGATGGATAGCGTCTAGCAGTGGAATCCAGGACGCGCATTTCCTCCTTATTTGTACCAAAACAGTTGCAAAATCAAATAGGATCAAATGACCCGATATGAGTAGAGGATAAACATCCATCATCCTCTATTGCCAAACACATAATCGAAACAGGTCATAAGATTGATCTTAACTCAGCTTTTGTGTTGTTGTATGAAAGTGTAAAAGGGCGTTACTAAGGTTTGTTGAAGCCTTAGCCATACGAAAATTCAATCCCCCTTTGTGTATTCAAAAACAGTTTATTCTCACCTTAAATGTACCCTGGTAATATAAGCTTATTATCCAGAGTGATTAGATGTCAAATTATTTTCACATAATTTTTATGATTATTATTATCATCCTTGTCTCCTCTTACCCCCTCCGATTTCCACTGTAGTTGACCCTTTATTTTTATATATAAATGTTCTTAACAAGTATATATGTGATCAGATCGGTCCGAAATGTATTGCGCTAATATCTCATCACATAGTTCTGATAATTTTCGTCTTCTCATTACATAATCGAAATTTATCAAAGGGACTTAAATATAAGTGCAAGGGGGTACCAAATATATATGCGCCACACAAAACAATGAGAATGGGAAGATGCATATAAAAAAAAGGGTAATGATGAGGGAAACTGAAATGTACAACCAGAAGAACTCTCTGAGTTAAGGAAGTTATAACCACTCTTTATGAAGAAAGTAAAAGAAGGTTACAGCAGGATCACCATTGGCTTCTATTCTGAGCCATATCTGATAACGTCTCTAGCCACTATGTATCAAAGGGACTAATTGCTTTAAACCCCTCTCTTTATTGTAATTCATTTCCCAAATATACATATATTCATGTATTTAGTGAACCAACTCTCAAATTCATAACTGTATGTTTAAAAACTTAAAGCTTTAACTACTAAGCACACATTCTATTCCTCATCCTAAACATAAAATTACTAAAATCTCTACAAAACCCCTTTCTGATAATGATCATATGCTCACTAGTGACTGGCTCCATGAGGTGTTTCCTGGAGTTCCACTGAGAAGCAGTAACCAGTGGAGTTCAACCAGGTCTGTTGTGAGATATAAACTCACTGAAGACATTGACGAATGGTTGCTCAAATTCGTGGATTGGTTAAAGTTAGACATGAGCACTGTTGAATACCAGCCGGCTCAGTGGTCTAGAGATTAAGTGCTCTGGCACAAGACTAATAGGTCCTGGTTTCGAATCTCGTGAGGTGGGATTGTGGATGCGCACTACTGAAGAGTTCCACAATAGGACTTAACGTCCGTCCAGTGCTTCTAGGTTTTCTATAGTGATGTAGCTTTAATTGGCTGATGATTTCAACTTTATAAGATTTGATAATAGTCCAAATACAATGATATATGCATAATGTTCACTTATTTAAAAACAGATGAACTTATTAAGCAGAGATGGATAGTGGCTAGCAGTGGAATCCAGTTTGACGCACGTTTCATCCTATTTGGGACTCATCAGATGGATGTACGTGAATCTCAGATTTGTTGATGTTCACTCTGGGAGTAACTCGAACCCAGTACCCTCGCTTCAAACATCATCGCGTTATCCACTCGGCCACTGAGTCCTAATAGCCACTTTCTTGTGCGATGGGGTGAAGTTTTAATTCACTTAGTATTACTTGTTTGAATCTTCCCATCGATTTGTTAGGACTGCAACTAGTCAATCTCTTATTGGCATATGTGCATACTGTGTGTACTGAACTTATTATTTACTATATAGATTCAAAATGAACATTTTAACCAACTAAACTGTTCAATTATAATAATAATGATACAAGAACAATCTCATTTACATTTGATCATCTACTGTTATATACATATGACTTCATTTCAAATTGGTTTAAATATGTATCAAAAACATAAAGAATTAGAATATTCTGTTTTTAAGGTCAATGAAAAAAAACAATTTTTATTTGTATCTATGCATATCAATAAGTGAAAATATTTACCTATGAAATGATTGCATATTACATAATTACATCAATATAATCAATATATATTGTGAGTGTTGGATACATGAATTTGATCAGTTAGAAATAATCGATTCAATGAATTTAAATATTGAAGCTAATATCTAATTACTGATTAGATAAAGTAGTATATAATGAAATTAAAATGAGTAATATACTATGATTATTATTATTATTGGCAACGATGGATAGTGGCTAACAGTGGAATCCATGACGCGCGTTTCGTCTTGGTTGGGACTCGTCAACTGGATGTATCTGTATCTCAGAGTTGATATTCACTCTGGGAGTAACTCGAACCCAGTACCTATCGCTTCAAACGTCATCAAGTTATCCACTTAGCTACTAAGTTCTAATAGCCACTGTTAGCCACTATCCATTGTTGCTTATAATGCTTGTGAATTTAGGCTATATCAAAGCAATACCCACAGTATGCACATAAGCCAATTAGAAACTGATCAGTTTTGAAGTTCTAAACATCAATGGGACGATTCAAATAAACAATACTAAGTAGAATAGTGATTATGTATGTACTTTTTAAAGTACACCGAAAAATAAATTTTTCAGTTCTTTCAATAGTTACATAAATTTTTATGTATCGATTAGCGGTTTTTTAATCAAAGTATTGAAAGTACTTTATTATTATTATTATTATTATTATTATTATTATTATTATTATTATTATTAGTAGTAGTAGTAGTAGTAGTAGTAGTAGTAGTAGTAGTAGTAGCTTTATTCAGTATTACATTTTCGGTACAATATCGAATTCTCAGCACAAGGTATTTCAACAAGTCTCCAATTCTTACATCTTGGTCGATCCTGACGATAAATATTCGATGGTTGTCAACTAGAAGTTAGAAGTCTAGTCAATCGACCCTGCTTCAATTTGGGCACCTGAGCAGTATCACAGCCCTCATACAAATCAAATGAGATTTGTGCGGCATATATACTTCCATGTACTAATATTTATGTGTTTAAATAAATAAAGTCAATCGACATCTAAGTAATGTATATTCTTTTCGCTGCATATTGTCAGCAACTACAATATCTCTGATGAGGCCTTTTGTAACCTTTATAGAGAAAGGTTGTACAATTCTCGGAAACACATCTGAATTAGGTTGTGTGATTAGTAGCTATAATGATGTATTAAAACAAACAAATTTAGATAACTTTTTAAAGTATCTAGATAACAGGATTAGGTAGCACAGATGTTTAAGCAGGCCGTCTGTATCATTGAACATTTTTCTGGTTAGTGTTTTTTTTAGAGAGTTAGTTTTTCTACGGGATGGGGTCGCTAACCCCGATGCCCAACCCTCCTTCTTTATCCGGGCTTGGGACTGGCAGTAACTCTAGAAGAGCTACAGGAGGAATTATCATCCAATATACAAGGTGTTATTATCTTTATTAATGAAGATTAATATAAACATAAGATAATTTTCTTCATATAATCAACGTTACATCACAATGAATTCGATGGATTTAGATTATAAATTCAAGAAAATAAACAACAGACTACTGAAAAGAGATTTTTATAATTTGTATATTTAACTTTTGATAACTTTTACTTGAATAACACATATCTCAACTACGTTAATCAGTGAAGATTCACTACCTTATCAAACGATTTAATATACTCATCTAGTAATCTGTATCTAACCTCAGTACTACTCAATTGGTGGTTCCAATATATACAATCAATGCTTTGAGGGAGCCTATGATCAAACACTACCAACTAATGAATATCATCTATTCTTGGAGGTCATAATTCACAGTCATAAAGTAGAACAGAATTAACTTCTATGCAGCATACTCATTCTTTCAGTGACAAACGGATATCTAATATGTGGAGAAGATTTATAGTTCAGGTATAAGCTTGCCACCTAGTTCATGATACCTCTAGAATTAAAAGAAACCATCTTATTTCAATTTTGGTAGTAGCTCAGAATAGATCATGAAAATCTGATTATTAGTGGTACTCATAAACGAAATTGCTCGACCATATTCCATTATATGAAGTAGATACTTGTCCCTATCTGACACGAATTAGATCCATTGGTCACAGATTCTCACTTGAACTCTGAGGATTATCTCACGAAGCTATTCACTAGTGAGCACATGATAATTATCAGTATGGGGTTGTAGAAATCAAAAACTCATTATATTTGTTTGTGGTGAAGTCTACCGTTTATTTAGTGCTAAGAACATAAAGTGAACTGGGGATTTCTTCTATGAGCATGCTACTTTACCACATTCTCGTTTGTTGAATGAAACAACAAAGTGAAACTTGGAATTCGGGATGAAATCCTCACAGAAAATTATGTTGTCCTATACAGCATTCATCCACTAAATGAATGTAAAAAATGCAAGAAAAATTCTTGATACTTTATACCATGATTATCGAAAAAACATATAGGATACAAATTCCCAAGCACATATACTATCCTACCATGCTTGTGACTTAAGGCAATATAGAGGCAATACGCACAGTATGAACATATGCCAATTAAAGACTGATCAGTTGAAGTGCTAAAAGCATCAAATGGGAAGATTTAAACATACAATACTAAATGAATTTACACTTCACCCCATTGCACAAGCAAGTGGCTATCAGGACTCAGTGGCCAAGTGGATAACGCGATAGCGTTTGAAGTGAAAGGTACTGGGTTCGAGTTACTCCCAGAGTGAATATCAACTCTGAGATGCAGGCACATCCACCTGACGAGTCCCAAATAGGATGAAACGTGCGTCAATCTGGATTCCATTGCTAGCCACTATCCATCTTTGCTCATAAAGCTTATGACTTTAGGCAACATCGAGGCAATACACACAGTATGCACATATGCCAATTAGAAACTGACCAGTTTCAGTCATAAAACCATCAATTGGATGATTCAAACATACAATACAAAGGGAATTTATACAACCTATCCTGTTTATGTAAAAATTGTTTTTCATATTTTGTTAGACAAAAGCAATGACCTGTAAATTCACATCGACTAATTGTATGTGTCAAGGTCATTTGGTAATTATATGTCCATTTAGGTGTACCAATAAGATCGCATGGTTAGTACGATATGTGAAATTAGTATGTAAGGAAATTATTATAAAAGAAAATCAATGCAAATTTGGATTGGAAATATCCTACAAAATTGGACCTAATGGGAGATATAACTTAAAACTGAAATTATTGTCCACCATAAGATATCATGATGATGAGAGACAAAGAGCTTTATCTGAGACCACGAATTGATCAATGTTAGACCATCATCCAAAACTTGACGGGACTGGACGGCCGTTCAGTCCAAGTATGGGACTCTTCAACAATCCTCATTCATAATCCTACACACAGGGTTCGAACCCAAGACATTCGGTCTTGCGTGTGAACCCTTAACCTCTAGACCACTGGACCAGCATCCAACAGTGTTAATATCTAACTTCAGACGATCCATGAAATTGCGCGACCATATTCCATTATATGAAGTAGATGCTTGTCTCTACTTGACACGGATTAGCTCCATTGGTCACAGATTCTCACATGAACTCTGAGAATTACCTCATGAAGCTATTCACTAGTGAGCACATGATAATTATGAGTATGGGGTTGTAGAGATCAAAAACTCAACAATCTTTACAACACTATACTGAGAAGAGGTTTAATAAAACAGTGTATTTTTTGAAAAATTGTTATCGAAATTTACTACTTACAAGTCCATGTTCTTAATAATTTGAGTGCAGGCTCCGTAACATGTATGAAATCCTTACTTATTTACGCCTGTTACCCCTTGTCGAGGAGCATAGGCTACCCACCAGCATTCTCCATCCAACTCTGTCCTGAGCCTTTCTTTCCAGTTCTTTCCAGTTACTATTCATCCTTTTCATATCTGCTTCTATTTCCCGGCGTAGTGTGTTCTTTGACCTTCCTCTCTTCCGCTTCCCTTCACCATTCCAAGTTAGGGATTGAGTCGTGATGCACATTGGTGATTTCCTCAATGTATGTCCGATCCACTTCCAACGTCTTTTCCTAATTTCCTCTTCAGCTGGAACCTGCTGATTTGTCCTCTCCCATAAAACGCTGTTGTTGATAGTATCCGGTCAGTGAATGTTGAGTATTTTGCGTAAACAACTGTTTATAAATACTTGTACCTTCTTGACGATGGTTGTAGTAGTTCTCCAACATGTATGAAATGGATAGCATTTTAATTAGTTATCACAGTGGGAATGGCATTGGAAAGAGGACTTTTGAAAGCAATCAAAACAACACGACAGAGTTGTGTTTCTCTCAGCTTAATTTTTGTCACTAAGACAACATCTGGGAATTTAAAGGGAATTCTCGTCCTTTATGCAATTTAAATCGGATTCAACCTGTATCTTACTTTGATATAGTCGGGTTGCAACTGAACTTTTATGGAGTCCTAGTTATTTAAATCAATGAATTAATAAATAGTAATCGACTCTTAGTATTAACTAAAATCCATCTATCTAATCATGCTAATACGTTCGGTTTTAATTGTATTTATGGAGTATCTACATATTTTTGGCAGCTAGTACACATTTTCATCATCACAGATGTTACCGTTAAACTACAATAGCTGCAACTTACCTCTTCTATGGTTTCAGACTTCAAGGATAGAATTAAGTTAGGAATTAAGAGTTCATAACATCAAACTGGTCCTAGGTAAAATCAGTGTTCCAATCAATAATTTCATGAACTGATGTTGTGTCATTGGTCATCCTGTATGATAAGCTGATATGAAACAACACTAATCCTACTAGATTTTTTGAGTCAGCAATCAATACATTGCAGACCTGAACTTGGATATCTTAGCCAACTATTCTGTCTTTGTCAGATTCTGTAACAGAACTATCTACCGACACCAGACTATATATTGAAATTTTTTCGCTTACAACAACATTAGAATATATTTATCTAGGAGTTCTGTTCCTATGACTCTCACTGAAGTGCGTACCGAAACGAATACATCATTCTTGTATAAAATCCCTACTTAAACACTGTTGACTGAATCAGAGCTTCTGTAGAACTGATATCAGTACTGTTAACAATAAGTGTTAATCTTCATGGTTTTCCACTTTCATAATTTGTATCTTTGTCATTAGAATTCCTTAAAGATAATCCTCTTTCTTGTCTTCCAACTCTTCCGAAATTGATCTCTTATCAAAAGAATCACTTTCGGACATATGTAGCCTGTTCCTGTTCGATAAAGGCGCTAACGTAGCACACAATTTTCTAACCGCCTTGAGCAACAACTCAAGGGTGCTTGGGATAGAATCTTCTAACTCAAAATGGAGAGTGTTGCTTAAGAACTGGCTAGTGACAATGCCTAAGCTAATGACAGAAAGTAAAATATTTAAGTATATCAACGACTTCACTTAGAAATCTGATCAACCCTGCCGGGTTGATGTCTGACGAATTCCCCTTAAAGATTCTCAAGACTTATTTAGTTTTAGCTGATTTTAATCACCTCTGGCATAAATAACATGTCATTTACATACTGAGACCTCGACTGATGAGGTTAGGTTAGATACAGAGTACTAGACGAGTATGCTAAATCATTTAATTAGGTAGTGAATCTTCACTGATTGGGACTAGCGTTTCATATGCCCAACCATCGCTCATCTCAACACTCAATGTTGTCTGATGTAAGATTAGGTTGTAAAAAGTTATCAGTGGTCAAACTAAAACATGAAATCAATTTGTGAAATTATTGGCTGTTGGAAAGAGTTGGTGTATGCATGTTTGTCATCGTGAATGGTAGACGACTGTGGATGACATGATTCAGAATCGGTTATAGTGGCATAGACGGACTCCTTACTCTTTATCTTATGTTATATCCTGAGTTTCAAAATCTCAAACTTTTTTGTAATCAATCTTTGTTCTCGAATCATATTGTCGATCCACGATCGTTTCTCCTACTGTTTTGTACAATGAGTATATATACCAGGTCTTAAAAACCTTATGACTGACTATCTAACTAACTAATACTTTCTTATTTCGTAACAGTTATCCATATACTTTGTTTGTTTGAATCTTCCCATTGATGTTTTAGGACTGCAACTGGTCAGTCTCTTATAAGTCATATGTGCATACTGTGTGTATTGCCTAAAGTCACAAGCTTTATGAGCAAAGATGGATAGTGGCTAGCAATGGAATCCAGTTTGACGCACGTTTCGTCCTATTTGTGACTCGTCAGGTGGATGTACCTGCATCTCAGAGTTGATATTCACTCTGGGAGTAACTCGAACCCAGTACCTTTCACTTCAATCGCCATCGCGTTATCCACTCGACCACTGAGTTCTGATAGCCACTTGCTTGTGCGATGGGGTGAAGTGTAAATTCATTTAGTATTGTATGTTTAAATCTTCCCATTTGATGCTTTTAGCACTTCAACTGATCAGTCTTTAATTGGCATATGTTCATACTGTGTGTATTGCCTCGATATTGCAAAGATGGATAGTGGCTAGCAGATTCAGGTACATTCAGCTAACGAATCCCAAATAGGACAAAACTCGCGTCAAACTGGATTCCACTGCTAACCACTATCCATCTTTGCTTATAGTTATCCATATAGTTTTCGTCCTAGTCTCCTCAGCTATTTTCTATAAACAACTAAATATACTATCGATATCAATTCAAATATTACGAAGTCACATGTTATATAACCTACTTAAATCAAACAGTTTCAGTAAAGTGACATATGGAATCATTCAATATGTCATATAGATGTATACATGTAGTTGACTTGTATTTCCTCTCTCTCTCTCTCTCGTGAAAATATTATTTTTTTGACAAATAAACCAAAATGATTTTTTTTGTTTATTTATTATATGAAAATGGTTGTCAATTGATCTTAGTAAATAGTCACTGTGATATAAGATATTCGAAATTACACAGTACACACACATATACACAAATTTGCAGATGAATAGTTGTATAAGCTTGGATACCCACACGTACAATTAATAATATTGTGTACGTCGATTTTTGTCATCTTAATATTGTACGTTTGAAAAGTGATGAATCAATAAAGCTAACAGAAACATCATTATGTTATAGATATCACAAATTGACTGAACTTAGACGTTCATCAGAAAGTAGAAATCGTTGGACAGTAGTTTTTTCATACTGGTGGACTAATCAGCAATATGTATCTATAATCTTGTCACAAGGGTTCGAACCCAGGAGCTTCGATCTCGTTACGAACGCCTAACCATTTGACCACTCAGCTATCACTTAGAAGTGTACATTTTTAATTTGAATTGCTTATCCACAAACGCATACATTGAGAAACACTTTTAGCTTAAAATTACAAGGTAATATTAATCACTTGATCCACTGGTATTCTGTTAGTTGACAGTTGTAATACGTTATCTTTTAATCAGATAGATAGTTAGGAGCATAGAAATGCATTAGTGTTACTTACATTCAAGTATTGAAGTAGACCCACAATAGGACGAAACGGTCGTCCAGTGCTTACAGGTTTTCCATGGTGGTCTAGCTTCAATTGACTCATGATTTCAACTTTGAAAAATATATTGACATTAGTTTAGAAGATAGAATAATCAAAAACAATTGATCACTACAATCTCCAAGTATGCCAGTTTGCATGTGGATATGTGAATATTTACCCAACTGGGAGAAAGAAATTCCAGTAAAATCATCTATCTGAACTACCAGTCATTTCCACTATCTCAATATCCTTAGTAGTTTATGTTATGGAAGACCGTAATTAAAATAAGTAATCTTATGTCGGGAGATAGTATCTGACATGTAGAAAATAGAATTAACCTAACATTACTAAATGCGAACGCTTGCTCATCTGCAACGATTTACACTTAAACCTTAAAATAGAGCATAATTTAGATCATACAAAATACTGAAATTGTGTAAAGTATTGAATGTTAAAAGGATGAATAACAACTGGAAACAATTGGGAAGCATTGTCCAGGATAGAGTTGGATATAGAATATTGGTGAGAGGCCTATGCTCCTGCACGACATGTGTTAACAGGCACAAATGAATCCCACTAATTATTAATTAATTTTAATAATCGATAGAACGCATCTTTTTTCTTGTCTCCGACTGAATATGGTTACATGTTAAAAGAAAAACAAAAAAAACCTAATTTCACTTGGCAACATGAATTATTTACAATCAGTAAAACATAGTTACCTTATTTTGAAATGATTATTTTATAAATAATATTCATAATGATAAATTAAATCTTAAAGTTCACTTAGTATTGTTTGTTTGAATCTTCCCATTGATGTTTTTAGGACTGCCACTGGTCAGTCTCTAATTGGCATATGTGCATATTATGTGTATTGCCTCGATATAGCCTTAATTCACAAGCATTGTAAGCAAAGATGGATAGTGGTAAGTAGTAGAATCCAGTTTGACGCGCGTTTCATCCTATTTGGGACTCGTCAACTAGTTGTACCTGTATCTCAGAGTTGATGTTCACTCTGGGAGTAACTCGAACCCAGTACCTTTCGCTTTAAACGCCATCGCGTTTTCCACTTGACCACTGAGTCGTAATAGCCACTTGATTGTGCAATGGGGTGAAGTGTATATTCACCTAGTATTGTATGTTTGAAGTACTAATGAACTATACTTTTACATAGATACTCAGTTACTGGGTTCGAGTCCCAGAGTGAACATCAACTCTGATATACAGGTACATCCAGCTGACGAGTCCCAAATAGGACGAAATGCGCGTCCTGGATTCCACTGCCAGCCACTATCCATCTCTGTGTAAATTTGTTTTGTTTGTAAATTGTTGCATAATGATTATTTTGTTGTTGTTTTTAAATGTATTTGTGAATATAATTCTTTTGATTATTTACAGTAAACAAGTCTAACATATAAAGGGTCAATATAAAGTGTTTATTATTTCAAAGATCATGTAGATTAATTTGGAAAGATAATTCTGTTAAAAGTGAGTAGGTGTTAATAATCAGTGAAATGTTATTGTATATAGAGATGTGGCTATCAGGAATCAGTAGATGAGTGGATAACGCGATGGCGTTTGGAGCGAAAGGTACTGGGTTCGAGTACCAGAGTGAACATCAACTGTGAGATGCCGGCACATTCAACTGACGAGTCCCAAGTACGAGGAAACGCGTATCGTGTATTCCACTGCTAGCCACAATCCATCTTTGCTTATGGTTATCGTTTATAGTTGAAATCATGAGTCAATTGAAGCTAGAACACCATGAAAAAATCTGGAAGCACTAAAAGGCCGTTTCGTCCTATTATGGGACTCCTCAGCAGTGCTCATCCATGATCCCGCCTCAAGAGATTTCAACCCCGGATCTATGAGTCTCGCGCGCTCAAGCACTAAATTATTGAGCCGGCCGGCATTCAACGGTGTGAATGTCTAACTTCAACCAGTCCACGAAATTGAACAACCATTATTGTATTGAATTATTGATTTTCATAACATTATTATTTTAATAATCAGATTGAATAATAATTGGAAATATATTCATAAAAGTTTAATCTTATGCAACCGATGTTATCAAGAAGATTCAGGAGGAAGAACAAGTACCGACAAAGTGGAAAGAATGTCATATCATCAAGATAACAAAGAAAGGTGATCTCAGTAAGAGTGATAACTAAACGGCATCATATTACTGTGTTGTTGAACCGGATGAAAGACTCAGTAAACACCCAACATTGAGATCAACAAACTGCATTCCGTAAAGATCCGTCGTGCACAGACCAAATCGAAACACTACGGATTATTGTTGAACAATCAATTGAATGGAATTCATCGCTATACATCAAATTCCTTGACCACGAGAACGCATTTGACAGTATAGATAGGAAAATCATGTGGAATCTTTCTCGACCTTATGAAGTGAGTAGCTGAAAAGATCGTCAACACCACACAGAATTCATACGACAGACTACAATTCAAAATGGAGCACAGCTGCATTCCAAGTGAGGACCGATATCAGACAAAGCTGCTACGACTGGAGAGTATATAAGACTCAAAACAACTCTCAGCCAACATCAAAGTCACAATCTTCAATACGAATATCAAGACAGTTAGTTCTACTGAACGGGACTGAGACTTCCAGAACTACTACAACCATCATCAAACATGTACAAGTATTTCTAGATAATGGCCCACGAAATACACTTCAGATTCATTTGAAATACTAGTCTGTATAATTTAATCAGGTAATTATATACAGATATAATAGATTTACAGTAATATTCCAGATTTTTACTCAATATAGCATGAATTAAAACGATTAAGAGAAGCAGTATTTTTCGTAAGATAACAAATATACCAAATTAATTTACAGTTGAAATCATGAGTCAATTGAAGATAAACTATTATGGAAAACTTGGAAAGACTGAACGGCCGTTTCGTCCTACCGTGGAACTCTTCAAGAGTGCGCATCCACGATTCTGCACCCACAAAATTCGAACCCAGGACCTACCAGTCTTGTGTCACAGGACTTGACCAATAGACCACTGATCCGACCGGTATCCAATGCTGTTAATGTCTAACTTCAATCAATCCATGAAATTTGAGCAACCGTTCACCATTGTCTTCAGTTAGTTCCTATCTCAAAACAGACCTAGTTGAACTCCACTGGTCACTGCTTCTCACTAAAAGTCAAAGAAATATTTCTTGAAGTCGGTCACTAGTGAGCATATGATATGTGCTAGGATACATTCATGACTACCTACTGATTATTCTCAGTTAAAGTTACTTAAGATCATTTGTCTAAAGACATATTGTCAATCATTTTTTTATGGTTTATTGATTTTTTTTTGGTATTGATCAATTGAATTAAGTGAATCATTAATATTATTTGCCAAATATCATTATCAAACTAACTCAACTATGTGGTAACTAGTTTATGTAGTTACTACATTCTTCTTATTATTCTAATATTTATCTAATCAATATTTAGTTTACTAATGAGTATTAGTTAATCAAGTTGATTTTTATTGATTGGAAAGGTATTTCAATAATTTTCATAGTTGAAATCATGAGTGAATTGAAGCTAGATCGCCATTGAAAACTTGGAAGCAGTGGAAGGCTGTTCCGTCTTATTGTTGGACTTCTCAGCAGTAAGTATCCACGATCCCACCTCGTGAGATTCCAACCCAGGACATACCAGTCTCGCGCGTGAGCGCCTAACCACTAGACCTCTGAGTTGGCATCCGATGGTGTTAATATTTAACTTCAACCAATACACGATATTGTGCAACCGTTCACCATTGTTTTTAATGAGTTCCTATCTCACAACAGACGTGGTTTGAACTCCATTGGTTACTACTTTTCACTACAACTGCAGGAAATATCTCTTGAGGTCAGTCACTAGTGAGCATATGATTATAATCAGAAGGAACTTTTAGTGGAGATTTAATATTTGCATAGCTGAAAGAATGATTCAATTGAAGCTAGACCGACAAGGAGACTGGTAGTTCCTGGGTTCAAATCTCGCGAGGCAAGGTCGTGGATGAGCACTGCCGAGGAGTCCCTTAATAAGACGAAACGGTCGTCCAGTGCTTCCAAATTTTCCATGATGGTTCAGCTTCAATTGACTTGTGATCCCAAAATTATTGTAATTATGCCAACTATTCAAATAAATCAGGTTAACAAATTGTACTTAGTAAAATATTAATTTACTAAAAACTGAGAGTTCATTCAACTATGTAACTACATTCGAATGACCTTGACCTTCAATTCATAAACATCCTATTTTAAAATAAAGGTCATCTTATGTCTGGTCTATGAAAAAGATTTCATAAGTTCATTTTAATTTATCAAAAAATGATTTGATTGGTTATAATAAAGAGTCATAATAAAAATCAATAATTTTCAAGGTCATTGAGTTGAAATCATTCAAATAGGTTATGGTATCATACAATATAAATGATTGTTTATTCTAATTAGATTTGACAATTATTCATAATGAAATAATGTGAAGTAGGAATAAATCTATTCTGACTAATCTCTTCAAAATAAGTAAATAAATTATGATTTAAATAAAAAAAAGAATGTTAAATGAGTATGGATAATTGTCAACAAACTGAATAATGATGAGTAAAGATGGATAGCAGTGAAAATTAGGACTGGGTTCGAGTCCCAGAATGGATATAAACTCTGTGATGTAGATACATCCAGCTGACGAGTCCCAAATAGGATGAAACGCGCGTCAAACTGGATTCTACTACTTACCACTATCCATCTTTGCTCATAAAGCTTATGAATTAAGGCTATATTTTGTTTTATTTAAACACATAAATATTGATACAAAAAGGGCACCAGATATATATGCTCCACACAAATCAAATGAGATTTGTGTGAGGGATGTGATACTGCCCAGGTACTCAAACTGAAGTAGGTGGTTTTCTTAGCGGGCCACACCCGGAACCTTGGACTTAAACATCTAATCCCCAAATGCCCTGGTACGGCCGAGAGTGGGGAGAGTCTACTCTCTCTCTCGAAATGCTCTCACATGGCCAGCGAATATATAGCCTCTGCCAGGGAAGTCCTACTCACTGCCTTCTCGTGGCGGGGGTGTTGTTTACGAAAGTGAGAGGACGAAAAGCGAATGTCCGGCGCTATAACCGGATTGGTGGACACGGAGGGTCCACCTAGGGGAGTTGGAAAACCCTGATTCCAAACCAATGGTGCACATGGGCTCCAGTATCCTGATGGAACGAATGGCGGAAGAACCTGCTGTTGGTCAACGGCAACCATGGGACTGCATCTCCTCACGATGCTCCACTGCCTTGTGGATCAGACCTTTAGGTCAAAGGCTCGGGGTGTGGTCCCCTAAGAAAACCACCTGCTTCGGTTTGGGCACCCGGGCAGTATCACAGCCCACACACAAACAAATGAATGAAATTATGAACTTTATTGACGATATCCCTGGTCATACTAAAAGCAAAACAATTAACATTATTATTATTATTACCTTTATTATTATTATTATTATTATTATTATTATTATTATTATTATTATTATTATTATTATTACTTACCATATCGCTAATTCACCCCCTTTTATCCCCAATTTGTGTAACCTTACTTTTCAACTTATGCAGCAGCTCGCTCTTGGTGGAAAATCTGTCCTATCTAAACGATCTCCAGTCACTGTCTGGTTGAAAGTGAATGCTTCCACCGATTATGAATACTGAGGCAGTCTTTCTGAAACCACGTACGCCGTTCAAGCTGGCTTCCTTCAACGTTCGCACACTAATGCAGATCAGACAACAGATAGGGCTGGCTATGTCTTTGGAAGGTCTTAATGTTGATGTTTGCTGTCTATCCGAGACCCGTATTCAAGACTCTAGTGAAGTACTACAAATCCGCTCTCCATCTGTCGCCTCGAAAAGCTTGTTCCACGTGCGCTTATCCGGGGACCCTGTGGCATCTTCGTCTGGTCTTGCTGGCGTTGGTGTTGCACTAAGCGCTAGAGCTGAGGCAGCACTAATCGATTGGATCCCCATTAACAGTCGGTTATGTGCTGTTAGATTAGAAAGTTCCATCAAAGTGAGAAGAAATCGGCGTGAGAAACGGTGTCTTTTCGTCATCTCCGCCTATGCCCCGACAGATTGCAGCCCGGATGCAATCAAGGATGAGTTTTACCATCAGTTAACAGTTCTTCTCCAGAAAGCGAGTTCGACAGATATTGTAGTACTAGCCGGAGACTTGAATGCACAGGTCGGGCGTCTAGGCACAGAAGAGAGTCGTCTAGGTGGCCGATGGGGACTTGTTGGTCGCAGGACAGATAACGGGGACCGTTTGCTGCAACTGTGCACAGACCACAACCTGTTTCTGGCCAGCACTAACTTCCGGCACAGTCATCGCCGGTGTGCCACCTGGCGTCCTCCCTCTGCATCCCAAGCCTGGACTCAGATTGATCACATCGCGATCAGCTACCGCTGGCGTGGTTGTGTACAAGACTGCCGCTCCTTTTGGAGTACCTATCTGGAGTCTGATCATGCCCTGGTCTGCGCCAATCTCACCTTACTTTTCAGTGGCCGAAGGATTGACCACCACCAACGGATTGATATTAGTAAACTGGCTGCAACTCCTGTTGCAAGTAAGTACCGAGCGGAGCTAGCCTCTAGGCTAGCTAACACCCCACCGAAAAGTATAGGTAAGCATTGGTTGCATCTTCATGACGCCATGAAAATGGCGAGTAAAGCCGCTTGCGGCTTCGCGAAACGTCCCGCTTACAAGCACTGGGTTTCTTCTGGCTCCTTACAACTGATGGAAGCCCGTCGGTCTACTCCGGGTGACCGTGAGTTTGACCACAAACGAAGGCTGTTACGTAATGAAATCGGGCAAAGCTTGTGTAAGGACCGGGAAGCCTGGTGGTCGGAGCGTGCTAATGAGATGGAAGCAGCAGCTGCATCTGGTAACTGCCGGAAGCTCTTCCAACTCATCCGAGCCACTGGCAGCAAGAAGTCTGGTGTGAGTGAAACAATCTACGAGGATGACGGGATGCCAATCACTAACATCTGTCGACGTCTTGGACGATGGGCGGAATTTTTCGAAGGGCAGTTCAACTGGCCTGCTGCTCCGGCAACATCAACCAGTTTGTCCTGCCCCCCATGGCCAGTGACGACTGATCCACCAAACGAGGCGGAAGTCCGCAAGGAACTCCAACTCTTGAGGCGGTACAAATCACCGAGCCCAGATGACTTACATCCGGCTCTTTTTAAAGATGGTGGCGACTTTCTGACTAAGGAACTGACTGCGTTGTTTGGAAAGGTTTGGGAGCAAGAAAGTGTTCCAACATTTTGGAATGAGTCAATAGTCGTCCCTATCTTTAAAAAGGGTTCACGTTGTTCCTGTAGCAACTATCGGGGGATAAGTCTACTTTCGATTGCGTCCAAACTATTGGCTTCTATCATTCTTCGCAGGTTGTTTAAAACCCGAGAACGATTGACTCGCGAGGAGCAGGCTGGTTTTCGTTCTGGTCGAGGATGCATTGATCACATCTTCACCCTCCGCCAAATGTTAGAACACCGTCATACTTATCGCAGGCCAACAATCGTAGTGTTTCTTGATATCAGGGCTGCCTTCGATTCGTTGGACAGGACTGTTCTCTGGGATTGTCTATTGAAGAAGGGTGTGCCTGAGAAGTTCATTAACATCTTAAAAGCCCTGTATACGAACACTTCAGGCAGAGTGAGGGCATACAACCACCTTTCTCCCTTGTTCCATTCGAGCAGTGGGGTTAGGCAGGGTTGCCCGATCTCCCCATTCCTCTTCAACTTTGCCATCGACGACATCCTGGAAACAGCTCTGGTGGATGTAAGTAATGGCGGTGTGGATATGTTGCCTAGAGAACGACTTTTCGACCTCGAGTATGCGGATGATATTGTCTTACTGTGCGATAATGCTCAAGCCATGCGATTCGCACTTAATCAGTTGGCAATCAGTGTCCGCAGGTACGGCATGTGCTTTGCACCCTCCAAGTGCAAAGTACTCCTACAAGACTGGCAGGATTCTCATCCTGTACTCACCCTGGATGGTGAGGAGATCGAAGTAGTTGAGAAGTTCGTGTATCTAGGTAGCTATATAAGTGCTGGTGGTGGCGTGAGTGATGAGATTGATGCACGTTTAATGAAAGCCAGAGCGGCTTATGCCAATCTCGGCCATCTTTGGCGCCTTCGTGATGTTAGTCTGGCTGTAAAAGGTCGGATCTACAACGCGTCGGTGAGAGCAGTTTTGCTCTATGCTTGTGAAACCTGGCCTCTCCGAGTTGAGGATGTTAGACGTCTCTCTGTGTTCGATCATCGTTGTCTCCGAAGGATTGCTGACATCCAGTGGCAACACCATGTTAGTAATGCAGAGGTTCGGCATCGTGTGTTCGGGCGCAGAGACGATAATTCAATTGGTGTCACCATCTTGAAACACCGACTTCGGTGGCTCGGACATGTTTTACGAATGTCGTCCCAGAGACTTCCGCGTCGTGCATTATTTGCCGACCCTGGGACTGGTTGGAGAAAGCGGAGAGGAGGTCAGTGTATGACATGGTGTCGTGGCATGAAAGAGAGCTGCAAAGGGCTAGCTTCCGTTGGTCCTTCACGACTCCCTGGTTGGGGTCCGAGAGATGGTGCAACACAGTGGCTAGAGACGTTATCGGATATGGCTCAGAATAGAAGCCAGTGGCGATCCTGCTGCAACCTTCTTTTACTTTCTACATAAAGAATGGTTCTAACTTTCCTAACTGAAAGAATCTTCTGGTTGTACATTTCAGCCCGCCTTATCTTTTCATCCTTTATCTACCTACTTTCATTATTTTGTGTGGCGCATATGTACCTGGTGCCCTTTTGTACCAATATATATGTGTTTAAATAAATAAATAATAAATAATCCACTAGGCATTGGAGCATTGTGAGGAGATGCAGTCCCATGGTAGCCGATTGATTTATACGTCATTTATTCCCTCAGGATACTGGAGCCCATATGCATCATTGGTTTGGAATGAGCGTTTTATTTCTTCATACTTGTTTCAATCACGTCGGGCTCACTAGATCTGTAGTTGTAAATAAATCCCCAAAGTCAATAGCACTATAAGTGTTCGACATTGAATGCTGACCACAATAGTTTTAGTGGACTCATTTAGCTGAAGACGCTGTCATGCATCCGTACCAGATCCCCTTCGATCACTAGTTAGAATCGATCAGTCACTTCTCGATATATTGATAACCCATGAAATATATCTTTCAACCTCCTCTCTTCTTACTTTTGATTTCACTTGGTGGGTAGGATTCAATTTTAGGTGTTACTAGTAAAAAGTTGTCAAACTACAATACTAGTGATATCTTCAATGGTGAGACTGATGTGATCTGGTACATTAAACAATAAACTGTAAATCTTCCCCCCTCATATGATCTTGATTATCAGGGTGGATACTCTCATGGTTACTTTCACATTACTCAAAGATTGTTCACATAAATTTAAAAAAAATTATTATTACAAGTTTTAACAAAACTAAAGACATGATTAGACATGATTAAATTTTTTTTTTTACAAAAAAGGTACATTTTTCTTTCTTAATCAATTAATGAATACAATTTATTACTTTATAGTAATATAGAGATAGATAGATAACATTCCATTTTTGATTTAAAAATCTTTTTTTTTTTTAATTTTTCAAATAAAAATCAACTTTAATTTGTTGCTATATGGATATTATATGAAAGAGAAATGATAAGATACATGTTGGTTGTTATGGTAACATGCATATACACATATACATGTACATAGATACATATATGTATATACAAAAAATTTCACTCCTTCTCACGAGTCACTCTCTCTCTGCTTATTACCAATGACCTAAATAATGTTAGAAATAAACTTTTTTTATTCATTCACTTTTATTTTTAATTTTATAAGTTTATACCCTAAAGCTTAAATCAGAAAATAGGCTTTTTGGTTGAACTTATGAATTCAATGAATTTTAGACTACTTTTGAAAACTTGGAAGCATTGAACGATCGTTTCGTCAAAGTATGGGACTTTTTAGTAAAGCACACAGGACTCGAGTCCAGGACCTTCGGTTTCACGCGCGGGAGCACTGAATCCCACATTCATAATATTGGTATTAAATTACTATTAATAATGAACGTTTTAATTTCATAGAGGAGTAAACAATCTAGTACAATAACGACATATTAGTAACTTAAGTTTATCAACAAAATCTTTAATAAGTAGTATTGAACAGTAGTATTGAAGTGTTATTAATAATGAACGTTTTAATCTTATAGAGAACTCCGCCTGTAGCTCCTCTGGGGGTTACTGCCGGTCCCAAGCCCGGGTAAAGGAGGAGGATTGGGCATGGGGTTAGCGACCCCATCCCGTAGAAAATCAACTCGCTAAAAATACGCTAACCAGAAAAAATCATTCGAACCATTTAAACTCTGCCCTGGGAGTAGAAGGAATAATTATGACGTCTCATGATTAAAGCCGAGTTCATTCAGAAGTCATGAGGCCGATGCACCTTCTTACAACTAGAGCAACAATTTTTATAGGTACATGGAATGTCCGGACAATGTGGGAGACCGGAAGAGTCTTCCAAATTGCTTCATAAATGAGAAAATACAACTTGGAATCAGTGAGACACATTGGACGCAGGTTGGACAACAACGACTGTCTTCAGGAGAACTTCTGTTATACTCCGGTCATGAAGAAGAAAATGCCCCACATACACAAGGAGTTGCATTGATGCTGTCCAGAAAAGCACAAAATGCACTTATTGGATGGGAATCTCATGGACCAAGGATCATCAAAGCCTCCTTCAAAACAAAGAGAGAGGGCATTACAACGAACATCATCCAGTGCTATGCGCCTACCAACGACTACGATGAAGACGCTAAAGACCAATTCTACGATAGGCTGCAGTCGATCTTCGAGAAGTGCCCAACCAAGGACCTGACAATTCTGATGGGAGATTTCAGTGCCAAGGTTGGAGTGGACAACACTGGATACGAAGACGTCATGGGACAACATGGACTGGGAGAAAGGAACGAAAATGGTGAGAGATTTGCAAACCTATGTGCCTTCAATAAACTGGTAATAGGTGGCACCATATTCCCACACAAAAACATACACAAAGCCACTTGGATTTCACCGGATCACACTACACAGAATCAAATCGACCATATCTGCATCAACAAAAAGTTCAGGAGGACGATGGAGGATGTGAGAACCAGAAGAGGAGCTGATATAGCATCCGATCATCATTTGCTGGTCGCCAAAATGAAATTAAATCTTAAGAAGCACTGGACAACTGTGCGGACAACATCACAAAAGTTTAATACGGCCTTTCTTCGCGATGCTGACAAACTCAACAAATTCAACATAACCCTCAGCAACAGGTTCGAGGCCTTTCATGATCTACTCAATGGAGAGGGGACTACCATAGAGAGCAACTGGAAAAGTATCAAGGAGGCAATCGTTTCAACATGTCAGGAGGTTCTCGGCCAAAAGAAGCACCATCACAAGGAATGGATCACTATTGGTACACTGGATAAAATTGAAGAAAGAAGTAACAAGAAGGCAGCAATTGATATCAGCCGAACAAGAGCAGAAAAAGCCAATGCACAAGCCGAATACACAGAGGCAAACAAGCAAGTGAAGAGGAGCATCAGAACCGACAAACGTAAATATGTGGAAGATTTAGCGATGACAGCGGAAAAGGCTGCAAGAGAGGGAAACATGAGTTAATTGTATGATACAACAAAGAAACTTGCTGGAAATTACCGTAAGCCAGAAAGACCAGTGAAAAACAAGGAAGGCAAAGTAATCACCGACATTGAAGAACAACGAAACAGGTGGGTAGAACACTTCAAAGAACTCTTGAATGGACCAGCTCCACTGAACCCACCCAACATCGAAGCAGCACCCACAGACCTCCCAATCGATGTTGGCCCACCAACAATTGAAGAGATCAGCATGGCCATTAGACAAATCAAGAGCGACAAAGCAGCGGGACCAGACAACATCCCGGCAGAGGCACTGAAAGCAAATGTAGCAGCAACTGCCAAGATACTCCACATCCTCTTCAGTAAGATTTGGGACGAAGAACAAGTACCAATAGACTGGAAAAAAGGACTTCTGATCAAAATACCAAAGAAAGGTGATCTGAGCAAGTGCGACAACTACAGGGGCATCACTCTCCTCTCAATACCAGGGAAAGTCTTCAACAGAGTATTGTTAAACAGGATGAAGGATTCCGTGGACGCCCAACTTCGAGATCAACAAGCTGGATTTCGTAAGGATAGATCGTGCACAGATCAAATCGCAACTCTGCGGATCATTGTGGAACAATCAATCGAATGGAACTCATCACTCTACATCAACTTCATCGACTACGAGAAGGCATTTGATAGCGTGGACAGGACGACACTATGGAAGCTTCTTCGACACTACGGCGTGCCTGAGAAGATAGTCAATATAATACGGAACTCCTATGATGGACTAAACTGCCAAATTGTCCACGGAGGACAACTCGCCGACTCGTTTCAAGTAAAGAACGGTGTTAGGCAAGGTTGCTTACTCTCACCCTTTCTCTTTCTCCTGGTCATCGACTGGATCATGAAGACGTCAACGACTGGAGGAAATCACGGGATACAGTGGACAGGCAGGATGTAACTTGACGATCTAGACTTCGCGGATGATCTGGCTCTTCTATCACAAACGCAAACACAAACATGTCCAAGCCACCGAAGTCGGTGTTTCAAGATGGTGACACCAATTGAATTATCGTCTCTGCGCCCGAACACACGATGCCGAACCTCTGCATTACTAACATGGTGTTGCCACTGGATGTCAGCAATCCTTCGGAGACAACGATGATCAAACACAGAGAGACGTCTAACATCCTCAACTCGGAAAGGCCAGGTTTCACAAGCATAGAGCAAAACTGCTCTCACCGACGCGTTGTAGATCCGACCTTTTACAGCCAGACTAACATCACGAAGGCGCCAAAGATGGCCCAGATTGGCATAAGTCGCTCTGGCTTTCGTTATACATGCATCGATCTCATCAGTCACGCCACCACCAGCACTTATGTAGCTACCTAGATACACGAACTTATCAACTACTTAATCTGCTCACCATCCAGGGTGAGTACAGGATTAGAATCCTGCCAGTCTTGTAGGAGTACTTTACACTTTCAAAGTGAAAATCACATACCGTACCTGCGGACACTGATTGCTACCTGATTAAGTGAGGATTGCAAAATAATATGAACTCAATTTATTTCGTCAATTCTCTACCATTGCCCTATAATATGCACTTGGAAGGTGTAAAGCATATGTCATACTTACGGATACTGATTTAGTTAGTTAAAATAGTTGAGGAGATAACAATTCTTGTCAGTGTTTTGGAGATCGTTGAATTTTGAATCTCCACATCATAGACAAAACATGATTTGACTGTTATATGATCCGATTCAATGATTTAAAGTTTAGGTATTTCTTATTAGATTTTAATATACTGAATTCGATCAGTCCTTGGGTCCTGGATACCTTGTTGCTAAAGGGTTCTATACTGTGACGCAACAGCTGTTCAGTGCTTACCGATTTTCAACAGTTATCAAGATAAGATTAGTTCATCACGTAATCTATAACATTCAACAATCACCGCAAATGCCTTGTACTAATTCTAGATTATTTGGAACATCGTTTATACGGTTATTTAGTTAAGGATTAACCATTGATGAACACGGTGGATCAGATGCAGATGTGAGTGCGCGGATCGGCAAAGCAAGAGCAGCATACTTACAACTGAAAAGCATCTGGAGCTCAAAACAATTGTCAACCAACACCAAGGTTAGAATTTTCAATACAAATGTCAAGACAGTTCTACTGTATGGAGTGGAAAGCTGGAGAAGTACGAAAACCATCATCCAGAAGATACAAGTGTTTGTTGACAGTTGTCTACGCAAGATACTTCGTATCCGATGGCCAGACACTATCAGCAACAAGTTACTGTGGGAGAGAATAAACCAGATTCCATCCAGTGGAGGAAGAAATCAGGAGGAAGCGCTGGAAGTGAATTGGGCACACTTTGAGGAAATTACCCGATTGCGTCACAAGACAAGCCCTCACATGGAATCCTGAAGGTCAAAGGGGAAGTAGTGGTAGTATTGCTTTTCTGTCCCCTGTTTGTGAACTTGCTGTCAACATACAAGTGTTAAGAATTTATAGATGAGATATTTTCATAGTTGAAATCATGAGTCAATTGAAGCAAGACCATCATGAAAAACCTGGATTGCCGTTCCGTTTTATTGTGGGACTTCTCAGCAGTGCGCATTCACGACCACAACCAGGTCTGTTGTGAGGTAGGAACTCACTGAAGACAATTGGTAAACGGTTGCTCAAATTCGTGGATTGGTTGAAGTTAGACATTAACAGCGTTGAATACCGGTCGGCTCAGTGGTCTATCGTTTAAGTGCTCACGCGCGAGACTGGTAGGTCCTGGGTTCGAATCTCGCGAGAGCGGGTTCGTGGATGCGCACTGCTGAGAAGTCCCATAATAGGACGAAACGGCCGTCCAGTGCTTCCAGGTTTTCGATGGTGGTCTAGCCTCAATTGACTCATGATCTTAACTATAAAATTAATATTTTGATGAAAAACAAACAAACATTACGTTACCAAGGTGAATATTTTTGACATCAAAGTAAAATTTTTTCATTAACAGAATAAGAAAGTAATAAACTTTGTTCTTTTTTCCTTCTTCAGTAGAAATACGTTAAATTTATCCTTCATTATGTTCACTAACTAATACAGACTGTCACATGAATAAAATGGAAAAAAAGGAATCTAGCTCATACTCTTTGATATATATCAGTTAACACAATCATGTGACGTTGCTACATTCTGGATGAGGTTTTCAAACATTTTGCTCCTAGTTTCTTTATTGGGTGGTAACAAAAAAAACCCAACATGGATTATGTGACCTTGGTCAACATGGTAATATCAATTTTTGATTGATAAGAAAATTAAGATTGAATGAAACCTTTATGTCAATGAATAAAGAGATAGATACAAGTTTTGCCGGAAACTGCCTTGAACAATAATATTCATCTGTTAATATATGGTCTTTTCATGGGCAATTCAATTGATTGATACTGCTCATATGTTAGTTAGCTTTAGAAAGAACCAGAAAACAAAATTTTTCACCTTTCGATATGATTGATTTTTTCTAATAACTGATTTAATGCCACCTGTAGCTCCTTCGGGGGATACTGCCGGTCCCAAGCCCGGGTAAAGGAGGAGGATTGGGCATGGGGTTAACGACCCCATCCCGTAGAAAACCAGCTCGCTAAAAAAACGTTAACCAGAAAAAAATTCAAACCATTTAAACTCTGCCCTGGGAGTAGAAAGAATAATTATGACGTCTCATGATTAAAGCCGAGTTCCTTCGGAAGTCATGAGGCCAATGCACATTCTAACAACCAGAGCGACAATTTTTAAAAGTAAGTATGTAAAGTAATAACTGACTTATCGTTAAATCATGTTGAAATATGTAGTCAATCAGCGTAATTAAAGTATGATTGCCGAATTCAATCTCGTTTTGTGAATCTTCGTAGTTGGAAATTTTATGAAAGTATAATCTCTTACTTTTAGCATAGACATTAAAGTTATTGTACCAGTTATTCTGGTAAGCAACTTCCATAGTTGATCAGTTCATGAACAAAAAAGAAATCAATTTACTACTTATCAGGTTTATGCTTACTAATCTCATAGTAACATAAGAAATAATTGGTATTATGAAGTGAATGAAAAGATAGAAAATCTATCAACATATAAATTCTTATCTACCACAAGGATTCCCACCTACCTACCTCGCATACAGCAAACATATCAATCCAGTACCTATCTTCTCATAATCTTGATAGCGATTAGGCTTTCTTACTGAAGTATCAAACTAATTACTTTTGTGATGTTTTTCACAATGCTAAACATAATATCTCATAAACGAAATTTCATAAAGACTTGGAAACTTGTATAGACGAACAATGTTCTTTAGAAAGATTATATTACAGCTGTTACAATATTAGATGCAATTTTTCCTATCCTTAATTTTAAATAAAGAAATCAGGTCGTCGCAGAATGACATGAACTCATTTATTTCCTGGATTCGCCACAATTGGTTACAACCTAGAAGCGGAAGAAGAAATCAGGAAGAAGCGCTGGAAGTGAATAGAACACACGTTGAGGAAATCACCCAATTCCGTCACAAGAAAACCTCTCACATGGAATCCTAAAGGCCAAAGGAGATGAGGAAGACCAAAGAACACATTACACCGAGAAATGGAGACAGACATGAGAAAAATGAATAAAAGTTGGATAGAACTAGAAAGGAAGGGCGAGGACAGAGTGGAATGGCGAATGCTGGTCGGCGGCCTATGCTCCATTGGGAGTAACAGGCGTAGTCAGTCAGTCAGCTACAACGTAGGACCAGGCACATATATGCATCAGTCCAAGTTGCCATACCTCGTTAGCACGACAAGATGAAAACTGAATTCATAGAAGTATTTAATTTAGTGATGGTAGTATATAAAAGGTTGTATATAAGGATATAGTATAGGAAGGAAGAACGTTATGAAGCAATTTAAATCTTAAGGTTTAAGGGAAGATAAAAAGTGTATACGCCTACGCCATTATTATCGATTCTGAGTCATGTCACACAGAGTCTCCAACCATTGGTTACGATAGTCACGCGGACCCCAACCAGGTAGTCTGCATCTACCAACATGGCTCAGACTAGAAGTTAGTGACTTCAAGCACTGATCCCACGTTTTGGTTTGGCTGCCCTTAATTCTCTTCCAACCATCCCCAATACTAGTCATCATAGCCCGTCGTGGTAATCTGTGTACAGGAATGCGTAACACGTGTCCTAACCATCTCAGCCGATGAAGATTCATTACCTCATCAACTGATTTACCATCATTCCCTAATACCCTGCGTCTATCCTCACTATTACTTACCCGGTTATCCCAGCAGATGCGAGCAATATTTCTAAGGCATCTGTGGTCAAATACTAGTAACTTACGAGTATCTTCTACTCTTAATGGCGTAAGGAAGTAAAAAAAAACTAGTATACATACTTTACATCAGGGAAGTTCTTGAATATAATTCAGTTTGATAGATGATAATAAAAGACAATAATTGTGGAGGAGTTAAAAACTGGTCAAACTTTTGCTTACTTGTGTCAAATATAGAGATATTCTTCCTTAATTATTATCCTATATATGCAAGAACTTTCTGTATGCTAGTGTTTTTTTTCTAGGCTGCAATCAATTGTGGAGAATCCAGGAAATAAATGAGTTCATGTTATTTTGCGACAATCTTACCTCTTTATTTAAATGTATGACAACAATCTGTCATCCTCATAGTATACTATATGACTGTTCCACAGTCATTTATTCAATAGCGCTTCTTTATTAATATTAAATAATCTTGGATAAAGAAAAAAATATAGTAGCAGAATAACATGAATCTACTTACTTCATGGATTCTACTAAACTGTTTACACTCATAGTGTTATTCATTGAAACAAAACAAGAGTGCATACTTTGTATTAGAAAAGTCTAGGCAACGCAATAGTTGAGAGGATCGATTTTAAAATGAAGACAATATTTAAAAAAAGAACATATCCAGTGATTAATTTGGATTTTCTGTACCAAACCGAATGAGATAGTCACATGTCTGCCTTATATTATCTCCAATTTCGTTTATCA
Source organism: Schistosoma rodhaini (assembly GCA_944470415.2). NCBI lineage: Eukaryota > Metazoa > Platyhelminthes > Trematoda > Strigeidida > Schistosomatidae > Schistosoma > Schistosoma rodhaini. Next base: position 2,483,504 of record OX104036.1, on the reverse strand, counting down.
ATTTACATGTTCGTGCCAAAGCACATACAACGAAAAACAGAAGGGAGGATTTGTGTCCGCATCTCTGAAAATATTACACAAAAGTTCAGACTAAATGGACAGAAGTTTTTCAATAGCGAAGTTGTTCGACAGTGGATATGATGTCAAAGTTGCGAAATCTTCCAAAATAATCAATAAACGACGGAATTCAGAATTGTTACGCTTTGCCGAAGCAGTTGCAATAAAACGATTTACAGTGAACTTGAGCGCGTTTTGTCCTATTTGGGACGTCAGCTGGATGTACCTGCACCTCAGAGTTAGTGTTCACTCCGGGACTCGAACACAGTACCTTTCGCTTCAAACGCCATCGCGCCCTGACAGCTACTTGCTTATGCAATGGGATGAAGTCGAAATTCACTTGATATTGTTTGTTTGAATTTTCCCATTGATGGTTTTAGGACTGCAACTATCACAAGTAAGTGGCTTTCAGGACTCAGTGGTCGAGTGGATAACGCGATGGCGTTTGAAGCGAAAGGTACTAGGTCCGAGCCCCAGAGTGAACATCAATTCTGAGATGCAGGTATACCCAGCTGACGAGTCCCAAATAGGACGAAACGCGTGTCAAACTGGATTCCACTGCTAGCCACTATCCATCTTTGCTTACAATGCTTGTGAATTACGGATATATCGAGGCAATATGCATAGTATGCACATATACCAATTAGAGACTGACCAGTGGCAGTCCTAAAAACATCAATGGGAAGATTCAAACAAACAATATTAAGTTATCGATCATGTTTTATCCTGGTGACATTTTTTTGAGAAATCGTTAAGCAGACTTCTTTTCCATAGAATATAATCGAAATTTGTCTTAGTTCTTACTTGTGAACTTTACTTAACTACTCATTTTCCATATATTCATATATTTGACCAAGAAATAAGCGACAGTTTCAACGACAATTCTTCCGTAGTATTTCAGAAACTCTGGAACCTGAAGAATCAATATATCAATGGACCACTTGTCAATTTAAGATGACACGGAGTTTTTTTCATCAGAATCAACATGTTCATTAAATGTTAGTGAGAATGGTAGATGGATTAATTGTTTATGAGTACTTAAGAAAGACTCTGAACTTTTCAGTCAACTTTACCGTCACCTCAGTAAAGCTTGGAAAATTAACAAAATAAACATTGTCTACCTTCTGAGTAATACCAACAACAGGATTTGCAAAAAGATTGAGAGGTCTATGTTGTATTTGGTCCGTTCATCATACCATCAAGTGAATAGGAAGATCTAGACAATAAACCATCAGGACTCTCACCACTTCTTCATATGGCGCTAGAAAGACACTGATATCATGGACAATGGTGTTGACATAAATATGGGTGACATTGCCTCCACATATAAGAAAATCTGTTTGGCAAGTCGTTAGACATGTGGTTATGCATTTCATCTTTTTTCAAGAAAGTATAAACACATACAAATAACTGATTGTAAGAAATGCTGGTCACTCTAGTCATTTACTGCTAGTTTACCTGGAATTCCGTCAACTGATTGATTATATTCGAAAGATAAACAAGTACTCTGAGATTTTGTGACCAAGGAGGATGTAGCCAACCACACTTCCTATTAGTAGTTATTTAAATTAGGCCTTACAGTTTATATCTTAACACTCAGCCAAAGAGCGAATTAATGATGGATGTTTTTGTTATATCCCAATGAGTAGATAAATTATAGTTCCGACGTTTCATAACAACGCCATTGCTTCGTGTGTAATATTTGAACCTGCTTTAATTTCGGTTACTTACTTATTCTGTAGAAGTGGTTTACATTAAGTCAAGAAACACTAAAAACAATTTTCTTACCTAATGGGACTCAACAAAAATATATTTATTATCAAATCTACCTTACTATTGTCATCAGCCTTCCTATATGCTGACGATGCCAAGGTATGGAGAACGATAAAAACGGTGAGAGCTTAGGACTCCAAAACGACATGGAGAAATTATCTGAATGGTCCCAAACCTGGCGGTTAGCGTGCCGCTCAACGTTTTAGAACTTTATGATTGATACGTAGGGCTTCAAGTCATATCGTCGCTAATGCGTTCTTGATTTTCGATAGTGTTCGTGCGTCCTAAACTTCAGTACTGCATACAATCGGCTAGCCCCTGTCTAAAAAATAGACAGTGAGCTCTCGGAAAGGGTTCAGAGAGCACCAACTAAGGTGGTTCTCGGAATAGCGAAGCTTCCGTATGGTACTAGACTGACCAAGCTAAACCTAGTCATATCGAAGAGCCAGAGGCGACTTCATTAGTTTTCAAATTGCCTAATAAGAAATTTGCACCTGATATACCCTCATTATTCTTCTCTTACAAAACAGAAAATGTACGAGGACACTCCAAAGTTTACAAGCTCAGTACGAATAACTTGTCAGCTGACTATCGACTTTCCCATCGAATCATCGAGTGGAATTTATAACCTCAGCAGATTGATGAGGCTTCATCCGTCGACTCTTTCAAAAGAAAGTTGGGTCAACTGAGAGACCATCACTGCCAGGACTAACACAGGCCATCAAGCCTCCTAACCTTTCGAAACTGAAAATAACAAGCTTAAACTTGGTATTAATAAATATAAAACAGCGGAGTGTTTCCCAAGCGGTTTTGTTTCTGGGCGAAACATCAGTTCGGTGTAACCTCAGTTACAAGCTGCCTATTCGTGAGTAACCAGACGCTCAGGACTATCACTAGAAATCAACTGAGACTTTCATGTTCATGGTAAACAAGGTACGTAACTATCTTTCTATACAGCGACTCGTATATTCGAATGCCGCGTTTTTCACCCTAAAGGTAATCTAATCAACAACTCTTCCAGTATTACCGTGAAAATATGTTTGTTGTGAAGTCGTTATAGAGCTATGACCAGAGTTACTGAAAACTCTCATCGTAGTAAATAATTTGTCCGAGGACAAAATTGACTGTTATTCTACGCAACAGCAATGAGATTCGGTTAGTCTTTTAAGATGTAATAAAGTTCCACATAATTGTTGTAGTATGAAAAAAACATTTCACTTGATTCTACCTTGATAATGTATCATTTGATTGTACAACAGATTGTTGACATCCCATTGAAGCCTTATTATAGTGATGGACGTAGACAGATGTAATAACTACAACCATATCTTTTCAAATACCTGACCATTTGAACCACATCATTAGCAATCGACCTCTATAATTGCGGACAAACACAATGAAATCTTCATTCATTTTGAGCTTCGCTAGTTTTAAATAAAGGAATTGTGAACGAACAAAACAAACCTCGAACAGTTACTGCTATGAATATTATTAGAACCCCGCAATTGCAGTTGAAGACTGAAATAAGTTAACGGAATTAATTTATACAAGAAATGTCTAATGCTGTGGCGGCAAAATAAGCGGTCTGTAAAACAAAAGGTATACCAAAGATTTAAAATTATATAAACGAGAAATGTTATAAGACACACCATAAAAATGAAGATGATTTGTCATCAGTTCGTAGGTAAATACCAGGGAATCAATGCAGCTCATTTGGTATAAGAATGATAAGTGGAACAATGAGAATGACAGTATCATATTTAAGTATAATAATTATATCGTAAACGAAGTCGAGTACACGATTATTAACCAAGGCACAATTATCTAGGCAATAAAAAGCAACATTTCATAAAAGCCAGAGGGAAAACAGAACGGGATTGATAAACATCATACTGTTTTCTCTGCAGTGTTTACACATTTTCATACTCCTTTATTTGGCGACCCAAACAGCAGGCTATGACAATGCTTAACAACTGGAAAAAGCATACACCAAATGCAACACAGGCAACAATCACCAGGTTGCGTTTTAAGAATGCTCCAAAGACAGATACACAGCCCTAAAAATGAAAAGACGATAACCGTTAGAAAATATGTACTCAAGACTTAGTACAATTAATCATTAATGCTTTGGTAAAAGTACAAGACTCGTAGCACCATCTGACAAAGTAAAGACATAGACCTCGGACTACAAACGTAGTCTCGCCGAATGATTATTCGGAGTTTGCAGCTGAAATCAATCATACGTACGAGTACTACAACAGTAGTAATACTTTGAGCCTGAGGCAAGCTCAGCCTACAATTTTGTCGAAAACACGAACTTTTAATAGGACATATCCTAATGCATCAGTTCATGAAGTCATTCACTGATTTATGTCAACAGTTGTAGACAACTTGATTGGGGTCCAAGTGATTTTTATAACCGGCAATTAAAGACTGAATGACATGGCTTAAAATTGTGTTCGATGACATGGTTGCATCTCTTCTTTATTGACATCTAAACTTTGAACTAATGAATTATTTACAAATTTTTCTTTTTATTTCAGTTATTTTCGTTTTTCTCAATCAAATATTAGACGCCTGATATTTATTACTACTCATGCTGTTACTAAATTTGCTACTCAGAGAGTTCGTTTGACAGTCTCATTCTCTGTGCTAATATAATAAGGTGAAATCGAAGGTGTACATACGTACTAAGTTCTACGTTGCGAATGACTAATCAACTGCTCAATGCCACTGACTTTGTGAGTAGCACAGCTTCTGATGTCATGTGATTTTCAAGGCTTGCCTTCGTATGTAGTATTACACGGCGAAAAACTGACATGGACTAACCAACTGACTAGGCAATAATTAACATATGCACTAAGGGACGTTAGGAATGATTATTGGTACCAAAAACAACATTGTTTCGTAAGTTACAAGTGTTTTTACATTCAGGAACTTGTTCTAAACAAATGTATCTAGACTTGCATCAGATTTGATGGAGAAAATCTTTAGATAATATATGTCTACGTACGTGTCAATTAACTGTTATTAACGATGACTACGTAGTATTCTCTCAACATGCATTTCCAACAAATTGGACTTACTTCGGTATAGGTCAAATTCTCTTCTTTGCACGAAGCTGGCACGTTACCACGATAATCATCAGGGCCTTTGGCTCCACAGCAATTGAACTAGAAAAGTTAACAGGTACTTTTATGACTTACTGATGACTGAATCAAATTCATGAATTCAGTTATCTCTTTTGTCGGTTTATCCAGAGCACCAGTCATTATTGCATCAATTTCTGAATCGATCTTATCTTTGTAAACAACTGCAACTATGGCAGCGGCCAACTCAGCAATCAGAAGTACGACGAGGAAGAACGCATACTACAAGCTCAAACTTGCCTGGAATAACCTACCATATACAGCATGCAGACGTTTTCCTTTATAGCTCCACAACAACCCAGAAAGCTCACTATCAGGATTATTACTCCGACAACAATTATAGCGATAGGTGCTGCCTGCCAGACTTTGTGTAAATTGTCTCCATATTGACTAAACTTGACTTCCACATAGGCACCAGCCCCAATTAATACCAGGGAACATAACTAGTTGCAGAAACAATTAAAATCAGCTATTCATACCAGACAGATGATGTTCAAAACGAATACGCAACTTTTTAGACAACGCATACCAGTACCCAACGTTGCCATACTTTCAAACGGGACACAATGCTAACAATTAAAACTCCCTCTCCTTTAACAGAATTCTCATCACTAAAACACTTAAACAAATATGAGCAGCAAACACCACGCCATTATCACTTAAAAAACTTATACAAGATTCTCCGACGCATTTGTTTTCAGTATCGAATTGAAATTTACAATACATGCATTTGACAGGGTGTCAAGTGATAGACTGTTCTTGAAGCTGGGAAATCTAGGCATTGCCGGACCTCTATAAATGGCTTAAGGATTTCCTGGTAAGCCGTAGATAGAAGTAAGAATAAATTCCAAGTACTCCAATTGCAAACTAGTACTTAGTTGACTACCGACAGTTTCTGTCCTGGGTTCTTTCCTCTTTTTACTGACAGTGATACATGAACTTTAGACCACGGCCCACTGCCGTGAGGTTGCAACTAAGGGGTTTGAACCTCATGGGCTGTGGGACGGTCAGCAAAAGGCCAGCAATCGCGAACGTAAGATTTAACTAATCAATTGGATGGCGTGGCTCAGCATCGAAGACTTAATCATTCTTTATAACCTGTCTTTATTCATACTAAATATATCATTCTATTTTCAGCTCATATGTGTTCTTGAGAAGTAGTGAGTATCATATCGTTAATTATTACGACACAAGGAGTCGGTGTAGACAGTGATGTGACTCCCACATAAGATCTTATATATTAGATATTCACATCATGACATATCTGCAATTTTAGGATTAGATCTATTATTATAATAGTACTAATAGCGAAGTAGATAATAATTCTACATTGGTAAGCGCGACCAAAGAAACGCAGTCCTTTTATTAGTCATAATTCTCACTTGAAGTTTGTCGACCGATTGTTACATATGTTAACCCATTACTCCATAAATAAGTAGCGGTAAATAATTCCCCAAAATCAATAGCTCTGTAAGTGTTCGACAGTGGATGCTGAGCATATTAGTTTTAATGGACTCACTTAGCTGACGGTGCTCGGTCATGCATCAACACCAGATCACGAGTGGGAATGCAGTGCTCAACTTCTCCTGAGATCACTAGCCTGTTTAGATCAGTCACCCCTTGATAATCTACCAAATACACCATACCAAAAAAGTAATATGCAGGAATTACTCAGAAGAAAATTTACAAAATCTAAAAAACATGTTTCGTACGACCAACTGGGAATTATTTACAGATGACTCAATAGAAAACACAACTGATGTTATCACCTGTTATATTAAGTTCTGTTTTGATATTTGCTGTCCTACCGAAACCTACTTTTTAAGTTTTGATCGACTTACATCTCCACAACTAAAACGACTACGGAGGGTAAAAGAAAGGATGTACAGGGAGAAAAATACTACTGAAGTTCGTAAGTTCAATGGTCAAATAAACCAAAAGATTAGACGTCTCAACTCTATGTTTACTCAAAAACTCCTATCTTGTAAAAGCTCTCCAAGTATGTGGAAACTCTTTAAAGAAATTATAGGGAACAGGAAAACTAGAAGCGATAACCAGCTGAATGCTTGTGACTTAAATAAGTCCTTTATACGTCAGTCATCTGACATCATGCTCCCTATATCCAAGGGTCCGAAGAATAATTGTGTTTCCAGTTTCACTGAAAATGATGTCCGAAAGTGTCTCCAGTCACTTAATTCATCCCAATGTTTAAGACCTGATGGTATCCCAAACCTCCTTTCTAAAAATGTGCTGATGTTTTATGTCATCCATTAACGAATATTTTTAACGGATCCTTCTCAACTAATGTCTTACCGAAGATGTGGAGAAAGATAAAGACAATCCCTATACCAAAGAAAGCTTCTGGTGATAAAAATGCGAAACTTAGACCCATTGCAATAACTTCACCTTTCCTTAAAATAATGGAAAAATTACTGATACAACCACTTCAACCTGCAATAAAAGAGCACTGTGATCCATATCAGTTTGCTTACAAATGCAAAAGAAGCACATTAGATGCCGTTGCTGTTCTGCATCACACTATAGTGTTCGGGTTGGAAAAGGGTAAAAAGTATGTTAGATGCGCTTTCCTGGACTTTACTTCTGCTTTTGATTCTATTCCAAGACACCTCTTACTTAACAAGCTGATCAGCGTCGACACCGACTGCTGGATAACCAATTGGCTATGTTCCTACCTTTCTGGAAGAGAACAGTACACTGTATTTTAAGGAAAGTTTTCAACATCTCTACTGTCTAATGTAGGTGTGCCACAAGGAGCTGTTCTTTCACCTCTACTCTTCCCTTTTTTTCTGCATGATCTGCCATCTTCCACAGAAAACACTTTCGTAAAATATGCGGACGACCTCACTGTATGTATGCCGATTCCTACCTCCTTACATCCCATAGAAATGAATGAGTTTTTATCTCGTATTGAAAGGTGGTCTGTTGGTAATGGTCTCTTACCCAATCCATCTAAATGTCAAGCTGTTAATTTTAGCTTGAGACATGGACAGAACCTACACTCTATTTTTGGATCCCATAATGCTTGTGCCATTGGAGACTTCTTAATAAACACAGTGTCGAAGGTCAAATATCTTGGTGTCATTTTTTCCTCTGATCTTTCTTGGTCTTCTCATGTTTTACTCTTAACGAAAAAAGTTTACCGTTTGACATACTACATAAAGAGGCTGCATGCTTTTGGAATTACTTGCCATTTACTCTTACAATTTGTAAATTCCTGCATATTACCTATTATTCTATATTGTTCTCCATTATTCTTTCCTGGGAAAAGACTTTGCTGTTTTGCGTAGAGTGCTGAGGGCGGTTTGCAAGGTATGTGGTGAATCTTTTGAAGTCATTATTAACATGCTTGTGGATATACATCTTAAGTCTTGCAAACTCTTGGTAGGTGTTATCTTATCAGATACTAACCATCCGCTTCATTCATATCTTTCTCCTTGCATATCTTCTAGTAGAACGAGACGTAAATACATTAAAATCCATACACACAAGCAAGTCTATAAAAGTTCTGTAATACCTTACCTAGCAAATTTCTTTTGTGACGAACATGCTGTTAGAGTTGACCTAGTAAATAACCTGTCTTCTTAAGCATGTTTCAAATTCGATAATTTGTATAAATTCAGTTTTTCTTAAATCTTTTTCATTCCTTTTCTGTTTTTTTGTTTGTTTTTTTGGGTTTTTTTGGTAAAAAACTTGTTGAAATAACTCGTGCTGAGAATTCTGTATTGTGCCAGATCATAATATTGAATAAAGCCATTAATAATAATAATAATAATAATACATTTTTCAACCCCCTCGATTCTGTCTTTTGGTTTAACTGGGTGAGCATGATTCAATTATAGAAGGTGTTGCTGGCAAAGTGTTGTCAAACTACAATATCTGCGGCATCCTTAGTGGTGAATCCGACGTGATCTGGTACACCAACCCACAAGCTGTGAGTCTGTTCCTTTTTGGAATTTCATCAATCACTGCTTTATTTTAACATTTATATATTGTGATATTTTTTCCTCCTTCATTTTCGTACTTGACATTTCACTATGATGGAAGAGACACACAAGGTATTTAAGTTGAAGACTATGTCCTCACCTTCGTTTCAACTAATGCCATTCTGGCCAAACAACATTGACGCTTGGTTCTGCTACGCAGAAGCCGACTTCTACGAGCACGACATTACTGATTCACGCACACAATTCATCGCGGTAGTTAAGGTACTATCGCGTGAATTCAACAGGTACGTCACACCTAGTATGTTTACTAATGATGTTTCGGAACCTTACGAAACTGTAAAACGGTCGATCCTGAAACGCAGAAATCTAACCGTTCGCCAATTTTAGATCGACTCCTCAATAATATCGACCTGGTTCTGTGAGACATGTTGCTAACGATGATACAGGTTATCAGCCAAAGAAATTTCGATGATGGCCTACCCAGACAACATTTCTTATCAAAATTTTCTCAGCAGGTTCAAGCAGTACTTGTCTCGCTCCAAAAATACGCCGCAGACGAGGTGACTGCATCTGCTGACCGCATCCTAGAGATCACGAAATCTTCTAACACCGATGTTCTTCAGTCAAACAACAACATAAAACGACCCAGAATGACATTATGGAACTATGTCGTACATTTACACGCTATCTTAGATTTCGTAATGACTGTAAACGGTCATAGAACCCGTGAAGAAGCAATTCACGTAGGCGGTCTGTCTCAAGACGACGAGAGACGGATAAACCCGACTGGTGCTTGTATCATAACCAGAGTGGAAAGTCTTCCAGAAATTGCAGAAAACCCTACAGCTTCCTAAGCCCCTAACCATCCAACACGAAAAACGTTCTAGGAAACTTCCCAGTTGGCATGTGTTAATGGTAACCGCAGTCGGCGAACATAGCCATCTATTATACATCACCGATGCGATTACGAAAGTTCATTGCCCCGTTGATACTGGCGCAGAAGTTAGCGTTCTTCCATCAAATTCCATCAGTTGGCTGCACAAAGCAGTTTTTAACGTACATGCAGCAAACGAGAAAGCAGTCGCCATACATGCTAAGTGACATGTATTACTTGACGTGGGTTTAAGTAAAAGCATCCACTGGACCTTCATTGTTGCAAATGTTTCTGTGACAATCATCTGGTATAGACCTACTACGACACCACAAGCTACTCACCGATGAGCGCGAACGCAGGCTAGTAGACGGAAACACTAATTTATCTGTCTGTGTAACTTCTTTTTCCGGTTGTAGATTGTCCCTAGTCACATTAAGGCACTCGATTGACCCGTGCTACCAACAAATACTCTATAAGTACCCTGAGATATACCAAATGCTAAGAACGAATTTGACCACATGATAGAGTTAGGAATCATTTGACCGTCAAACAGCCTATGAGCATTTAACCTTCACATGGTCTCTAAAAGAACAGCAACGATTGGCGTCCAACTGGTGACCGTCGGCGTTTGAATACAGAAACCATTTCTGATCATTACCCATTGCCTCGCATTCACGATTTGACAGCTACCCTGAAATGTACAACTGTCTTTTCGAAAATCGACCTAGTTAAAGCCTATGATCAGATCCATGTGGCCACTGACGATATTCCAAAAACCGTTATCATCACTTCCTTTGGACTCTACGAATTTTCGCGGATGCTTTTCGATCTGAGAAATGTTGCTCAGGCATTCCAAAGATTCATAGATGACGATTTTCGAGGTCTCAACTTCGTACACGTGTGTGTTGATGGATACTTGACAGAATGTTCGGACAGAGACTCTCATCTCCAGCATCTAAACCCTGCTTTCCAACGACCAGATAAACACAGTATGAATGTGAAGATTCAGAAATTTTAAGTCTGATCCGACCCCCTAGATTTTCTCGGACATATTATTGATGCGCAAGGCATCCAACCTCTGCAAAGCAAAGTGGCGGTCATTCCAGATTACCTAGAATCGACCACCATTAAGCAATTGCGCACATTTAACGGCCTTGTAAGTTTCTATAGACGGTTCACACCCAAATCAGAGCCCGTTATGAAACAGTTAACCGGCCAACTTCATGGAAATGCGAAGTCCATTAATCTGGACGACACCTCGCGAAAGGATTCTCCACAGTTAAGGAACTTATCGCAAAGGCAACCATGCTGGCACATCAGGACACCCAAGCGCCCATTAGTAACGCAGTAAACGCATCCGATTCGGCTATCGGAAGAGTCTTAAAACAGTGGGTTACTCACACCTGGCAACCTATGGCATTCTTTTTTTTAAGACGGCTGCTAGATGCCGAATCAAGGTATAGTGCTTTCGGTAGGGAACTCTTAGCCATGTATTGTGCTGTACGGCACTTTCAATGCTCTGTTAAAGACCAAGAATTCACCCTTTTTACTGATCATAAACCTCTTATTTTCCCTTCAAGCTCACCTTCAAACAAGTACTTACCTCGTGATTCTCTACAACTGCACTAAACTCCTCAGTTTACTTCAGATGTACAACACATTTCCTGTGCAAACAATGTAGTCGCAGACGCCTTGTCTCTCATAGCTTCCTTGAACAGTTTCCAAGGAATCGACCTTCTTAAAATCGCTCAGCTTCAGAAATAAGATACTGATCTTCAGCACGGGTTATCCAAAACAACCCTTAGACTGCTCATTAAACAGATGGAAACAGGTAAGGAAACCTTACTATGTGACACATCTACAAGTAGGGATCGCTCAATAGTGCCGAAAAATTATCCACGCGACGTCTCCAACACATTGTACACACTTTCTCACTCGGGTGCGCGTGTATCCATCATGCTTATGGCAGAACGGTTTTGCTGGCCTGATGTGAATAAAGACGTAATTGAGTGGGCACGTCCTGTGCAAGCTTTCAGAAATCTAAGGTGATTAGGCACAACAAATGTCCAGCTAGTTCAAAACTCCTGATTCTCGTTTCGACCATGTTCATCTGGATTTGGTTGGACGTTTACCAGATTTAATAATAATAATAATTTATTCTCAAATAACAGATTGTTACATGAGGCATGCCGGTTTACAGGCAAGATCAAAGTGTTAAAGAAGTTACAATTTTCACTGTTGAAAATTACTCAGTTGGGTTGATATTTCATAAGACATGAATGTAAATGGATTTCGTAAGAAACATATCAATATCACACTTGGCGCACTTTATGGAGGTAGCGTTGCAACGGCGAGACTAAAGAACATGGACGACCTTTGAACGAATCTTAAATGACCTTGAGAAATATTAGCCAATCAAAAGACAGTTAGCATACAGTAAAAATATATTATACAAAGCTCAAAAATTAAAGGGGATACTGTTCTTTTACATGAATCAAAAACTTATCAAAGTCAGATATAGGTTCAGAAGTTCTAAAATCATATTGCATCCGGCACAGGAACTCATCCCTGTGGCTCCATAGTAGTCGACCTCTGGAACCATGATAAAGTCCCGAAAATTCTTTCAGCCTCGACCAAATAGTTTCACTTTTGCCGGTATGTTGGTATGGTTTACGGTTTAGGATTACGGTTTAGGGTTAAAGATGAGACTATAAATAATGGACGACATTTGGGCGACGCTAGAGTGAATCTGAGAGTGTCAATGTAATAACTAAGACTAAATGAGGGTTATAAACGCGTGTGAAGAATTCAAATTATGATCTACAGTTCATAGTTAAGGTTAGGAATCATACTTAGGGTTTTCATCACGAACTGACATCAGCTATAATGCCACAACTCTATCCAAATGTATAATTGAATTTTGCGCCAAAATCTTATGATAACTTATCTTGTAAACGCTTAATTATCATGTTTTCTCTAAAATCCGTTGTAAACCGACCGTACGTAAGCATCAGGTACCGAACTTAGCGCCGTGACCTTGAAAACCCACGAAAGCTTCTGATTGGCTCGTCCATGTTCTCTAGTCTCGCCCGTTGCAACATACAACTGATGGTCGAGAATAGATACATGCGAAGTTGGGGGCTTTTACAAGTTTCGAACTTATATCCCTCCAGAATATCGGAAGCTTTAATAACGGTGTAAGACGAAGTCACCCGTACCATATCTGTTTTCGGTGGAGTATCTGCAGGAGGCTGAAAAAGGTGTAAGAAAAAGGAAGGACGAAAAGCAGAGCACACAATATTTATGGAGGGATAGTCAAGGTATAACCATTTAGTCTATTTGTCTGTTACTGAAGTATTTATTAGGTAAGAACATACTAATGTGTTAAAGAAAAATAAGTGTGGGCAAGGTATGAGTGGATAAGGAACTGTATAAATGAAGGTAGTTCAGAAGGAAGTATGGAATTGTATGATTATAAAATAAAGTACTCAAAACAGTATTCCCATACAAATGACTGTCTCCCTTTTTTTCGAAGCTGTTTGAACTCTCTTTTTTGTTTTTAGATTTTATAGGGTATAGAGTAGGCTTCATTTTTAGCAAACTAGATAGTTTGCTTGTATTGGGATTACTCGGTAGAAAGTGGAACCAATTCAGCTTTTTTTTAACATGATTCAAAGTGGTATTTTTCATAAATAATTTCGCATCAATACCGTTGGTTCGTGACACCCCACTAGACATAAGGAGCCGTAATTAATATGTTCTGCCCCACAGACACGGGTGGATTGAAGTTATCTCCCCACCATCATGTTTGCTGGTCAGTAACGCCACCCTCCCTCCTTTTATGATGTTAGGCTCTCTTACGTTTGTGGTCCGTATGAATATTGCTTTAATCAAGGACCTTATTTGGAACACACTGTCTCTACAAGTTCCATGTTACAAGCAAATCAGATGGTAATAGCATTTGTATTATGGGTTAGATATCCATTTAATATATCGTACTACTATGAAGATAGCTAATGGTAAAGGTTAGAAGAGACAAGTCAGATTATATGTGGTTAAGAGATGGTAAGGGCTAATAGCAAATCAGAGGATATGAAAGAGAATATTGTAAAATTTTCAGGGTAAGAAAAATAAAACATTGAACAACTCACAAGAATTTAGGACATATGAGCTTCTTTTGATCGGCCTTAGTTGGTCAGCATCCATAAGATTAGTGGGTTACCTGTCTACTTGTAATAAGAAAAATAAAAGGACATGACACTTAGGAAGAATAATTTGGATTTATCCATTAGAGAGATTCGGAAACTGAAAATGAGGGTTAGGAGCGGAAGGCCATGGTTAATAATCAATAAATAGTGGGGAAGGATAAAGCATGTTTTCTTTAGTTTTGCTATATTCATACTAATGACAATGGAGTTCGTTATATTCTTGTTCCGTCTAGATATTGGGCGGTCCATAATAAAGTGCCTCATTGGTAGGTAGGAGTTCAAGGAATAGTTGGCGAAGTTCTTTAGAGTTAATAACAGGGTTACTAGCCTTTTAAATTTGGTGAGGGTGTCACAGTTACGGATAGGTATTGGCAACCTGTTCCACAATAAACCATACCGAACTGTAAAAAACCTACAACGCATTTGTTTTTGGTGTTTTTCGGTAAATAGTGTATATGCATTGTTTCTTAGTCTATAGGCTGGTTCATAGTTGGGCAGGAGGTTAGGAATGACAGTCCATTTATTGCTTTGTAGAGAAATATCAGATTGTTCCTTCACCTACGGTGCCATAAAAGTTCTAAAGAGAGGTGTTTACATCTACTTGTGTAATCAAGAGTGGTGTCACTTCCTAGCAGTTGGCGTGTAAAGCGTCTTTGAACATCTTCTACTCTTATTTTGTCAGTGATATTCATATTAGAGAAGATAAAAGAGCAGTATTCTAGGGAAGGTCGTACACACATTTTGTAAAGGGTAAGCTTAGCGTCTGTCGTGAAGAAATTTTTTGTTATGAAGCCAATTAGACGTCTGGCTTTAGAAATAATAGAGGAGGCGTGTGTTTTAAAGTTTAGTCTTCCTGTGTAATTTATTCCTAGATCGTGTACTGAATTAAGTGTCTGGACTTTACTTTTATTTAAGTAAAGTTGGGGTTCATAGGGGTGCTTTCCAAAGTGCATGATCCCGCATTTGTGGAGGTTAAATGGTAATTGCCACTTTTCGCTACATATAGTTAGGTTATTGAGATCATCTTGAATACTGTATACTATTTTGAGATCATCAGCATATAAGTATGATTTCCCAGATTTTATGATGTTACATATATCGTTTATATACATAAGAAACATAAGTGGGCCTAGTACACTTCCCTGGATGACGCCACTAGTTATTGATCTAGGTAATGAGAGACAGTCGTTGTACTTTACCATTTGTTCACGTCCCTTTAAGAATGATACAAACCATGAATAGAGTGGGTTGTTGATTCCGAAGGACCGTAGTTTGGCTAGTAGCCGTTTGTGTGGAACCTTATCAAAAGCTTTCTTAAAGTCACAAAATATGACTGATACAAGGAGTCCATTGTCTCTTTTCAGAGTTATATCATTCATGTAGTCCACTAGACATGTATCACATGATCTGGACCTAAGAAATCCATGTTTGGAGACCGAGATGAGATTATTAGTAATTACATGTTTAAAGGGATACCCTTATCTTTTAACCTGCGTAGACCGTTTCATTCGATGGTCAGAAGCAGAACCTATTAAGGAAATTACTGCTGATACAGTGGCTTGCTCCTTCGTCGAACGATGTGCGGCAAATTTTGGCCGCCTTCCGACTACCATTACAGGTCGTGGACGCCAGTTTGAACCTGGACTTTTCCGTCGTCTGACTTCACTATTAGTAATCACACGATTCTGAACGACCGCCTACCATCCAAAAGCAAATTGGTTGGTAAAATGCTTTCGCCAACAGCTAAAAGCTTCACTCAATTACAAACGTTTCATAGTGGACTGACTCTCTTTCAATTCATTTATTCGGTATTCACAATGCAGTGAAAGCTAACATTTGATACACTGCAGCTCAACTCGTCTGTGAAACGACACTTCAACCTCAAGGAGGATTCGTGGATCCTTCATCTTCTTCAACAAACATGGATCTACATTCCTACACGAGCAGGCTTACAAACGCAATGCGTTTCCATTCGACCGCGATCAACTGACGTTTTCGTTCAACCTGACTTACGACATAGTACACATGTCTTCGTACGTCGAGACTCACATCGACAACCCATCGAATCAGCATACGAAGGACTATTCAAAATTCTTCAGCTTGAACCTAAGTACTTTATAATCGATAAGTACGGCACCAACGATAGCATCAGCATCGATCAAATCAAAGCAGCGTATGTAGAAGGAAACTCTAGTCATGCCGATTTCACTTCAGAATAATCCAATGACATGGCTCCTACACCTATAATACCTCATCCCACAATCAACATGCACGTTGATATTTCGGTAGTATTTGAAAATAAAATTAAACCATTGCACTTAGGACACCAGTTTACATTTTGCTTCATCCCTATTTTCCTTTGTATTATATATAATAAAATATTGAATGTGTTTATGCTTACAAGTTTATTTCAAAAAACAAATTTTTTTCTTAGCATGTGCACATATAATTTTTTCTTCAAAAAACTCTAAAAAAGCTCTTTAAAAATCGCTTTTACTTTATCGCATGTGTATGAGTTTATTTACCTTTTTCCGACCGCTTTGTGTCTTTACGCGCGTTCGAGTGCATTTCGACATGCACATATATATTCTTTTTTTCTTTTCCAGGACGGCCGAAAAGGACGATAAAAGGAACGATGAGGCTTACGAGGAACCGAAATTTTCATTGTACTTTGTTTCCTTATTACTACGTTGGGATTCATAGCCCCCCTATAGTAAGGAAAGACGATCAAACGCTACTAAAGATAGCAAGACATCAGGAGAGTGTTTACCAACGACAACCTCTGAGTTTAAACTTCTGGTTGGCCACTATATCACTAGCGGAGAGTGATCTGTAGCGGTAAATAATTCCCCAAAATCAATAGCTCTGTAAGTGTTCGACAGTGGATGCTGAGCATATTAGTTTTAATGGACTCAGTTAGCTGACGGTGCTCGGTCATGCATCAACACCAGATCACGAGTGGGAACGCAGTGCTCAACTTCTCCTGAGATCACTAGCCTGTTTAGATCAGTCACCCCTCAATATATTGATAATCTATCAAATACATCCTTCAACCCCCTCGATTCTGTCTTTTGATTTCACTGGGTGGGCACGATTCAATTATAGAAGGTGTTGCTGGTAAAGTGTTGTCAAACTACAATATCTGTGGCATCCTCAAGTACTTTCAATAATGCTCACTTTTATTATCGTGTTGTAATGTTGATTAATGCTCATAATTTACAAGCTCAATAGGTACTAACAACTTACCATCCATATTAATCATTAGTTATGATGGCTCAACTCCGTTTGTAGTTCTTCTAGAGTTACTGCCGGTCTCAAGCCCGGGTAGAGAAGGAGGGTTGGGCATGGGGTAAGCGACTCCATCCCGTAAAAACTAACTCGCTGAAAAAACGCTAACCAGGAAAATAATTTAAACCACTAACTTGAAAGTAAAAGGAGGTTCTTGGTCGCAAGAAGCATCACAATAAGGAATGGATCCATATGGGAACCCTGGACAAGATTGAAGAAAGGAAGAAAAAGAAAATAGCAATTAACAACAGTCGAACTTAGGCAGAGAAAGTCAAGGCACAAGCAGACTACGCGGAATCAAACAGGCATGTGAAGAAGAGCATTAAAGCCAACAAGCAGAAATATGTGGGAGAACTAGCAACGACGGCGGAAAAGGTTGCACAAGAAGGGAATATGAAACAACTATATGATACTATATGAAAGTAGCAGGGAGATATGGCAGAACGGATAGACCAATCAGAGACAAAGAAGGAAAGACAATCACAGAGATTCAAGAACAGAGGAAGAGATGAGCCTAATTTCCAATTTTTGAGTTCCAGTGCCGAACATCAAGGATAATACTAGAGAAACTCACGGTCAGTTTTAGTTATAAGTATTCTGCAATCATAAGGTAATTTTAGATGATTCATACAATGACAGCCACATAATTATCTAGGCACTGAGATTTGTATTGTTTATCGTAATCGGATTTTTTAAACGTCGAATCCATCGAATAATCTAATTACTGAAAGTTATGAAGTGGAGTTTAACTATTTTGCTGGATGATTTGCTGATTTTGTACTTGATATGTATGTATTTTCACTTAGACTAGCCGTATATATTTCATACAAACCACTCCCAAAACGTTTTTGGCATAAGATATATTTAACAGCTTTATACTACAACAAAAAGCGTGTTGTTTGCAGACGTAGCATATTAGATTCAAAAACCATCTGGCATTTCCTAGTTCCGATTTCCTTTGCAACATGTTTGTAAATATCACTAAGCTGACTACCGTAACTTCGTATGAGACTTCTATATTGCAACTCGTCATATTCCTAACTTTAGTTCCATAAGTCGTCTCAACTTTTAAAAATTATTTTTTTGGTCAAGCTTATTTTTAAATCTTTATATTCCTTACCAACCTGCATGTTAGCCTGGCCTGTGTATGCGTTGCATTATATCTTCATGATTTTTAAATTAACCAATCATTTGAATCGCCTTTGACATTTTTCACTAAACCCATTTAATCGTCATTACTATACGCATTTGGGTTTATGAATCGATCTGCAATATTAGTTGCCGGATTTGGGTACTATCATACTGCACTAGTATAACCACTAATATATCAGGTAGTTGTTGGTCAAACAAACGTTTAAAATCAAAACTCCGGAGCCTCCTATTAAAATTAACACTATGTAGATCAATATTTTTGAATTGCAAATTATAAGATAAACAGGCGTTTCGAATTTGTTAACTCTACAAACTTCTCCTATTTCAGAAGCACCTAAAACAACAATACTGATTTCCCACTGGCTAATCCTCAAACAACACTGTGACTAGTTATTCGTAATGGTCTCAGGATATCGTCATAAACTATTGTCATTACATGACAATCACGTAATATTTTTGATGAAATTGATGAAAATATTGACGAAATCTGTTAGCAAATTGACCTGTAATTGTTATTAAATGGTGTTTTTCTCTTGTTATCTCCATCCATTACGGATGATTTCAGTATGTTTCTCTATCAGGTGATCATTCAGTAAATATATTAAAACTTTTTCAGTCTAATTGGAGGTTTAGCAACACAATCATGCATGCAAATCATCAGCATAAGTAGTCGAGCAAATCACCTGCAGACTGAAAACTACTGTGGAATTTACTTCAGCACTGACAAAGGTTCAAGCCATTATTATAGACACGAGTTGGGAGTCGTACTCACATTGGTTACAACTTATGCTCTCCCTGACAATCACACGAGCAGCACTCACTCCTTATCATCTCGTAAAGACCAGTTTGGCCGAAAACATCTTGCAATACCATGTTACTCATATTTGTAGGGAATAGATTTGTCGATTTCAACAATTTCTAATCAATGTGTCTACCCCAATGTATTTCAGTTAAATTGTTTTCCACCTCATGCAAAACTCAATACTTGCAACTAACTTGTATGCACCATCAGCCGGTAGGTATGAATATAAATAACATTAGGCCCAGAACATGTCTCTCACGAATACACTCAAGTTCAACAAATTTATCATAGCCATCTGTCTTACCTTCACGTGTATTTACGTGTCAAGTACATTTTTAATAACAGTTCATATGTATTACTAGATTTATTAAACCATACCACGATCAAACAATAATGAGTGTAAGATCCATTTTGAAGGTGAAAATCCCTCCATATATAAATTTGCAACTTCTTCTTAATAGTTTATTTGTTCATATTGTTAGTCTTTTTGATGCTATTTGAGACTGTAATGTATAAACTCATAACAGTTTTCTCAGTTTTTCTGTCGCTTTCATTGGGAAATCTATGTTTCTTCCTGAACTCTATCTAATTTGTTTTAATTGATATTACTCTGGCGGCTGCCATATTGATTGTTCCATCTTTGACCGCGTTGCTTGATTTGACTGGGATCGTGCATTTTGGTTGTTGATTGGAGCACTTTCCCAGAATTGGAAACACTGTGTTATAAAGCAACATTTGGAACGCATTGTAGGGTCAGTGAAATGTCACTGAACCCTAGCCAAATCATCCGGCAGTTGGGTCACTGAATATCGAACAGATCGTCTATCCCAGTCAAGGTCAATTACAATCAACGATCATCAACCATTCATACGCCATGGACTGGCCCATGCGGCAGTGGTTCTACTTTCGTTTGTATCTACTTCAACTAATATATTCCTGTAATAACGTCCTTTGTGTTGTACAGTCTTCAGAGCATCTATGATCTTTTGATAGGTCGATGGGGCCGTCCACGTAAGGTGCTGATCGCGAGGTGTAACTACGAAGTTAACTTATTCGTTACACTGTCCCCGTCTAACTCGAGTAGGCCTCCAATCATTTCGACATAGACCATCAACGTTGATCATCTACACTGGTGAGCCCGACGTAATCTATCCAGGAAGGATAGAATAACACTTATTTTTTGGAGCGTTCGGTAATTTTCCTATATTCCTTATCACTTTGCTATTTATTGTAATTTAGATTGATTATTCTGGGAACAATTATTGGTTGAATAACTGTGTGGTAATATTTGTTTAGATAAAGTTGTACATTTGTATATATGATGAATTTTAGAACCGTTGTTACCCAATCACTTTGTTCTGATTTCGATTGCGGTACACGTGTGTCTTTATATCCATGTACAGTTATTCATCAGCCAAACCTAGTTGGATCTTAGGTTTGGATCTTACAATGAGGTCGAAATAATATCCCCGTAACTAAATAAACCATATTAAACCTAACAAAATTACTGAAGCACTCGTTGGAATTCTTCCTCTACATGGTTATACGTTTGTTCTTCTAGTTAGCCTACTAACGCATATGCAATTGGAAATCAACTCATATGGACAGTATACTGGCATAAACGTAGTTTGACTCTATGATTTAAACCGAAAATAACATCAATATCAATATTAATACAATATTGGCTATTTTTCTATTTTTCATCAAAATATAATTATACTTAAATAAATTAGGCTATAGACCAATGATGACTATCTTGCTTCTTAATGTGACTCGGCGAAATACTACTACCTAATCATTCTCCACCATTGTTATTTCACTTTATTTGACGTTTAAATAATGTTCATGTGCATTTTCATGTTAAGCGTGTTTGGTATTAACCGGACATTTTAAAGATATTACATCTCCCAATCAGTTGATTCCCCTTTCTCTCTGACTTATCTTTCAGTTTAACACTACCCAGGAATTTTTATTATTCTTGATACCCTCCAGCGCGCGACAATCCCACTCAATATGGTATCGAGCCAACTTCACCTTGATTCTGGTAGGAGAGAAGTGTAGCGGCATTGCACCCTAACCACACAATCCTGAATGTTGAACATGAGATAACTGGGAAAATAGATATTCAACATTTAACGCGGAGAAAAACCCAACGATGGAGAACGCGGGAAAAAGTAACTCAAGTTCAGCAGCGGAACATTGAATATCTGCCTTTAGGCTCATTCTGATACCCAAGAGGACAAGCGGTAAGGTTTCGTACCGATTGTCGATTTTGTGTGTTCGAAGAGCTCTTTTAAGTTGGCGATGAAACCGTTCAACTAAACCATTCGATGCTGGGTGGTAGGCGGTAGTGAATATGCGTTCTGTACCAGGCAGCCGGGTTGGCGAGGAAAATAATTTGGACTCAAATTTTTGTCCTCGGTCAGTTGTGACAGTCGATGGACAACCGTACAAAGCTATCCACCGTCCGACGAAGCGGTGAGCAACAGTCTCCGCCGTAACAGACGTGATGTAAATAGCTTCGGATCATCTTGTGAAACAATCGATGCACGTATGTGGTCATACCCATGCGATGGTGGCAATGGTCTTACAACGTCTGCATAAACGTGATCGAAGTGAGCATCAAGCGTACCGAAAGTGCCAATAGGGGCAGCTACGTGCCTGTGCACTTTTGATCGTTGACATTGTAAGCATTGCTTTGCCCACTTACGGACATCTTTATTCATGGACGGCCAGACGTATCGTGCAGCGATGAGGCGCAAAGTGGCTGCGATACCAGGATGAGATAAACCATGAAGGGCATCAAAGACGAGAAGGCGATAAGCGAAGGGTACGATGGGTCGAGGGAGGCCCGTGGAAGTATCGCATAGGATAGTACCAGAGCTAGTAGCTAGGGGTACTTCCCGTCACTGAAGGGACGTAGAATATTGGGCTTCTGTGCACGAAGGATCATTTGCTTGGGCGAAGGCCATAGCTGGGAGATCGAGCACGGGCAAAGTAACTGCATTCACCTGGATACGTGACAGAGCATCGGCAACACAGTTCGACTCGCCTTTAACGTGACGAGTGTCCGTGGTGAACTGGGAGATACAGTCCAAATGTCCGCATTCTCGTGGTGAGTAGCGGTCAGAATTAGCATGCAGAGCATACGTTAAAAGCTTATGGTTGATCAATAAGATGAGATCGTGACCTTCCACTGCGTGCCGGAAATGTTTGATGCACAGTACGCTGATAGCAGTTCTCGATCAAAAGCGCTATATCTCGTCTCCGTGGGAGTGAGGAATCGTGAGAAAAATTCAAGAGGTTGCCAAATTCCCGAGATGTTCTGTTGCATAACCACTCCTATTGCCAAATCCGATGCACCAACCGTTGTACTAAGCGTGGCTGATGGATCAGGGTGAGCGAGAAGTATGGCTTGAGCTAGAGCAGTTTTGGTCTCTAAAAATGCATTACACGCGGCACCGTTTAATTCCAATGTGCGTTGATTATTGCGAAGTAAGTCGGTTGTCGGTTGTAACCGTCCTGCCGCGGGTGAGATGAATCGTCGGTAGAAGTTGAGCAGACCGAGAAATGCCTTCAGTTCTTTGAGTATGAACGGTACGGTGCACTCCATTATTGCACGTACTTTTTCCTCACAACGTAGAATATTCTCTTACTTAATAATGTGACCTGAGAAATTTATTTCAGGTTTCCCAAGTTCACACTCGTTCGGGTTGACTATTATTCCATTATCTGAAAGGTGCTGGAGTAGTAGTGTTAGGTGACGATGATGTTCATCAACGTTTGATGATGCGATTGGCAGGTCATCAATATAGACGTGAACAAAATCTAGGTCTCGTACGATGCTATCGATAAACCTTTGGAAAGTTTGAGCAGGATTCCGTAATCCGAATGGCATTCGTAGGAACTCAAACAGACAGAAAGGAGTCGTGACAGCGGTTTTCTATATGTCTTCAAGAGCCACTGGGATCTGGTGATATGCTCGAACCAGATCGATCTGGTGAAAAATAGTCGTGCCCTTGAGTGATGCCGTGATGTCATGTATGTGGGGGATGGGGTAGCTATCGAAACGCGTAACTACATTTAATGCTCGGTAGTCTCCACATGGTCTCCAACTAACTACATCCTTTTAGCATACCATGTGGAGAGGTGTGGTCCAGGGACTGTGAGAACAACAAATAATACAAGTAGTTAGCAAATTATCAGACTCACACTTAGCGAAAGCTAATTTGTCCGGTGCCAGTCGGCGAGGTTTTTCCGTGACTGGGGCTCCGAGGGTGACTATGTAGTGTACTACACGAATGATCACTGATGGAGTTTTCTCGATAGGCTTAGTAAATTTGGGGAATTTCTAAAATAAAGCGTGGAATAAATCGTCACGCAAATGAAATACACATGTGATTCGGTACGCGTTTGTGTGAACTTTAAAGCCCATGAATTTGCTGTTCGAAGAAGTATTGATTAGCTGAAGCCTACGTGAATCGACTAGCAATTCATAGTGCTGTAGGAAATCGATACTGAGTATGACTGCGGTAACATTGGCAATGATGAACGTTCACAGATACTGTCGTCGGTTGTTCAGGTTGACCGTAAGTTGTCGTATACCATAAGTAGGAATAACTGAGCCATTCCTAGCGCGTGGTCGAAGCATCGTAGATTCAGGCTTACTGTTACCAATAGGTACGACAGAAACTTGGGCACCTGTATACACTAGGTACCTAGCGGTACTATGATAATCGTGCACATAAAATAAACGGCCAACAGAAGGTGAAGGGCCGGAGAATACGGCCGCATTTACTCGCCTGCTCGGGAGTTTCCCGCATTGTATGAGCAGAGAGCCCGACAATGGCGGGCACCGTCCCCGAAGGCACGGTGGAATCAGCACCAACCAGAACTCGTTTCCGAAGTCGCCTTTTGGCATGGCTTGTAAGATGCCCGCTTAGGGCGAGTTGTTACAGCTTTACGAGAGCGTGACCTGGGTTGGGAGACGTGGAGTTTTGGCACATTGGATCGGTCTCAGTAACTGAGAAGGGTGTGGATACACTTATCCCTATCCCTATGACGACTAGCTTCGAGGTCAATATTTGAGCGTGATGTTGAGGCAACTAGGTAGTTGTCTCGGATGCTAGTTCGTGCCAGTATCTTATCTGCAATGAGGGCCACCTGGTTCAGTGAGGTGCCCTTGAGCACAGTCGTAATGGTTGGTTGTACATTTGCTGGAAAGGATTCGAGCCACAGTTCGTTAGCAATCTCAGAATCAACTGCCGTATTTCCTGCAAAAAATTTCAGGCGCGTAAGGTGGTGGTTCGGTTTAGCATCACCCATGGGGTGACGTACTAACAAAATTCTCAATCGTTCTTTCCTTGACGGGAGGAAATGTCCGAGGATTGCCTCTTTGATACGGTCGTAGACGTCAGGTATGTTTGCATTGAGGACGACCTCGCGGACAGCAGTTAAATGATCCCCAGGCAGCGTTTCCAGAGCGTAGACATACCTTTGCTGTTGATTCGTTATGCGGCGGATCTCGAATTGAGACTCCAGTGCTGCGAACCAAACTTCTTGATCGTGGGAGATAAAGAGAACCGGTCGAAAACTGATTGGCCGTACTTCTGAGTCTATTATACTAATGTTATTCTTATCGTTATCCACCATATTGGGTTGTTGTTGGAATATAATATATTAAAAATATAAATAGGAATAGGTGCAACGAAAGTGGATAGATAAATAACAGACTCACTGATGTAATCTTCTTTGGAATATTTGTCAAAGGTTGAAATGTGTACGAAAATATGGCTTAGCAGATGTAGTTGGCGTCGAGTTGTGAATGACTATGATCACCACTACAATAAGATTATGCGCCAGATTACGACTTGGATTCCTCGATTGAAAGAAAACCATAAGGTTGTTTTTGGTCCAGATAAGATATGTCTGTTGGAGATCTTGTGGAATAGAAAGAATACCGAGACGTGCCGAAGAGTACAGGCAAAATAGCAGAGAAGAAGAGAGTTCGCACGAACGAGACGGACAACAGGAATGAAAAGTGCTTACGGAACGGCGAAACAAACAACTACAGTAAATCAACCACTGGTCAATTGGTTATAATAGCAATAGCTACCAAAATGCCAATCGCGTTCTCGTCATTCTAAGTAGATTACCTCAATCACTTGCTACAAGATCAGTAACTTCTATATTAGGAGTGAATATCTCATTATTTCTATAATTCATATAGGCCAAACGACTAGACCAGTGATCATATTCTCTTCTACCAAAACTATAACTGAATTCCAAAACATCGTCAGATGTGTATAACACCTACATATTCCGTGTTTTCTTTACGCACCTTGTGAATCCAGATAATGTTACATTGGTTCACACTACATTTTTAATTAATAAACTATCCATTTGTTCATTGTACCCATAAAAGGCGATGGAATGTCGTCTATTCTGTTCCAACGTGATTTGTAAGTAGTGAGTGTGTGCATGCGAGTGTGGGTGGGTGTACATCCAGAACAGAGTGACTTTTTCATATTAATTAAGAATGTATGATAATACTGTGTGATCGTTTTTTCGTAATACATTGTTTATATACGACAAATGGCTAGTAATTTATCTAAACCATTCCAAGTGCTTTGCCATAGACAACAGGATGATCTGCAACTCACTTTCGCCTCAATTGGCACTCTTCGACAAGATGTACTTGTGTACAGCAAGATGAGTTGAAGCCAACATCAGCTTTCAATGAATTCACTCATACAGTTTGATGGTACATTAACGTCACAGTTACCTTGATAAATTGGCTAAACCACTTGCATGAAGGATTTGACAATTCGCTCACAGAATAGAAACATAGAAATTACCATCAAGTGGATTGGTGGACACCCTTCAATATCGAAATCAACAATAATTCCTCAAATGACAATGTTTCAGGTCAATCACAAACAATGCACAAATCGACCCATCTACCCAAGACGACATTTCAAAGGTCCCGTTCAACGAAACCAATGTGTTCCGAAAACTGAATGTGTCAGGAAGCGAACTCATAGCCTTTATCATCAAGAGTCAACACACTGTTTTACAATGTAACAAGTATCTTCAGAAATCCCCACTAACCAATTTCATCTAATCAACTACTGGTAGTCAAAACTGAAGATCTCAAGCATGGTATTAGTGGGATGACAGCTATAAAGGTCAAACTGTTCGGTTCCACATTCGAAACCTGTTCAGTCTAATTCAGTTTGGCTAAATGGACAACAACAACGACCCTCGTACAAATACAACTTATAAGTTGCGTTGTCTGTTCGAATAGTGGCAAAGACCAATGATCAGTCAGTCAGTAACAACGCAGAACTTCGTCCGTACCTACATCAGTTCGATTTGCCATAGCACATTAACACAGAGATGCAGTTGTCCATTCAAATCCCATAGTGGTAGAAGTAGTAAGAGTAT
This sequence comes from Schistosoma rodhaini, assembly GCA_944470415.2. Classification (NCBI taxonomy): domain Eukaryota; kingdom Metazoa; phylum Platyhelminthes; class Trematoda; order Strigeidida; family Schistosomatidae; genus Schistosoma; species Schistosoma rodhaini. The sequence continues at coordinate 2,456,790 of OX104036.1, read as the reverse complement.
AAACAGTAATCGGAAAGATTAGGGTTTGATGTTATTGAAGGAGTATAATTCAATGAAACAAATTTGAAAGAAGAAAAACGAAAGAGACATAAAGAATCCAGAAGATTAGAGTTTTTGGTAGAACACAAAGAGTGGATGCACCTACGCCATTTCAAACGATTTTGAGCCATGTCATTCAAGGTCTCTAACCATCGATTGCTATCATCTCGCGAATCTCAAGCAGGTAGTCTACACCTACCAACATGGCTCAGTCCACTTGTCTGTGACTTCATGGATTTGTGCCACGTTTTGGTCTGGCTGCCCCTAGCTTTCTTCCAACCTACTCCTACACCATGAAACATTGCACGTCGGAGCAGTCGGTGGTTGGGCATACGTAACACGTATCCCAGCCATCTCAACTGATGAAGTTTCACTACTTCATCAATCGATTTGCCATCCTTACCTAGTGCCCGTTTCCTAACAACTGCATTACTTACCGGGTGGTCCCAGGATATACGAGCAATGCTTCAAAGACACCTATGATCGAACAATAGTAGCCCACGAATATCCTCCACTCTTACCGGCCATGTTTCGCTGCCATAAACTAGGACGGAACGAACTGCTGCACAGTAAACACGTCCTTTTGTTGCCAGACGGACATCTCGCCTTCGCCATAAATGACGCAAGTTGACAAAAGCTTGACGAACCTTCTGTATCCGTACTGAGATTTCGTCACACACCAGACCACAAGGGCTGATGAGACTCCCAAGATAAGTGAAGCGGTCTACACGCTCAACTACTTCACTCCCTATCATTAGTTCAGGTGCCGATGCCACCCAATCCTGAAGTAACATTTTGCACTTCGAGGGAGAGAATTGCATCCCGAACATGCCTGCATAGTTGCTTATAGCGGTCAGAAGACTCTGCATTTTGTCAGTGTCTTCACCAAATAAAACTATGTCGTCAGTGTATTCTAAGTCAACAAGTGAGCCTCCTGGTAAAAGTTCAACTCCTGGAGATTGAGATGATGAAAGTGATATTTCTAATAGCACGTCAACGACAAAGTTAAACAAGAATGGAGAGAGTGGACAGCCCTCACGGACAACACTTGAGGTAACCAAGACCAATGATAATTCTAACTGAATGAAAATTTACAATCTGAAATAACGAAGTCTGAGTTGTCTAGCGTTTTCGAAAGTACATTTCAACAATATTCGATCATTCATAAATTTCCCAAATATACGAATTCACCTTCGTGTCGTTATACAACGAATTAATAAACGCACCTCACAACAACATGAAGCTGGTTGGCATTAATTTTGGGATTTCGCACAAAAGGTAGGGAATGTTTAGGATGAAACCTACACCACGAAATTCACTCACTTCAGGAACACCATCCAACTAACGTTACCATGTGATTAAGATCAAATCCACCATACACAAAGATCTCCACTCAGTCGAAAAACTAATTTGAAGTTGACTATCTACTCAACACTACTTACGAAAATGTCATTTCTGGGTTCACTGTACCTACAATAACCAACCGCACACCGAAATAAGAGGAGTATTTGTGCAATTGCTACAATGAACACTATCACTGATCACTTCGAATACAGGAAAATGCTTGGAATTCTGGGAGTGTTATTCATTACACAGACATATACACTTAATAACCAAGCATAGGTCAGTATCCTCATTCAATCGGTACACAGCACTACTACTATTGATAGGGTCTTCACGAGGTAACCTTTAAGTTCAGTGGGATTTTGTGGAATGGTTACTGGTTTCAAATCAAGCACAATAACCAAAGTGGAGATACTGTGAACTACAGTACACAACTGTTTACCTGATATGCATGCAAAATAACGACTGATAAAATAAATACACCGGTTCAAGCCTACTAATTTGTTACAAATGTCATAGACACCAACCACAGAATCGGCTTGAGGAATTGAAGACTATGTTTTAGACATCAAACCGACAAGTATTTTGACCATTTAAACAACCATGTGCTGCCAAGTAGAGAGAACTAAATGTCAAGTAGATGCACAAACACTATGATATCCTCACTCATTCTTAAGCCCCATTTCTGTCAAACAGGAGGTTCAGTTGTGCTGAAGGAAGATATTTATTTATTAGGTAATTACCGTAGCGATTATTTGCTTAATTTATTTCGTTTCGCTGCATCGCGATCATTTAGGAAGATAACTGAATAGTTACATTTTATATAAATATTTTTCTGTAAATTAATAGAAATTAAGGTAGTTTACAAATTAAAGAAGATATCGGTTATCTGATTTTGGACATTCGGGAAACGTAAATATTTGAAGGTTACAAGATATGTAGTTAAAATTGAAATGAATTATTGTTAGTTTCTGGTTATAAATATACAAGGGGATCAACGCAGTTCAATTTGCATAAGAATGACTTAAATGAAACAATGAGAATGTCAATATCGTGTTTCAGTGGAGCTGATATTTATCGTAAACGAAGTTGAATACACGATTTTTAACCAACACACAATACTTTAGGCATTGAAAAAGCATCGTTTAATGAAAGCCAAAGGGAAACAAAATGGAACGGATAGATACCACAAACCGTCTTTTTTGTAGTGATTACACAATTTCGTACTCCTTTATTTGGTGAACCATAAACCAAGTTATGATAGCGGTTAACAACTGAAGGAAGCATACACCAAATGCGACAAGACCAATTATTATCAGGTTGCGTTTTAAGAATGCTGCAAAAACAGACACACACCCCTATGAACGAAGAAAGGGAAATTGTTACCATACGATATATGGATGAGTAGTAGAAACATTTGTGATATATGTTAGGTTTACCTATACCTGTAGTTTACAAATAGTGCCCATGTGCGATCCGATCACTAGCAAACGAGTATTTCATCAATACCAACTCCATAAAAGCTGAATATACTCAAACACACTGTTGTATTTAAACAACTGTCGGTTCGCATCACCAGTATAACGAAGCACACTAAACCCTTTTACATTCTCAGTAAAAGCGCTGAAACACTTAGTATTTTCTTTGCGTTAACGTTGCTTTAGACGATTAGGGAGACCTAGCGAGACAAATCGTAAGCAGAAGAGTAGGACATTCAGCAACATTTAACAAAATGTCCATTAAAAATCTTAAACTAGAATCAATAAGATTGTTTTGGGTATTATAAAGGAGTGAAAATAGCCAAGAAAAGGACTGGGCCTTACTGAACATCAAATTATGGGCACACAATGACCACAGTCTTGTGCAATATTCAAAGGGTAACCGACATCCTCAGCATGAAGTTTAGACCAACATCTAAGGGAACATAAACGCTCCCCAAATAATTCGGTCTCTATATACATATTAATCTTGGTGGCGATTACTATGGGTCATGTGATGACTCAAGCTTGAGTCTTGACTTAATCGTTATCAGCTTTTTGCTACAATCTAGTTTTCATCAGTTATCTTGTACTTCATCAGGTCTGCAGTAACCAGGTTAAATTTAACACCTATACACAGGAACATTATGAATGATATACACAGAATCTAATGGCTTTACAAATAAAAAATACACTTCTAAACATCCAGTTACATCAAAGTAGCATGGAATAAACTCACAAAACTGTTGATAGGAAGGTTGAGTCACTTATAGATTGACAGTCAAATCCTGATGGAAAACATTTATTAACGGCATATTCATATCTACAAATAATATGTCGATTCACCGCTAATATCTTAAACACAGTCGACTATACCACATTCAATAATCAGTTTTTGACAAACATGTATTTGGAATAACCAAAACTTACTTCATTGAATACTGTTTTCTCCTTTTTGCACGACTGTGGGGCTCCTTCTATATAGTCTTTAGGACCTTTGACTCCACAACATTGGAACTACAGCAGTTAAGATGCAGTTGTGACTTACTGATGATTGAACCAAATCCATGAATACAGTTACCTCTTTGGTTGAATTGTTAATAGCACTAGTCATCGATTTCTCAAGTCCCTTATCAATCTCTTGCCTGTAAACAAACGCAATTATGGAAACGGCCAATTCAGCAACCAGAAGTACGATGAGGAGGAAAGAATACTACATGCTGTCCCTTAGCTAAAGTAACCTACCAAATACAGCATATAAACATTCTCCTTTATAGCCCCACAACAGCCAAGGAAACTCACTATAAGAACTATCACTCCAATGGCAATTACAGTGATGGGTACTGCGTACCAAACAATGTGTAAGTTGTCTCCATATTGACGGGATTTAACTTGCATATAGGCACCAGTTCCGACTAGCACAAGGGAACACATCTAAAAGCGGTAAAATAGAAAAAAAATCGAATATTATTACTAGACAGATAGTGTTCATAACGAACAAACTAAACTTTAGGAAACCCATTCCAGATGCGACAACTGCTTCCCCGAAAACAGCTGAAATCGATAATCCCTCCGTTTATATTGAGTTCTAATCAGTAGAACAATCAAACAAATAATTAAGTGGTTTGAATAGCTAAGGAGGAAATTGACGAAGCTCTCACCTAAAGGGCTTCTGTATCTAGTAGCAGTGAGTTATCGATTCTTCCAGGTTGGAACCCAGGTACATTCCTGATGGAAGGGAAAAAATGAATTAGCGAATTGTAGTGAGATATTGTCCTAGATTCCTAGGAATATGTCAAGTTTCCTCTTGATGGCTGTAAGTTGCTTCTAGTTTTTGGGGACTGTTTGCGGAACAGACTGCTTTGTAGGACATAAGATCATGTGCAGTAAGGAATCACAATGAGCGTCCACGTCAAGTTGGGGGTGAACACCCCGATCCACCTGCTTTTGATTGTCCTTTAAGGTTGACACATACAACCGTTTAAAATTCAGACCCAGATTCAGTAGTAAGGACAAAAGACCTACGGCCCCGTGTTATCCCTTTTCTTGTATGCTTCCGTCAGTGTCCAGCCTTCTCTTCAATGAGTCAATTTAGTGTGCGGACACTACTGCTTCGGGCAACAGGTTCCAAGAACTGACGACTCAGCGTGAAAACTTATTTGCCACGGGGTGTTTTGTTCATTCATTACTTATCTACTCACCTGCTGTGTCCTATGAGTTATCCCGAAAAAGAAACGATATATATGGTGTAAAATCATTTTTCGGTAATCTACACATCAAAATCGGATCACCTCTTAATCTGAGGTAGGACAGAATAAAGTGGTCTATCATTTCCAGCCACTCTTTGTATCATGAATCACTGTCACACCAAGATCCGAGTGGAACCGGCCCATGGGTGTAGGCACTTCCTCTATGTTGTACCTATTTACCTTTGTATCCTCAAAGTCCATGTAGACATACTTTGCCGTGTCGATAGGTATCAACCACTCTTAAGATCAGCTAATCACAATATATTGAGCAATTGGTCTTAAGATTTTGGGGTGTGGTTCATCCGGCTCTGTTGACTTTTCCGTGTCTAAGGTGCTAAGCGCATTAAGGATATCGTCTGCACAGGAGTCCACAGTGAGCAGACTGTCCATTGACCTTGTATTTTCATCTGGTTCTTCATCTAGAAGAGGCTCCTGAGTGAAAACTTTTCCGAAGTAGTTTGCCATGACATCTGATTTCTCCTGATCATCTTACAACATTTCAGATCCACACCCTTCCTTAATTAGCTTGCAAACCCAATGTTGTGTTCTTGTTTTGTAATTTGTGTATGAGAATAGTCTTTTAGGTTGTGTGATAAAGTGGTCTATCATTTCAAGCCACTCTTTGTATCATGAATCACTGTCACACCAAGGTCCGACTGGAACCGGCTAACTGAATTTCATATTTTCTCTGAGCTTCTTGGAAAGTAATTATCTACTTATTTCGTACCGACCTGTAGTGACTTCAATAAGATGACTTCTCCCTAGAAGTGATACGAAAGTCATTTGACCAACATTATCACTGTGTGTAAAGACTGAATCCATCTGAGATTTCTATGTCCACCGTTATCTTGAGCACCGCAATTTTATTTTGTAGGCTGCGAGCACTTGTATAACACAGCTTTAACCCTGTGGAGAACTTTCTTTTATCACACTGAATGGTTTGAGGATTGTTTCGCTCTGAACATCTAAAGTGTGGAAACCCTCAAGTGCGAGGTTTATCTTAACAAGCAGTGGAGTTTTAAATACTAAAATCTTTTCCTCCTGCAGTCCGATTTAGCGTCACATGTGAATTTATAACTCTAATTCCTTACTTTTCTTTTTCTTGGTGTAATTGTAAGCAAATCATTTACCTTATTATATCTCTTGATCACACCATCTACACCTGTTATGCTTTGCTCCCCCATGGTCTGTTTTGCTTTGATATGTGAATTCAGCACTGAAACCATCGATTCACATACCTTACTGTTGCATATAATTTGTATATTTCCAGCGGTCTTTTCTTTTTTCTTTTAACAAGGCCTACATCTGAGTGCTTGTTATGCGCTTCTCTAATGAGGTACACCTTGATGGTCGCATTCAAACTCAAGCTGAACTCATGACAACACGCGCTGTCTCCTAGAAAACTGGGATCTGCTCATATACTACCACATGCACATTTGTCAGTCAGTCACAACGCAGAACTTCGTCCGTACCTACATCAGTTCGATTTGCCATAGCACATTAACACAGAGATGCAGTTGTCCATTCAAATCCCATAGTGGTAGAAGTAGTAAGAGTATAAACAGTAATCGGAAAGATTAGGGTTTGATGTTATTGAAGGAGTATAATTCAATGAAACAAATTTGAAAGAAGAAAAACGAAAGAGACATAAAGAATCCAGAAGATTAGAGTTTTTGGTAGAACACAAAGAGTGGATGCACCTACGCCATTTCAAACGATTTTGAGCCATGTCATTCAAGGTCTCTAACCATCGATTGCTATCATCTCGCGAATCTCAAGCAGGTAGTCTACACCTACCAACATGGCTCAGTCCACTTGTCTGTGACTTCATGGATTTGTGCCACGTTTTGGTCTGGCTGCCCCTAGCTTTCTTCCAACCTACTCCTACACCATGAAACATTGCACGTCGGAGCAGTCGGTGGTTGGGCATACGTAACACGTATCCCAGCCATCTCAACTGATGAAGTTTCACTACTTCATCAATCGATTTGCCATCCTTACCTAGTGCCCGTTTCCTAACAACTGCATTACTTACCGGGTGGTCCCAGGATATACGAGCAATGCTTCAAAGACACCTATGATCGAACAATAGTAGCCCACGAATATCCTCCACTCTTACCGGCCATGTTTCGCTGCCATAAACTAGGACGGAACGAACTGCTGCACAGTAAACACGTCCTTTTGTTGCCAGACGGACATCTCGCCTTCGCCATAAATGACGCAAGTTGACAAAAGCTTGACGAACCTTCTGTATCCGTACTGAGATTTCGTCACACACCAGACCACAAGGGCTGATGAGACTCCCAAGATAAGTGAAGCGGTCTACACGCTCAACTACTTCACTCCCTATCATTAGTTCAGGTGCCGATGCCACCCAATCCTGAAGTAACATTTTGCACTTCGAGGGAGAGAATTGCATCCCGAACATGCCTGCATAGTTGCTTATAGCGGTCAGAAGACTCTGCATTTTGTCAGTGTCTTCACCAAATAAAACTATGTCGTCAGTGTATTCTAAGTCAACAAGTGAGCCTCCTGGTAAAAGTTCAACTCCTGGAGATTGAGATGATGAAAGTGATATTTCTAATAGCACGTCAACGACAAAGTTAAACAAGAATGGAGAGAGTGGACAGCCCTCACGAACACCATTGAGGTAGTCAGTTTTAATGACGGTTCGCCATAGGCTCTAACTCGACTAGTTGTGTTCGAGTAGAGAGCATTTATGAGGTTAATGTACTTCTTTGGTACTCCTTTCACTGACAAACACTGCCATAGAACCTCACGATCAACGGAGTCAAATGCCGCCTTAAGGTCAAGAAATACCACTATTGTGGGACGTCTTAATTTGTGTCTATGTTCTGAACCTGACGTAGGTTGAATATCTGGTCTATTCAACCACGTCCAGGTTGAAAACCAGCCTGGTTTTCTCTAGTATGCTCTTCACGAGCTTTGGTTATGCGTCCAAGTATTATTGAAGCTAATATTTTAGGCACTATATTAGTCAAACTGATCCCTCTCTGATTGTCACTGGAGGACTTTTTTCCTTTCTTATAGACTGGCACAATCAGTGATTGGGACCAGTCAGATGGAATTACGTCCAGTTCCCAGATTCTACCTAAGACCTCAGTCAATCTCACTGCTAGTACTGGACCACCATCCTTAAAAATCTCAGGGGTCAATCTGTCAGGGCCTGCTGCTCTCCCTCGCTTCAGATTTCCTATAGCTTTTTCAACCTCACAGAGGGTTGGAGCACTTACATCAATTTTCCATTCAGGACGACTGGGGATCGTGGGTAATTGAAGTGTGTCTGAAGGCCAGTTGAACTGATCCCTAAAGTGTTCTGCCCATCGATCCAATCTCCTGGATTGAGAATGAATAATATGCCCATCTTTATCTGAGATGGTTTCACTGATATTCGGGTTCCTAATACCGGTTTCTTTAACGAGTCTGAATAGCTGCCTACTGTTACCTATTGCCACTGCCTTTTCCATCTCTCTTGCTTTCGCTACCCACCACTGTTCACGATCATTGCGTATGCTTCTTATTTGCCTGCGCTTAAGTTGACTCCGCTCTTCGTTATGTTCAGAGCCATGAGGGATGAGTTTTCGAGCATCTATCAGTGCAGTAGATGCAGCCGAGATCCACTGTTTCTCCCTAACGTTATGGTTTACCTTACTAGCGGATATCACTGCTGATTCCACAGCTTTTCGGATGTCATTCCACGCTGCTTCGGGGTGGGCATAACTTACATGGCTACCTAACTGTTTTTCCAGTTGTTCCTGAAATATATTCTTAGCTTGCTTATCATTAAGTAGAACCCTTAGAGGTTTCCCTGCAGTGTTTTTCCTACGTCCAGTAAGACGCAGACAGATACGTGCTCGCACTAGAGCATGATCTGAATCTAAACATGTGCTCCAGAATGAGCGACAGTCTTCTATCGAGCCCCTCCATCGGTGGCTGATAGCGATGTGATCTAATTGGGTCCAACGTTGGGACGAATTCGGGGGTCGCCAGGTCAAAAGATGTTTTTCCTTATGCTTAAAGTTAGTATTTGCAAGAAATAGGCGGTTATCTGAGCATAGCTGCAACAGATGGTCTCCATTATCTGTTCTTTCCGCCATGACACCATAAGATCCACCCAGGTGTCTTTCCCTTTCACTTAGTTTACCTACTTGAGCATTAAAGTCACCAGCCACTATCACTACATCAGAACGCCTAGCTTCTCGGAGAAGGTCAGAAAGTTTCCTGTAGAACTCATCTTTTATATCGTCTGAGCTGCAGTCAGTGGGAGAGTAGGCAGAGACGACGAAGAGGCAACGACGAGTTTCCCTATCTTTCCGGGTCCTTACTGATCCGTTTAATCGGACAGCGCATAGACGACTGTCTACTGGGATCCAGTCTAAAAGAGCTAGTTCTGCCCTAGGACTTAATGCTATACCTACTCCAGCGAGGCCACGGGAAGCAGCATCAGGGCTTCCAGACACACGGAGAGTGTATCGAGATAAAACTTTATTATGATTAGGTGCGGTCAAATGAATGACACTACTCGGATCTTGTATGCGCGTTTCGGAGACGCAGCACACATCGATGGTGTAAGATTCTAAAGTCCTGGCTAAGGAAGCCTGAGGGCGATGATTTCAATCCACCCGTGTTTGTGGGGCAGAACATTTTGTTTGTATCAGGCTCTTTATGGATGAGAACAAGTCAATAGATCTGTGTTATTGATATTGTTCTCCTACACTCACCATTCAGACTCATGTTTCTAATTTTTGTGCTGGATTAACTATTCTACTAAGACAACCTTTAACATGCTAACTCGGACTTTTACATGAAAACTGTGTGGCAGGCATCGGATGATGAAAAAAAGACTGACTGTAAAGGATATGGTTGCTATTTTACTCAACACTCTACTCTCTATATGCACTCTCTGTTCTTCCTCATTCCAACCTTGACTTCCCTCCTTCATTGGAACCTACTCCACCTTGATAAATATCACAGCTCATTGTTCTTTATTACTGCCTTCTCTTCTCTGGAGCCCCTAATCGCAGTTCACTCTTGCAACATGAGCTAGTATCAATTTAATCTAATAATTTATCATACCTCCATCTGTTCCACTAATAAATGTTAAGCATTGATTATCGCTCATATCCAAATGCCTTGCTGCTCCTCGGTGTCTCTTTTATTTTTTCTCTTCAAAATCTTGCTCTGAGGGTGAAGCTATGTAACTTCGGACATCTGGAACAAGCTCGACGAACGCGCTTTCCCAAGGTCATAGCTCGAACCAGGCGCTCCACAAGCCTACTTTAAAACAACTATAAACTTAAAAAGCTGCATTACATAAATACTTAGCACGACGGAAACCCTATTACACTTTTTGTCGAGATTAGATCTGGTATGTAACGTGGACGCTATGCCCCTTTGGAAATTTATTCTTATGAAAACACATTATATCTGAACGAATGAACTGCTATCAACTTTTATAGATTATAACTACTAAACAACCTCGCTTGAGATGCATACTGTGGACCAGTATATGTTGTAAATTGTAGATCATGCCTGTAAAAATGGCGTGTACCTGCTAATGCAGAAATATATCATTATTATTGTCCTAATTGGCACAATGTTCGGACATTAAAAGTTCCTACTTGTAGTTTAGAGCGTGGTTTCAAGAGACCAGGAATAACGTTCCGTGTACTCGAATCGTTTGCCCTAGTGGTACGAGGTGATAAAAGGACGTGGGAAGGGTTAGTCGTGGAGATAAGAGAGTCATTAGGTGTAGGAAGGATTTGAAAGTGACCAACTTGGTCTCGTGTGCAGTTAAGGGTATGAGGGCTAATATCACTTCCTGGCTGCCCACACCGTGGAAGGGTATTTCTTGAGGGACCTGAAAAAGAAGTTGGATTAGTGTTGGTCATAACAACCTGGGAGCGTGACCGCAGTGCCCAAGGGACAACTGCTTGAGGCCGGTCACGCACGGCCTTTTTGTGGGGGGATTTTTGACGTGTTAGCTCCGTTCTTCAAAAGTCCTTACCTCCGGAGACGGAAGTCCGTGGGATAAGGCGAGGTGTGCATTTTTAGGGTCGACCTTTTCTAACCCCATCCCTCCTTGTGGGAAGGCAGCATCGCTGTCATGCTGGTTGTCTGAAGGAAACACCTTACTGCTTTCACACCTCTGTACAGTCGGCAGTACGACTTCTCCTTCGGACCTTGGGATTGCTGCTTTTAGTCTCACCGCTCTTCAACCGACTTGACTGGCATGGTAGGACCTTGAGGAACTATTGTTTCAACCAAACAGACATAATAGGCTCTCTACATATAAGGACTAAATTGCCTTATTTTCCTAATTTGTAGTTGACACTTAAGTCATATGCAGAAGCTCTCGAGCTTTGCAATAACAGGTGCTGTACAGGAATGGATAGAAAGCTTCTTATGTGACCGCAGACAGAGAGTGAGGGTAAATGTAACACTATCCGAATGGAAACCGGTCAAAAGTGGTGTACTTCGAGGCACCATCTTAGGCCGTTTACTTTTCCTTCTGTATGTTAATGAACTACCTTTATTACTTAAGTCGTCGACATTATTGTTTGCGGATGATGTTAAAATCTGGAGAACAATAAGAAATGAGACTGATCGTTGTTATCTGCAAGCTGATTTAGACGAATTAGTTACGTGAGCTCATGATTTATTATTTTATTGACTTATTTAAAACTAGTGAGGGAAGAAACTGAACGAAACTTCATAAGTTTGTGGCAGCTTTGGCATTATCAAATTGAGGACTAGGTTTAATGAAGCATACTTTCGCAACTCCTAAACACTGATATGACTAGGATCCTGACGTAATGTTGTAAATAAGGATAACTATGCAAGTCACACCATCACATGATGTCTCGAAACACGTCTGTTGAAGTAGTACAAAGACAACCCCCAAATTGGTAGGAAAATCGCAAAACCTAATTTTTAAAATTTCAACCGAATTTTAAGGTTTTATTTACCAGCAAATATATATAATATTTAAAACCCAAAAAAAATATACAAACGGCAGTTCATATGTTGCAGTAACGTACCTCTGGTCACATGTATGTGTTCTGTAATGCAGAGCATAGATTTTAACGTATATCCGGTGCATCCATTACTTTGATATTTGCAAATGTAAGCGCTTTAATGTGAAAAGATACACAAAGCCACGAAAAATACTAATGGCTGTTTTTTGAAATAGCAAGTTGGTAGTTCAACTGTCCACTAAAACAAAATAAGCGGTACACCAAGATTTTTGCACGTTTTTCACCCTGTTAATCAATATTCCAGCTTTTCTAAACATAAGGATCCTGATTGTCGTCAAGCAGGATTCACCTGTAGCATGTCAAACTTACAATTCGGGTTGCCGATCTAAGAAACGAAAGCTAGATAGCTGCTAGATAGCTGGAAGGAAAACTGTCAGGATTAACACAGGTTCATCAACCTACTATCCTTATTACTGAAGACTGAAGATAGACTTCTGGAGTAAAACCATCCAAGTAAATAATTAGGTCGTCTATCTGATTAGGAATTTCTGCAAATTTGGAGTTGATAAGATACTTAAGCAGATTAAGCATGTTCATGTAAACTTGCGATTTTCTTATGTCATTTATGTGGTCACAATCCCTATTGTGACAATTTTCTCGGCTGGGCCATGGTTTTCAAGGGCAAAGCTTAAGGTCTGGACATTTTCTGAATGACGGTTACACTTTCACTGTTAATAACTGACTTATTTTAACCTTAAGTTACAGTAGAAATGTCACAAAACCCTTGCCTCTCCATTGCAAAAGTGCCCGTTTACTACTTGAAAGGTCAAAAGATCCTCTAGTTCTGTCAAACAAAGTTTGAGGATTAGCAGCTATCTAGCTTTCGTTTCTTAGATCGGCAACCCGAATTGTAAGTTTGACATGCTACAGGTGAATCCTGCTTGACGACAATCAGGATCCTTATGTTTAGAAAAGCTGGAATATTGATTAACAGGGTGAAAAACGTGCAAAAATCTTGGTGTACCGCTTATTTTGTTTTAGTGGACAGTTGAACTACCAACTTGCTATTTCAAAAAACAGCCATTAGTATTTTTCGTGGCTTTGTGTATCTTTTCACATTAAAGCGCTTACATTTGCAAATATCAAAGTAATGGATGCACCGGATATACGTTAAAATCTATGCTCTGCATTACAGAACACATACATGTGACCAGAGGTACGTTACTGCAACATATGAACTGCCGTTTGTATATTTTTTTTGGGTTTTAAATATTATATATATTTGCTGGTAAATAAAACCTTAAAATTCGGTTGAAATTTTAAAAATTAGGTTTTGCGATTTTCCTACCAATTTGGGGGTTGTCTTTGTACTACTTCAACAGACGTGTTTCGAGACATCATGTGATGGTGTGACTTGCATAGTTATCCTTATTTACAACATTACGTCAGGATCCTAGTCATATCAGTGTTTAGGAGTTGCGAAAGTATGCTTCATTAAACCTAGTCCTCAATTTGATAATGCCAAAGCTGCCACAAACTTATGAAGTTTCGTTCAGTTTCTTCCCTCACTAGTTTTAAATAAGTTGCTTTACAAATATATAGTGAGCCTTTAGGTAGCATACTAAGTTCCTAGCGCAGATAAATGTGTGAGTCGTACATTGAAAGCCACCTCGTATCGGGTAGAATTAAGGATACATCGCTGTTGGATCAGTAAGGGAAACCTAATAGGAGGATTAGGATGAAAACTACAGAAGTAAGGATATTTCCGACACGTTCCACAAGTCTGGTACAGACGTAGTTTCACTGCTGTCTGACATTTGGTTCTGTCTGTCGTCGTTCTCATAACCGTTGTGAACATTTGTCATTTGAATATATAAACATTGGTACAAAAGGACACCAAGATATATGCGCTTCACAACAGTGAGGTAGAGAGATAGAGCATGTAAAGTGCGTTTAATGAAAAGGAACAACAATGATCAGAAATTAGTGTGTGAGTGGAATAATAGTAATAATAGGACAGTTCGTTTAGTAGGAATACACAGCAAGAATTCTTTCAGTTACGTCTGCTATCATGAAGAAAGTGAAAAAAAGCGTCGAGACTAAAGAACATGGACGACCTTTGAACGAATCTTAAATGACCTTGAGAAATATTAGCCAATCAGAAGACAGTTAGCATACAGTGAAAATATATTATACAAAACTCAAAAATTAAAGGTGATACTGTTTTTTTACATGAATCAAAAACTTATCAAGGTCAGATATAGGTTCAGAAGTTCTAAAATCATAGTGCATACGGCATAGGAGCTCATCCTTGTGGCTCCATAGTAGCCGACCTCTGAAACCATGATAAAGTCCCGAAAATTCTTTCAGCCTCGATCACATAGTTTTAGTGTTGTCGGTATGTTGGTATGGTTTAGGGTTTAGGATTAGGGTTAAGGTTTAGGAATACGGTTTAAGGTTAAAGATGAGACTATAAATAATGGACGGCATTTGAGCGACGCTAGAGTGAATCTGAGAGTGTCAATGTAATAACTAAGACTAAATGAGGGTTATAAACGCGTGTGAAGAATTCAAATTATGATTTACAGTTCATAGTTAAGGTTAGGAATTATACTTAGGGTTTCCATCACGAACTGACATCAGCTATAATGCCACAACTCTATCCAAATGTATAATTGAATTTTGCGCCAAAATCTTATGATAACTTATCTTGTAAACGCTTAATTATCATGTTTTCTCTAAAATCAGTTGTAAACCAACCGTACGTAAGCGTCAGGTACCGAACTTAGCGCCGTGACCTTGAAAACCCACGAAAACTTCTGATTGGCTCGTCCATGTTCTTTAGTCTCGCCGCCATCTCTAGATCCCCAATCAAGGAGTTGTGAAGGACCAACAGAAACCAGTCCTTTATAGCTTCCATACCACGACACGGTGTCATGCATCGACCACCTCTGCTTTCTCCAACCACTCCCAGCGTCCGCAAATAATGCACGACGTGGAGTTCTTAATAACGACATTCGTGAGACATGTTCAAGCCACCAAAGTCAGTGCTCAAGATAGTAACACCAATTGAATTATCACTGCCCGAACACACTATGACAAACCTCTGCAATACTAGCATGGTGTTGCCACCGGTTGTCAGCAATCCTTCGGCGACAACGATGATCAAACACAGAGAGTCGTCTAACATCCTCAACTCGAAGGGACCACGCTTCACAAGGATAGAGCGAAATTGTTCTCACCGAGGCGTTGTAGATACGGTCTTGTACAGCTAGACTAATATCACGAAGGCACCAATGATGACCCAGATTGGCGTTAATCATTCTGGCTTTGACTATTCATGAATTGGTCTGGTCACTCACGCCACCACCAGCACTTACAGTTATCCAGGTACACGAACTCGACCACTCAGTCAGTCAGTCAGCTACAACGTAGGACCAGGACACATGCATCGGTCCAAGTTGCCATACCTCGTTAGCACAACAAGATGGACACCAGATTCATAGAAATAGTTAATTTAGTGGTGATAGTATATAAAAGGTTGTATATAAGGATATAGTATAGGAAGGAAGAACGTTGTGATGCAATTTTAATCTTAAGTTTTAAGGGAAGATAAAGAGTGCATGCACCTACGCCATTGTGATCGATTCTGAACCATGTTACCTAGAGTCTCCAACCACTGGTTACGAAAGTCACGCGATCCCCAACTAGGTAGTCTGCATCTGCCAACATGGCTAAGACCACAAGTTAGTGACTTCAAGCACTAATGCCACGTTTTGATTTGGCCACCCCTAATTCTTTTCCAACCATCCCTAATACTAGTCAGCATAGCCCGTCGTGGTAATCGGTGTTCAGGCATACGTAACACGTGACCTAACCATCAGTCGATGAAGATTCACAACCTCATCAACTGATTTACCATCATTTCCTAATACCATGTGTCTAACCTCACTATTACTTCCTCGGTGATCCCAGTAGATGCGAGCAATATTTCTAAGGCATCTGTGATCAAATACTAGTAACTTGCGAGTATCTTCTACTCTTAATGGTCATGTAGTGACTGATTTGAACATTCTGTGCACAACCTCAACACTGCTTACATGTTACATGTGAAGCAGTCATCGAGCGTCTTCCGACCAATAGGGTTAGGTTTCACAGACTTAAAGCAAAACTGTTCTCGTCGATGAGTTTCTTATTTTACCCTTTACAGTGGACTAACGTCGCGGAACCTCTTGACTGACTCGTATCTGGCACTTAAGCCTCAAATCCTATAAAGGGTAGTGAAAACCAATGACTGGTTGAAGGATTTATTTGACTCCAAAGATTAGTCAAAATATATCAATTTCTATATAATTTATGTACTATGAAGTTAGCATTAAGATTTGTATGAGTCGTTCCTCACATCAAATTATTAATTACTTACCATGAATGCATTCGCTATTTCATACTACCAAACTCTCAATTTTTCTCAGGATGTGATTACTCGTCATAATCGGAAAGAATCAGTTTCATATATCATTCTCACTGAAATCTGTTAAGTTACCACTTGGCGTACCGTCACCAAATAATTAAGTCCTCTCGTAGGAAATCAACTCCGGAGAAATTAGACTATAAGAGCGTTGTATATCACCAATATAGGTGATCTGTGTCAACGATTGGGGGCCCCACTCGAGTTGAACGGGAATGGTGTAATCTCATAGTTGTCGAATTTACACCTTGCGGTTGATACGTAACATGAACTACCCTTTCGTCGTATCAAGGTTTGATGACCGTGCAGAACAAACGCAACGATATTACAGGAATTATTACTGATGACAAAAGGCACAAGAAACAGTTCGACCACAACCTCATGAACCAATCCATGGTATGCAGTTGACTGATGCGCGCAGGTTGTCCTTGACCCTGACGACGATCGATTAACTGTTTGGTATTTAGTGACCCAACTTCCGGATGACTTGGCTAGGGCCCAGTGACTTTTCATTGACTTTACAGCCTTATTCCCAAAAGGATGTTTTCTAGGAAGTAAAAAAAAATTGGGTTGGTTGGACAACGCAGTTCACCGAATGCTCTTGCTCGACTGGTTACGTTTGTGTAGAAAGCCTGCTCAAGGTTTATGTACTTCACTGGTATGTCTTTTAATGACAGACTGTCGTAAACCCTGACGATTTACGAAGTCGCCATAAAAAAAGTTGTTAATAACTCTAGCAGTACATGTGAAAATTAACTAGGTACCTTACATCATATTAATTGTCAGTAATTTTTGCTTTATCATAACTAAGTACCGAGGAATGTGTTAAAATGGTTGATATTTTGAACTGATTGAACAAATTACTTAGATAGTTTCATTCTCCATATGGATTAAAAAATAAGCGAAACTTTTTGAAATTCCGGTTATCGTCAGCTGGAGAAGAAAGACTAATGTTTTCTTCCAAATAAGTTTACATACAATATACGTAGTTTGTAGAAAAGATAATCAAATATAAATTAGTTTTGTACGTAGTCTTCTTATTTGCTAATTTGTTAGTTTTTCACCTGTTTTATTCCTTTGTTTTAATTTTATATCTAGGTATGTACATGACTTTTCGGCCATTAACTTTGGTGTTAAAGAAGACAGAGTGGATTGTGTTGCGTTTTTTAATTCGATAATTATGATCACTCCTAATGAACTTCAACATAGTCTAGATGTGAATGCATTGCAATCTGTCTCGAAAAATTTATATCATCCCCCTGCAAAAATGGCTGCTATCGCTGCCTCTCAATCTCATTGTACTAGACCATCTTCTGTACCTGGTTGTTTTGAACATCGAGGTTTCAGTGTTTCAACAAAGAATCAGTTGTCTCCTGTAAACTCTGATAATCTATCATTATATTCTAAAATTAGCCCAATCTATCAGTTGTCTTTATCACCAACTACCATTACGTGCAATGAAGAGCATATTTCACCTAGTTTAAGAGGTTCGTTGCCTACTTTTTCGCCCCAATATGTATGTAATTTTTGTTTTTTTTTGAGAATTTTTTTTAAAACTGTGAAACCGAGTAAGAAGAAAAATCTAATCCATTTTCTGTCTTCAATAACTGGACAGATGTGCACAGAAGATATGATTATCTAAAATTTGATCATTGTTTAACATTGTTTCATTAATTATGGAAAGTAGGACGTTTGATTAGTAGGAATCTTGAAAATAAAGCCATAGCAACAATTTAGAAAAAGAATCAATTACTGGAATTAGCTTTTACTGTCATATCAAACATGACATTCGGTTTAAGTCGCTACATTACAAAATAAATAGTACAAATATATATGTATATATTCAAGACTTAAGATACAAAAAAATGAATCCATGTGTATTATGGAGATTAATGCTTTACGTTCAATAGTGTTCTCCATAATAATGATTTACTTTGAAATATGTTAGCAGAACATGTTTGTATTACGTCGAAAAATAATAAACATTTAATTCGGATATTCTTGGTATAAAAAAGATTTCTAATCATTAATTTGACGAAATTTTCAATTGTTAAAATCAATGAATGGGATGCTAATCGATAAATGATAAGCAATTATATAATGTGCTTTGGTGATGGCTGCTCATGAGACCTAACTCTAACCCCAATGGCTAGAAACCGAGGACAAGACCATTAAGCCAGAAGAAAAAGTTTCTTAAGTGATAAAATGACGTTTACATACAGAATACTAACAAGAAATAAACCTGATAAAATTCCATAAGTGGTTGGTGCAATCAACTTGTAGATCACTCATCCCCCAATCAGTTAGGATATTTAGCTGGTAAGTCCAATCTTTGGGCATCGCGTCAGTTTTCTTGAATATATCTGTTGGGAATATCTTGGAAATGATACTTAATTCCCATTATATTCTGGATTGCTACATTTTTGAGCTGATTATACCAAAAACGGCAAATTCAACTTTTATATCAACTCGTTTTGTCAGGTTAGCTTTGCTATGCTGCTATTTTCTGTGTTTCTAAATCATTTGTTAAGTATGTACACAACAATTTCGCAACAGTGTTTGGTCTTTCTTCAAACAGTAAAACCTCTCTTTTGAAGAGCATTTTCTACTTTCTTTATCTTCAATGTAAGGGTTATAGAGATAGTTGAATTTTACTGAAATCTTAAACTAATCTAGGTCATTTCATTTTGTTTCTGATCAGTGGTTCAATAATATTGAACTTACGTTTCTACCCATCATTCAGTTGAGTTGAAGGTCTCACCGGTTCTGATATGTCGGCGGCAGCGGTTAACAAAATCTGCGCACATATACATGATGCTTGCATGACCTATTTAGCAGACAAGAAGGCGGTATGTTTAACGAATTGGGAATCATAGGATCCGAAGGTACTCTTTTTTTACTCACGTGTTTTCGAAGCAGTGCTTAAAAATGGTGGAATCACCAAATAAACAAAGAAATAAGGCTCAGTGTTAAGCTTAGGAAGCAAATCGTGTGATGGGTCCACAAACCTTTACTGATTGATGTGTTTGGGACATTTAATAAAGATACATAACCACCACCTGTCTCGAAGTACTATGTTGTTTAACATTCACGTAAACTGGAAAAGGACTTTGGACAAACAAACCAACACATGGGATTGGTTTATGAAGTTATTGGATTTTGATTTGATCGGTTTTATGCACTTCAACTTACATACGTGCAGATTTTGTAGTGGGAACTCGACTTGGTTTCATTTTCATTTATTATTGATATTATTATTTTGTCTAATAATTCTTATTCTTCCTAAGGTTCAGCACTCAATGATGAAACTTCTCAAAAGGATTATGTTCCTGCTAATTCACCTCAGTCCACTCTTGTTATTCAATACTCAAGCGGAGAGGATTGTATGGTAGGTTATTTTCCATTTGATGCGTCACATGCTCTTCACTAATAAACCTAATATATATTTTATGCTGTTGTAGATGAAAGAAGTGGTAACTACACCTTGATGTTCGTTGATTACAAAGATAATGATTTCTAGACAGTTTCACACTTGTTAACATTCCGCATCAGTTATAACCAATCAATACGATAGAGTATCATGCACTATTTTTCCAAGTTAACGAACGGTATTTATGGAGTAGTCCGTGCACTGCAGCTATCTATTATATACAAAATGTGGACACTTTTTTTTAGAGATTCATGTTGATATTTAATTAGCGTTGAGTGTTTAATTTCCCATGATCAACGGTTTTACAATCATCTATCTTGATTTATATTGATCAATAATAATTGTTAACTTATTTGGACAAATATTAAATTCGAAGAGATAGTTTGCATCACAAACTGATTTTAGATTAACATTCTTTGGAAAATTAAGGCGAGTTTACTGAGTCAGTCAGTCATAATCAACGTACAACCTGGTATAAATGTATGTTAGTCATTGTCATATCACACTCGCACGATAAGATAAAATCAACAAAATGAATAGCAAGGAATTCACAATTATCAGTCAGTCAGGATGATGATGATGAAGAAAAACTAAATACTGAGATTATACTTCGAAAAGACAAAATAACATTGTGTGTTTATAGGAATATTCGAACTCAAGGTGTAGAGAAAGATAAAGAGTGAATATATTTGCTCTATTTTAATGAACTCTAAACTATGTCACTAAATTTCTTCAATCACTGGTCACAGTTACCATGTGTATACCAACCAACTAGTCTGCATCTACTAACATGGTTTAGTTCAAAAGTTAGTAAATCTATAAATTAATGTCACGATTTGGTTTGGCTGCGCTGTCACCACCTTTCTCCTTCAAACTTACTACCATACAAACTAACATTGCCCGTCGAGGTATGAGATGGTTAAGTATGCGCAATAAATACCCTAGCTACCTCATTTGATAAAGATTCACGATATCATCAAAAGACTCTATATATCTGCGTAATATCCTCATTTGGTTGTTTAATTTTCGACAGTTTGAATTTTCTAGTGTCACTGAATCCTATGTTTTGTTCGATAATTTTTCTAAGTAAATTTGAGATGTTTTTGCTGTTATGATTGTTGAACCCTTATGGTGATTTTCTTTTCAACAATTTTTTTCTTCATAGCCTCCATTTCACTATTCCAATTCTCCTCATCTGCGTAATCCATCCTCTAGCGATTCTTCTCCTAATTCAAATGAACATAACAAAAAACATAATGCAGTTGATAAGAGCAATAATGACAGTAATACTACTAGTAATAATAAGGGAAGTGAATTAGCACCGTTTGATTTTCCAAAATTATGTACAAAATCTGATGGAGGCTTTGCCTTAAATTTGCCTACAGATGTTATTCTGCCAGAGGATAATAAAGGACAAAGTGTTTGGAATTATCACCAACGATTAATGGATGTTATTATAACTGTGGTTAATCGAAGTGGAAAAATATTATATTATGACAAGTAAGCTCATAGTGTTTATCATTATTTTTCGCTTGATATGTGTATAGAAAATTAGTTAACCGATTAAAACATTGTTTGATACAACTTGGTAGTTACTTTTTATTTGTCCATGTGTGTAAATAGTAGTTGTACTAGTTGAAATAAGTAATTCATGCGTGTGCGTGTGTGTGTATTTGTTTGACTCAAAGATTTGAAGTCAACTGCTTTAACCACTACTAACCTGATATGCTTGAACTAAGTCGATTTCGCGGTAACGAACGAAGGCCAATGACACAATGACACGATAAGCTAATCTAATCTGTTGCCCCAGGCCCCGCTAACCAAATGAAGAAGTCCAAGGCAAGGTAGGGGAATATATATTCCGTAAGCAGCTGAGTACATGCAAGTCATAAGGGGAAAAACTCAAACGTATATATACAGCGACAAATTGTTCTTGGGCATCATTATAAAACAGCACACTCAAAGAAACGATGGACCAATAGCGTTTAAGATAGTTTAAAAGTGGGAAATATGACGTGAAGATAAAAGAGCGCTTTTGGCGCGAAAACAGCTAAATTCAAATTTTCAAAATAAAATTACAAAACTAAGCCATTTATCAAGTAAATTCTGGGGATTTGACATCCTCGACACAACCCGATGAAGATATCACACAATTTACTTTTATTTTTATAAAAATCAAGTTGAATAATATTTCAGTAGTTTTAAGTATTTACTTTCCAATTGTCGAATTAAGAATTCACACTTGTGGTACTGTTTTCAGTTTGATTAGCCATATGAAAATTATAAACCCTACGTGTTTTCATGTACACAAGGTATACATATACTGTACATTACATATATTGCGACATCGTAATTCATTAGAGTGGGAAGAAATTAGGTGTTAATTTTGGTCCCAACGAATCATGTAATAGTTACTCTAATTCTTAGTTATCTGATAATACGAAGGTCGATTTATATCAATTTAATTGTTTGATAATGTATTCACAGTGTATTCCAATTTAACTAAGTAGGGTGTATGTGTGTGGAAGGCATATTTACATTCGTTCCCATATACTCTGGTATGACAGAGAGAGGGAGTCCTCTCTTCCTCTTGAAATGCTCTCATATGACCACGCGTATATAGCCACTGCCAGGGAATTCCTACTCACTGTCTTCTCGTGTCACGAGGCAAGCGCCACCTTGGAATCTTGAAGGGAAATGGTAAAAAGGAAAACCAAAGAACACACTGATCCGGGGATTGAAAGCAGATATGAAAGGGATTGCCCAGGACAGAGTTGGATAGAGAATGTTGATGGACGGCCTATGCTCCTCCATGAGGGGTAATAGGCATAAGCAGGTCTTATGGCGATGCTATTTATGAAATTGGGAGGACGAGGGGCAAATGTCTGGCGCCTAAACCGGACTGGTGGTAGGTATTGTTCGGGGCGCTAGATCCCCTGAAATCATTTGGTCAATGTCCCATCTTCGTAATTTTATCATGGAAATTTGAATTTATTACTTTTGCGCCAAACCGCCCACATTTACCTTCAGTTTTTTTCACCCGGAAGGATCTTAAATGTCATTGATTCATTTTCTCTTTTAGTACGCTATTTTGCGACGTTTTCCAAGGACATTTTTGTACTGTTTATATACCCATGAGTTGTGTGCTTGTTCGTTCGTGCTTCGGCTGTTTGTAGAACATGTGTTTTTCCCACCTGAATCTGTTCTTCTCCCCCTAGTTAGCAGGGTTGAGGTGTAGTGGAATAGCTTAGCTTAGCCTGTTGTTTGTCGATCCTAGGTTATATTGTAAACCCTTCAAACGTAGCAGTATCTACGCCGTTTTGACATGTATTCAACATAAAATTGATTTCAAGTTAAAATTGTTTAAATATCAATAACGATCAACATACATAAAGTGTAGTATTTTTCCATTAAACAGTCATGGATCAAACTTATGTTCTTATTGGTTGGATGAAAGTGTTGACGTATAATTGCGGGCACTCTTGTGTCGATAACAAAGTCCTGGTTATGAACGATCCTTATAAAACAAAATTGACATTTTTTCAGTTCTTTAAATAGGTGTTAATGATACTTCTATTAGATTCGCTAATGAAACAAACATCTACCTGTGTAGTATATTGGGTTATGATTAAACTCAGTTATTTAAAAAAAATATCATCTGAGTTTTTCCAATTCTATGTTTTTGAGATTGTATCACGTAAGCTAAAAGTGTTTTGTTTGCCAATCTAGTCTTTGACCCTACACTGAACCATAGTCTAGTGACTGTTGATTGTCACTCAAGATATTTCATTCAATCTCTTATAATGTTAATTGTGTGTAAAAATAGCATACATCTGCCTATACTCTTTATACTTTTGTAGATATTGTGGATCTTTTTTTGGACTAGCAACTATTTACCTTGGTAATTTTATTTATTCACTTATTTTTCTATGTAGAAACCTTCCAAGTCAACACAGTTTTTGCCTAGATAACAATGACAATGATAGTAATTATGCTAATTTACAAACTGGTGATAGTTGGACTAGTAGAATTCAAGATGGCGATTTAGCAATTTGGGAGAAGCATACTTCTAGAAGTAAACTATAATTTATTCAAATCAAGTTGTTTTTTCCCTCTTTACTTAAACAATTCTCCTTTCCCACTAGTCATTTATTGTTATTCATAATTATTAACTATGGTGTAGTAACTCATTTACTGTTGCTGCTTCCTTGATGTGGTGGTCGGGTTTGCCTATCGTGATGAACCAATCGAGCTATACTGGCTGGAACAATTGTTCGTCAAGGTCCTACCATGCTAGACAGGTCGGTTGAAGAGCGGTAAGACTGAAAGCAGCAAACCCAAGGTTCGAAGGCGAAGTCGTACTGCTGACTGTACAGAGGTGTGACGGAAGTAAAGTGTTTCTTCCAGCGTAACAGCGACGCTCCCTACCGATAAGGAAGGGTGGGGTTAGAAAAGGTCGACCCTAAAACTGCACACCTCACCTTATTCCACGGATATCCGTCTCCGGCGGTAAAGTCCCAACAAGTACGGAGCTAACACGACAATTACCCACAAAAAGGTCATGTGTGACCGACCTCAAGCAGTTGTCCCTTGGGCACTGCAGTCACGCTCTCAGGTTATTAAGACCATTTCTAACCCAATTTCCTTTTCAGGTACCTCTAGAAGAAGAGATGGTTTGTGTAATCGATTTTTGAGTGACATTTTATCGTTTATGGAGGGCTAGTGGTACTTGATTGTCCAAATCGAAGTAGATGGAACCAGATTCATACATAAGATTTACTAGTTTAAAATTGAGTGCTTTATAACCATCAATTTACCACTGCTTTATGAGATAGTAGATATGTAAATTTCAAACAAACAATCCAGTTGTAAATATGCATATTTTTTCGTATATAGGAAGTTAATTCTATGAAATATACAGATGTAATTTCTGGCAGAATTAGCAGAATTCATCTCAGGTATGATTCTGTTCAAGTATATAGATTTCTTTTAGGGAATAGATATGTTTCAATTATCCAAAGGTACTACTGTAGTGGTAAGATAAGGGAAAAAAGTAGTCATAAAAATAAATTAAACTGACAGAATTGTTGGAATTTCCAACTAATGACAAATCTTCATCTAAATAAAGAGTTATCTCTTTATTCTTTTTAACGTGGCACAAATCCATGAAGTCACTAACAATTGGACCGAGCCATGCTGGTAGGTGTAGATTACCTGGTTGGGATTCGCGAGATGATATCAATCGGTGGTTAGAGATCTTGAATGACATAGCTCAAAATCGTTTGCAATGGCGAAGGTGCATCCACTCTTTGTGTTCTACTAAATTCTAATCTCCTGAATTCCCCATGTCTCTATCTTTTTTCTCTTTTCAAATTTATTTCACTGTATTATACTCCTTCAATAACTTCAAACCCTAATCTATCGGTTTACTACTTATACTCTTACTACTTCTACCACTATGGGATTTGAATGGACAACTGCATCTCTGTGCTAATGTGGTATGGCAACTCGAATTGATGTACTTGTGTACGAAGTTCTGCGTTGTGACTGACTGAAATAGAGTTATAATAAAATACGAAATATACTTTAAAAAATATATATTTCTACTCGAATTGTCATTGTTTTGTCTATTTACATTTTAGTATTTAATGAAGCATCACGTTGGTCTCATGCCCGTAATGCTTTGCTTGAACAAAGTTTATTGCCAATTAACAACGATGATGGGGAAGTTGGAAACCAACAACATAAAAAAATTGAATCATCTAATTCTAATAGTTTAATTCCCTCTGAAAACTCCTCTAATCGTCATTTATTCGATTGTCCTATATATCGCGTAAAATTGGGTCAAAAATGGTTTTATGTTCACACGTTTAGTTTACCTATTAACCGTTGTACTAATTCAAGCCTGTTGCAATCAGATATGTCATTATATGAACCATTGGTAGTGCATTATCATAATCTTCTTCGGTATGTTTATTTACCAGTATGCCTTTCTTGATATTTTATTGAAATTATGAATCAATCTAAGTTAAACCAACATTAAAAACATGGAGGCACTGAACTGCCATTTCGTCCCAGTATGGGACTTCTCAGCAGTGCACACTCACGACCCTGCACGCGGAAATCGAATCCAAGACCTTCAGTCTCGCCCGTGAACGCTTAACTTCTAGATTACTGATTCGGCATCCAATGGTGTTAATATCTAACTTCAATCAATCTTGGTATTGAATGCTTACTACTATTTGTACATTGTGATTGGTTTCTGGTTTATTGAGGATTTACTTTATTTTAGATAGAAAAGAAAATATTATTTTTCATCAGTATTTCTTAAAGTTAATTTGTTGCAAGCCACCAGACAATTGTGAATAAATGTATATGATTCTAATGTTTGTGATACAGAATCATTGTAAATTAGTGGAATACACTTGTGAACACAATAGTAACAACATCAGTTGTTGTCATTTCATATTTGATATCATATTAAATTCCGAGAACTAATACATAACCACATTGAAGAGTTGTTGAAATTTTATGCAGTTTGTGCTAATATTTCTATTCGATTCAAGTTAGTTAGCTGAATAAAAATTGTTTTGAATATTTCAGTGTTGATATGTTTCATTTTAAATACAAAAATACCTGGTCCTACGTTGTAGCTGACTGACTGACTGAAATACATTTGTAGTAATTACTGTCAAAGAAGTGTTTTTGACCCCTAAATGCCCTGGTATAGCCGAGAGTGGGGAAAGTCCTCTCTCTCTCTCTCTCGAAATACTCTCACATGGCCACGCGAATATATAGCCTCTGCCAGGGAAGTCCTACTCACTACCTTCTCGTGGTGGGAGTGTTGTTCACGAAAGTGAGAGGACGAAAAGCGAATGTCCGGGGCTTTAACCGGGTTGGTGGATGTAGAGGGTCCACCTAGGGGAGTTGGAAAACCCTGATTCCAAACCAATGGTGCACATGAGCTCCATGATCCTGAGGAAACAAATGGCGTATGAATCAATCGTTGGTCACCGGCTACCATGGGACTGCATCTCCTCACGACGTTCCACTGTCTTGTTAATCAGACCTTTAGGTCAAAGGCTCGGGATGTGGCTCCCTAAGAAAACCACCTGTTTCAGTTTGGGCACCTGGGTAGTATCACAGCCCTCACACAAATGGAATGAGATTTGTGCGGCGCATATGTATTCGGTGCCCCTTTGTACCAATATTTATGTGTTTAAATAAATAAATTTTGTTTTCGATGTTAGATTTCCTGAACTATGATTGTGAAATCTTCATTATCTATCTTTGTTGTTAATATCATTAGCGTATACTGTAAAATGGAACTATTTTGACCGACAAATTTATGCTGAATTCCTTGTTTAAATATAACTGAATGACTGACTGGTTATTATCTTATCGATTTTTTCGAAAATATGTTCATTCTAAATGTGCTGTTTCATGCTTTTGCCTTTTCTTTAGTGGATATGATCAAATTGTAGAATCCACTGGTTCGAATGCATCAATATGTCTTAAGAAAGCCATTGCACAATCCACTTTGTCTATGGATTTAACTGAAACAAATTGTTCCAATTCATTTAAAAATACTGTTGTTATTCCTTCTTCATCTGTTTGTGAAAACCCAATATCGTCACACTTAATCATGTCTACTGCAAATGATCATTGCCGAATCGATGAACCGTCCAATGGTAGTAGTAAAAATCCTCTATCCACTGGTACTTGTCTTTCATATATTGGTTCACCTGATCCATCTGTTACTGATGGGCAGAAATTGGTTTTTAACTCAACTTCGTCGCCACCATCATCATCCCTTGTATTACCTCATCATCATCATGTTCACCTTACACATTGTCATCACCATCATCCTAATGAAATTCACGATGGCACAGCAGTAACATCAACTACCAACAATCACCATCATCATCACCATTATGTCCGTCATCAT
Organism: Schistosoma rodhaini; assembly: GCA_944470415.2. Lineage (NCBI taxonomy): Eukaryota > Metazoa > Platyhelminthes > Trematoda > Strigeidida > Schistosomatidae > Schistosoma > Schistosoma rodhaini. Next base: position 2,428,836 of record OX104036.1, on the reverse strand, counting down.
CATACTCCTAACGCTTCTCATAATTCACCTCAGCCTGTAATAGTTTCTCATCTTCCTCACCAAAATTCTATCGGAGAGAAATCTACTTGGTCTTCTGATACCTCACATAGACTTATGCTTGTAAGTGTTTACATTTCGATTGTTTTCTTTTCTCGGTTGAATGAATGCAAATTTAAACTTGTTAAGATAACCAGACAGATATTTTAATGAAAGTATCATAGCTGATGTATTCAATGTTGGTGTGCGTGAAATTAGTCATACTTTAGGTGGTCGGTGGTAGTTAGTAGCAAACCTTGAACCTCGGTTTCGTGCTAGTTGGCACTTGTCATCAAGACGTACATATAATTTTGAGTGGACTGATATTTCCTTGTGGGTTCTAACACCAGTTCCACAGTTTGAGACGTTATCACTAAGTTGTTCGAGTCCCTACTGACTCCCCGTAGGTCTTAGGTATTTGCAACCAATTGGTAAATTAGTTATGCTTTTTTTCTTCAATTATCAATCACAGTTATAAACTGAGTCAATAATTGCCTTAAGGAATTAATCTTCAAAAACCGCGTTCCTGCGTCGATGGATTACTCTGCTGTATATATAAGTCTGAAGTTTACATGCATTACAAGTTCGTAGGTCATTAGTATTTGACCATAGATAAATTCAAACCATTGATCTTATATTTTGAGACCGTCGAGTGAACAATTCTGAGGTTAGACATTGTCTATTAAATAAGAATGGCAAACTGATTTTTAGGGTAGTGAATATCCACTAGGTAAGGTAGTTAAGGCATGTATTGCGTTTGCCCAGCAATCGCTTACCTCGATGGGCGATGATGGTCGATGTAAGAGCTTGGCTGGAGGAGGGTTAGGGGTGACTAAACCAAGAAGGCTTGTCCTTCCACGGAATCATTAACTGTCAGTCTAAGTCGTGTGCGTAGATGCATGCTACCTGGTTGAGATTCACAGTTATCGTGACCAGTAGTTGTGGGCATTGGGTTGACATGGCTCAAAATCTGTTACAATAACCCACATCTTTTCACTCTTCGTTTTCCATTAGATCTTAAGGTTCGAAATTAGATTTTACTATTCTATTCCATAAATTCATTCTTTCTACTCGAATCATATTATCTATATCTAAACTTTTTGCTACTGCTGATAATGCTACTACTTCTACTATGCAGTTTTTCTTGACAATTTCCTCTCTATGTACTAAAGGGGTGTAGCAAATTGAATTGATACACATATGTGCTTCGTCTTACGTTGTTTATGACTGACTGATGCACTACAGATTGCTCCCTAAAATTTTTATAATAATTGCCCATTGATATATAAGATCGACCTTCTAACTAAACTTTTCTTGTTTTGTATCGTTGCTAGAATCAAAGAAAGATCAATATAGATAATGTTGGTTGTAGCTCAAGTGTGTATCATAAAGATTCGACAAATGACAACTCATTAACTTGTCAGACTATTACAGATCATGATTATCAATCTCACCTAGATCCATCACATCATCATCATCATCTTCACCATCACCACCACCATCATCATCACCCCCATATCCATACTGGGAAAAATCTACATAGTAATGACTATCATCCTTATTGTCATCAAAATGATAAATCAACAATAACTGAGTTTGTACCTACATCATCATCATCTACTATAAAATCTGATAACATATCTAAATCACCGATTCTTGTTGTTAGAAAGTCAAGTTCCCAATCTCATTCAGAGCACTCCTCAACTACAGATAACAATACATTACAATATGGAAATACGAATGTGATTGGAACATACTGTGATAATAACTCATTACTATCGGACATAAGTGGTGACCCGATGTATGAACATTTTGATACAGCATTTATACCTAACAGTTGTAATGAAGAATTTCATAGTCGCTCAAATACTTATCATTACAATTGTAATAGTAATCACAGCAATAACTCTGCTGTTGTCTATTCAACTGGAAATATCAGCGAATCTCTGAGTGATTTATCATTCACTAATACCCGATTACCTCAAAACAATGCAATTAACTCTGCTACAGAGAATGTTAATGATGGTAAGTTTATTGCATTTTTTTCTTATAGATATTTATCATAATACATTTTAAGCATTAAGTTCATTGGAATACATCTTATCACTTTTTTTACTACCTAAAATGTATTATGATCCACATTTAAGTGTTAAGCACATGTACGAATTTGCAGTACCAATGTAACACTAAATACTATTTAAGTAGTTGACAGAAAATTGAGATTGATGTTGTCTACGAAATTGAAAGGACGAAAAGTGAATGTCCGGTGCTTTAACCGGGTTGTTGGATATGGAAGATCCACCTAGGTGAGTTGGAAAATCCTGATTCCAAACCAATGGTGCACATGTACTCCAGAATCGTGAAAAAACAAATGGCATATGAACCAATTGTTGGTCACCGGCTACCATGAGACTGCATCTCAACGTTACTCCCTTGCCTTGTGGATTTGACCATTTGGGGCCACACTTTTTATACTTAAATATAATCGATTCATCAACATTCTACTCATAGATTTTAACAACCGGGTATTTTTATTTAATCTAAAGGAGTGTCTTTTGGTCACAAAACGTCGGAAATATTATTTTCCTACTCATTGGGATATAACAAAAATATATTTATAATCCCAAATAACTGGTCGGAATCATGCTGTGATAAACATAAAGGGATTATTTTGACTAGTACAGTATCTAAAATACTAGCCTCAATAATTATCGGGCGCACAACTAAGACGCGTGAACTGCAAACACGAGAAAATCAGCTTGGCTTCAGACCTGGTCGTGGTTGTATCGACCACATATTCACTGTTTGTCAGGTTTTAGAACACAGGCATGCTTATTGGCGCACGACAATGATAATTTTTCTCGACTGAAAAGCAGCATTTGAATCTGTTCTGCCTTACGGTCGCGAAACATGGCCGTTAAGAGTATAAGATACTTGTAAGTTACTAGTATTTGATCACAGGTGTATTAGAAATATTGCTTGTGTCTGGTAGGATCACCAGGTAAGTAATAGTGAGATTAGACGTAGATTATTAGGGAATGATGGCAAATCAGTTGATGAGGTTGTGAAACTTCATCGACTAAATGGTTGGGCCACGTGTTGTTACGTGTGCCTGAACACCGATTACCACGACGCGCAATGCTGACTGGTGTTGGAGACAAATGGAAGAAAGTTACGTGCGGTCAAACCAAAACGTGGCATCAGTGCTTGAGGTCACTAACTTCTAGTCTGAGCCACATTGGTATATGTAGACTACTTTGTTGGGGTCCGCGTGACTATAAAGTCACTAACATCTGGTCTGAATCATGCCAGTGAGATTAATATTACTTACTTACTTACTTTAATTACGCCGGTTACTCCCAATGGAGCATAGGCCGCCGACCAGCTTTCTCCAACCCACTCTGTCCTGGGCTTCCTTTTCTAGTTCTATCCAGTTCTTGTTCATTCTTCTCATGTCTGTCTAACACCGGTCTTTACTTGAAACGAGTCGGCGAGTTGTCCTCCGTGGACAATTTGGCAGTTTAGTCCATCATAGGAGTTCCGTATTATATTGACTATCTTCATGGGCACGCCGTAGTGTCGAAGAAGCTTCCATAGTGTCGTCCTGTCCACGCTATCAAATGCCTTCTCGTAGTCGATGAAGTTGATGTAGAGTGATGAGTTCCATTCGATTGATTGTTCCACAATGATCCGCAGAGTTGCGATTTGATCTGTGCACGATCTATCCTTACGAAATCCAGCTTGTTGATCTCGAAGTTTGGCGTCCACGGAGTCCTTCATCCTGTTTAACAATACTCGGTTGAAGACCTTTCCTGGTATTGAGAGAAGAGTGATGCCCCTGTAGTTATCGCACTTGCTAAGATCACCTTTCTTTGGTATCTTGATCAGAAGTCCTTATTTCCAGTCTGTTGGTACTTGTTCTTCATCCCAAATCTTACTGAAGAGGATGTGGAGTATCTTGGCAGTTGCTGTTACATTTGCTTTCAGTGCCTCTGCCGGGATGTTAGGCAAGGTTGCTTACTCTCACCCTTTCTCTTTCTCCTGGTGATCGACTGGATCATGAAGACGTCAACATCTGGAGGAAATCACGGGATACAGTGGACAGGCAGGATGCAGCTTGACGATTTAGACTTCGCGGATGATCTGGCTCTTCTATCACAAACGCAACAACAAATGCAGGAGAAAACGACCAGTGTAGCAGCAGCCTCAACAGCAGTACGTCTCAATATAAACAAAGAGAAAAGCAAGACTCTCCGATACAATACAATATGCACCAATCAAATTACACTTGACGGAGAAGCTTTGGAGGATGTGGAAACCTTTACATATCTGGGCAGCATCATTGATGAACACGGTGGATCAGATGCAGATGTGAGGGTGCGGATCGGCAAAGCAAGAGCAGCATACCTACAACTGAAAAGCATCTGGAGCTCAAAACAATTGTCAACCAACACCAAGGTTAGAATTTTCAATACAAATGTGAAGACAGTTCTACTGTATGGGGCGGAGACGTGGAGAAATACGAAAGCCATTATCCAGAAGATACAAGTGTTCATCAACAGCTGTCTACGCAAAATACTTCGGATCCGATGGCCAGACACTATCAGCAATAAGTTACTGTGGGAGACAACAAACCAGATTCCAGCGGAGGAAGAAATCAGGAGAAAGCGCTGGAAGTGGATTGGGCACACCTTGAGGAAATCAGCTAATTGCGTCACAAGACAAGCCCTCACATGGAATCCTGAAGGTCAACGGAAAAGAGGAAGACCAAAGAACACATTACGCCGAGAAATAGAGACAGACATGAGAAGAATGAACAAGAACTGGATAGAACTAGAAAAGGAAGCCCAGGACAGAGTGGGTTGGAGAAAGCTGGTCGGCGGCCTATGCTCCATTGGGAGTAACCGGCGTAAGTAAAGTAAGTAAGTAAGTAAGTGTATGTGGGGCATTTTCTTCTTCATGAACGGAGTATAACAGAAGTTCTCCTGAAGACAGTCGTTGTTGTCCAACCTGCGTCCAATGCGTTTCACTGATTCCAAGCACCTCCAGATTGTATTTTCTCATTTCTGCAGCAATTCGGAAGACTCTTTCGGTCTCCCACACTGTCCGGACATTCCATGTACCTATAAAAATTGTTGCTCTGGTTGTAAGAAGGTGCATCGGCCTCATGACTTCCGAATGAACTCGGCTTTAATCATGAGACGTCATAATTATTCCTTCTACTCCCAGGGCAGAGTTTGAATTATTTTTTCTGGTTAGCGTTTGTTTAGCGAATTGATTTTCTACGGGATGGGGTCGCTAACCCCATGCCCAACCCTCCTCCTTTGTGTGGGCTTGGGACCGGCAGCAACCCCCAGAGGAGCTACAGGCGGAGTTATTAATATTACTTAGTACCTTTATTTCTATCAACTAATTCTTTCTCGTTTTATCATATCCTTATATGCAATCTTTTTTATATCACAACCATTGACGTAACTGCTTTTATGAACTTGGTGTTCATCTTGTGAAAATGAGGTATGACAACTTTGACCGATGCATATATGTGTCTGGTCCTATGTCGTAGATGACTGACTGACGGTCAAGAGATGATACTCTCATACAACCATACTATTGTTGTCGATAACGTGATTTCTCCTTCATACTTAAAGTTTCTTGCTTTTTGTTTTCCTGTCAACCAACTAGTTTGCTTGATACGGTAAGCTCCTCAGAAACTGATGTTCCACCCAAAATAACTTGATTAGGTCGTCACAATGGATAGGATGTTCATTAAAAACATTGTAAAGCTAGAATTGAATGCTGATAATTCTGACTGGCTTATGTCAAGTGTCTTGTAAAAATAGTTTACTTTGTAGAGAATAAGATATTGTCATATACCACTTATGTTCCTTCTTTTGTAAGCTTTATCTTAACTGTTTAATTAGATTTGATATGATTCAAATTTTTTTTAGTTTTTTCGTTTATAGAAAATTCTAATGAAGATCTTCATAATGTACTAAAAAATACTACCACTACTACTACTACTACCAATCGTCAATTAATACATGAAAATCATCAAAATGATAGCTGCAGTGTACAACAAAGATCACTGAATAAAGATCAATACGACAGACGGTAGGTTATTTTTAATATCGATTTAAAAATTGAAGATGTATTGATTAATTTTTTTAACCTGCTGCCAATTATTAAATTAACCTCTTTCCCAGGTCTATAATGCACATGTAAATTACCTTGGAGTTCATGTTTTAATTGTTAACGATAAGATATGTAGTCACTCACTCACTCACTCACTCACTCACTCACTCACTCACTCACTCACTCACTCACTCACTCACTCACTCACTCACTCACTCACTCACTCACTCACTCACTCACTCACTCACTCACTCACTCACTCACTCACTCACTCACTCACTCTCTCTCTCTCTCTATATATATATATATATATATATATATATATATATCCATCTTGCTTCTCAGGAATAATTAAGCAGTTTACCAGAAAACTAAATCATCAGATACTCCCCTTTGCATTGTGGATGTACTATGGTTATTACTTTCTTTTTTTGTTAGGTTATTTAAAAAAAATATAAAAATCCTTTCAACTACTTAAGTGCTAACATTTAAGAAGCTCTGAAATATGCATTATTTCTCCGCCACATACATCCTTCATTGAAAAAAAATATTACAGAAGTTATTTAGTTAGAAGAGCTCCAACCATTTTATCTATCATTTACGTTGGTATCTTTTTCGGCTATCCAATAATATCTTAATTGTTTCAATAATCAGGGTTAAAATGTAACGTCAAATCTAACGCCGTTTCGTTTCTATGTTGATATTCTTAGTTAAAGACATCAGTTCCATTGATTCCATCAAGGTGTACTATACATTTTTTATGATTAGATTCAATAAAATTCTGTTCTATTTTCATCTGTTCCGTTAAAACATTTATTTCATTATCTATCTTTTAGTGAGTCTGATAGGTAAGTATTTTCATAGTGTGTACATCAAATCATAATTAAATGTTAAATATATAACATCTAATGTTTTTTTTCTTAACATCTAACACAAACTCTATAATAATTATAACAGTATGTATCAGGTATTTGATCTTTACTTACATTTTAACCATTTCATTTCCATACGCTTGGTTTTTTATGATTGTTGATAGCTTAATGGTTAAAGATACCAGAATTTCAACTACATTAGGCTGCATGCTAAAAATCCCCCCACAGTCCATCTGTTTCAATTTGGAAGTTTGTGTAGTAAGTGTTACTAGGTTTCATACAACACAAATATAACTCATCGCCAAGTACACTAATTCGTACTTGATAATGAATGATTATGAAACTGCCGAATTTATTTATTTCGTCTTAGACAAAAAAAAAGATAACGACATGGAACTTCATACTGAATTGAATTAATGTAAATAACCTCTAGGTAAGGATGGTAAATCAATTGATGAAGTAGTGAAACTTCATCAGTTGAGATGGCTGGGACACGTGTTATGTATGTCCAACCACCCACTGCCCCGATGTGCAGTGCTTAATGGTGTAGGAGTAGGTTGGAAGAAAGCTAGGGGTGGCCAGACAAAAACGTGGAACAAATCCATGAAGTCACTGACAAGTGGACTGAGCCATGTTGGTAGGTGTAGACTACCTGCTTGTGATTCGCGAGATGATAGCAACCTATGGTTAGAGACCTTGAATGACATGGCTCAAAATCGTTTGCAATGGCGGTGTATCCACTCATTGTGTTCCCCAAAAGCTCTAATCTTCTGAATTCTTCATGTCTCTATCTTTTTCCCTTTTCAAATTTATTTCATTGGATTATACTCTTTGAATAACATCTTTAAACTCTAATCTTTCACATAATGCTTATACTCCTACTACTTCTACCACTATGGGATTTGAATGGACAACTGCATCTCTGTGCTAATTTGGTATGGCAACTCGAACTGATGTACTTGTGTACGAAGTTCTACGTTTTGACTGACAGACTAACTGAATAACCTTATTGCACATGTCACATAGAAGTAATCGATTCCTTCACTATTCATCTCGTTTTGAGGTATAACAATATGTGCCAGTTCATATATATGTTACTTTTTACATTAATTATGCTTTACATATAAGTGGAAATAAAAGGGGAACGAGTTTGAAATGATGTGTTCATTAAATAGACATACCCTCTTATCTCTTCTAACACCTACCAACTGTAGGAATACTGATATAAACCACCTAAAGGGAAACATGACATTAGATCAGGCGTTAACAATTCATAGCTTCGTTTGTGTCAGTTGATATAAACTTCATGGTTGTGATGGAATTTTAAGAGATGATGTTAATCTATTATTGGATTCAGTTTTTATCTCCCCCTCCTTTTTTTTAAAATTCCTTACTGTAATTGATATTATTATATCGTAATTCATTTTCATTTCATCTTGTTAACTATTTCCTCTCTTGCTTTCCACTGTAACAATTTAAATTGGAATGCATAATCTCCATTTTGTTTTATAAGTAGTTTGATACAATAAACCTGCCCAATACACTTACATATATATTCACAAACACTGAATACTCAGATAAATGGATATTCAGTGATTTCATTATTTAGAATTTTTCTTAGGGAGAAGTTATATTTTTTTCTTTTCGTTTCGTTTTCTACAATTCCATCTTATTTTGATACACTTGATACACAGATTGATTACTGTCAAGTGAGAAGATGAAAGTTTTATCTCTAAAAGGTTGTCATTGGTTGAATAGTCCTGACGACATTTGGTTGTAAGCACTAACTTGTCTAGTAGAGTTCAAGTAGAGGCCTGTACAAGTTTGGTGTACTTCTTTGGTACGCCTTTCAGTGTCAGACACTTCCACAGAACCTTTGATCAACAGAATTGAACGCTGCCTTAAGGTCGAGCTGTACAATCATAGTGGAACTTGAAAGAGTATGCCTTTGTCCCAGAATCTGGAAAAGAGCAAATATTTAGTCAATACATTTATGTCCAGGTCTAAAGCCAGCCTGGTTATTTCGCGTTTTCTCTTCACGAGGCTTATTTGGGTGTTTAATTATAACCGAATTTAATAATTTAGATACTGTATTAGTTAATCTAATTCCTCTGTGATTACCGCAATTCACTTATAGTTACCAGAAGCATGTGTTAAATATGACAATTTATAGTAGAAGCCGTTGTATAGTTGTTTTTTTAAAAAACAGTGCTACACAGCAAAATCTCCCTATTAGTAATTATTCCTATATATTCACTTATTTCGCACTAATTCCTGATCAGTTTGTTATCTTATTTTGCATTCCGCATATTTGATGTTATAATCTCTTATGAAAATCATTTAACCAATTTATGCTGGATTTTTGTCACCATAAAAGATCAAATTTTTATACTCTACCATTCGAAGTATTGTCATCGGGTGTGTATATGTGTAAATTTTTTTTCTGGTTAGCGTGTTTTTTTAGCGAGTTGGTTTTCTACGGGATGGGGTCTCTAACTCCATACCTAACCCTCCTCCTTTACCCGGGCTTGAAACCGTCAGTAACTGCCGGAGGAGCTACAAGCAGAGTGTAGATGCTAACAGATAATGTTTATATGGGTTATCATCTTATTAGTGTTTGGATAGTCGTTTTCTAAATATTTTATTTAATATTATTAAAACTCCATTTTAAAGTGTTGATATTTTAACAATTGGATAATAATGAGTTGATTTACTAGCTCTCTTTCATTAATACCTTCATTCCCTCCCTTTGTACATATAAACTTTATTGTGATTAGTAAGCTCCGTTTAGTGTGTACACTTTCTATTACCACAACAGTGACAGTTAAAAAAAAAACTACATGTTTATTACAGTTGTTACATGTAATTTCTTCAATGTAGAAAGGGGGGGGGTTAGGAGAAGGATTGATTCAATTTGAAACCTATATATGCAAACCTTATAGGGTTTCAATTATTTATATTGGATTCTATACTATCTGTCCTTATTTATTTATTTATTTTATTGGTTTTACTAATTCATGTCCATTGATGAATTCCGATAATAATCACATGACCTTGTTTATTGACTCGTGAATAATTATCATATGATATTGGATTTTACAGATCAATAAATGACGTTTATTTTTATTATTAGGTATTTCAATAAAGATTTATGTACTTATTTTTACTGAATAGATAGATAGATAGATGGAGAGAAAAAGAGAGAAAGTCAACGAGTCTTGTGAAATTATGCGGTTCATTAAAGGCTATTGTGAAAAGAGCGCATACTATAGATAGTATATTCATTGCTTATCAACAAATTCATGTATGAATTATTAAATTATGTGAAGTGTGTGATTTTGTCGTTTTTTTTTCTTTTCATGTTCATGAATAATTTTGGATTGATATTAGATGATATAGGAACAAAATACAACTTGGTCATGATATAGATCAAACTGCTGGTTATATTATGAATCTATTGATGATAGACAGTTAATTAGATAAGAGCTATTTTTTAAAAAAAATTTTTGGTTGTGCGGGCTTAAACCCCAACACACTTTGTGCATTGTACTGTTTTCCGTATTTTTTTGTAATATTATTGTTAGCTTTAATGTCAAATCATGTTTGTATTAATAATCATTTGAGCGGTTGAGAACTGATTAGTTCTAACGTTCCTCTCAGCCACCTGGTTAGATTTTCATTAGGGAAATAATCGTCCCCAAATGCCCTGGTATAGCCGAGAGTGGGGAAAGTCCTCTCTCTCTCTCTCTCGAAATACTCTCACATGGCCACGCGAATATATAGCCTCTGCCAGGGAAGTCCTACTCACTACCTTCTTGTGGTGGGAGTGTTGTTCACGAAAGTGAGAGGACGAAAAGCGAATGTCCGGGGCTTTAACCGGGTTGGTGGATGTAGAGGGTCCACCTAGGGGAGTTGGAAAACCCTGATTCCAAACCAATGGTGCACATGAGCTCCATGATCCTGATGGAACAAATGGTGTATGAATCAATCGTTGGTCACCGGCTACCATGGGACTGCATCTCCTCACGACGTTCTACTGTCTTGTTAATCAGACCTTTAGGTCAAAGGCTCGGGATGTGGCTCCCTAAGAAAACCACCTGTCTCAGTTTGGGCACCTGGGTAGTATCACAGCCCTCACACAAATGGAATGAGATTTGTGTGGCGCATATGTATTCGGTGCCCCTTTGTATCAATATTTATGTGTTCAAATAAAAAATAAATAAATAAAAGGGAAATAGTCAAAATTATCGAAGGTAAATAAGGATAAAAAACAATTTCGTACTATATATACTCGTTCACTAAATTTCCCATGTTGCATTTGTTTCTGTTAAAGATGTGTAACATTTGTAATCTAATAACTTGGCGTCTAATTTCAATTAACCTTCATTCAAATTTCGAGAAATGTTGATATAACTGATGTTAACTTTTCAGTAAATTATTCATTCTTGTCAAGAATAATCAAATATATGTATATAAAAGAAAATATCAATCCATAGCAGTTTTAGTTGGTGCAAGCGGTGATGATGTTGTCTAGAATAACACAAAAAGACTTCGTAATCAGACTGTTCTTCTCAGAGAACTCAGTATTACCAAAAACACTCATCTGAACTATAAGTCTTGTGCATTATTTCAAAGTTAGTCTTACTCTAGCAAGAATAGTCGACTTTTTTTTACCAAACATTCAGGAGTTTTTCAAATGATAAGTCATGATTCACTGATGCGTTCAAGTTCTGCGCCACTGCATATTTAGGCTTAAACATCTTGGGTAAAATCACTAATCTTCACATATGCAACACAATGTCATTGAAATATATAGTACGCAAACCTGGTGATAAATGTGTTTCATAATTGTTTATGGTTCATCATCTTTCAGTATTCTATCTGAAAAATGTCCACCTTTCAAATTACTTATTTCCCCTTACATATTCATTCAACAACTTTTTTCCCTCTCTAGAAACAAAATCAAATCTTTAAACAGATTCTCTTTGTTTACTCCGACTCATCAATGTTATATAGGATATCTATCTATCTATCTGATGTGTTGTTATCTTTTCAGAAAATTTTCTTTATTTTCAAATATACATCATTAGAAATTATCTCATGATATAGTTATGTATATTCCAAATGTTTATTTTTAATGAATTTTTTGTAATTTACAAGTTATGTAATTGTTGTGTAAATAGTAAAATATTTTCTGTAAAATTTTAAGCTTGCCAAAGAGGAAATCTTTTATCAATTATATGCCAATTATCAATTCATTTAATTGTGTGAGGGCTATGATACTGTCCGGGTGCTCAAACCGAAACAGGTAGTTTTCTCAAGAGGCCACACCCAGAGCCTTTGACCTAAAGGTTTCTATCCACAAGGTAGTGGAGCATCGTGAGGAGATGCAGTCCCATGGTAGCCGGTGACCAACAATAGGTTCATACGCCATTCTTTCTATCAGGATACTGGAGCCTATGTGCACCAATGGCTTGGAATCAGGGTTTTCTAACTCCCCTAGGTGGACCTTCCGTGTCCACCAACCTGGTTAATGCGCCTGACATTCGCTTTTCGTCCTCTCAATTTCGTAAACAACTAATGCAACGGGAAGGTAGTGAGTAGGACTTCTCTGTTAGAGGCTATATACGTGTGGCCATGTGAGAGCATTTTGAGAGGGTGAGCGAACTCTCCCCACTCTCTGCTGTATCAGGGCATTTGGGGGAGGCATCGGATAAATGGTTTATCGTTCTAATGCTATGCATTTATTCTATCCAAGTGAGCATAAGAAAATTAAATCCTCAGAGTTTTTGCAATTTAGTATGATTTACTCCTTCAGAGAATAGGTTATAGCTTTTTCATCTTTCTATGTTTCTCATATTTACAATACTGGTTTCTTAAGTTCTCTACTTGTTACTTGTAGATTGATTGAATGTATACCTGTTCCACAGTAGTCAGTAACTTTTAAGAAAGAGAAAAATAATTTGCTTATTGTTTAATAGTTCCTCTTTTTTCCGATAAACCTGTTTAATATGTGAAATAGATAAATTAGTAATAGTAGTCCACATGGTGGCGCATATGTATCTGGTGCCCTTTTGTACCAATATATATGTGTTTAAATAAATAAATAAAATGGTAAGATCATTTAACTGACCAACTTTGTTATGGTTCTCATATACTGTATATAAGTAGATGTATTTTATTGATAAAGTTTTTATCACACACGCATCCGGTAAAGTATACCTCCTTAACCTTATTGGCATTATCATCCTCATTGATGTGATATTTAGTTTCAGGTGACGTTCTGTATTTGTGTCAACAGTTCTTTTTGAATAGCTTTCAGGTGTTAAATACAAATGGAGCGGTAACTAAGTAGTTATATTTTCAGCCACTAAGTCACAAGTTCTTACTTTGCACTACCTACTTCGGTTTGAACGACTGAATAATGTCATTAGCTCTCACACTTAAGATGTGACTTTGAAATCAATTACACAAATCTGTATCTGACGAGTTGGATTTAAATGAATTTGACTTTTCAGTTAAATTTTTCCATATTTTTGATGCCTTTGTATAGGAATTTTCATAGATGACGAGTCAAATAGTTAGCTGGATCAAAACTTCGTTATTTTTGTTTTTTTTTTTCTCTTGCTTTTATGCTTGGGTTTTTCTCCAGTGTTTTCTTACTCCTGTTAGTTTTATTATCTTCTCTCTTGTTCTACATCTGTTTGTTGATTTTCTCTCTACATGCTTATAAGTTTAAGTTTGTGATGTATTCACAACTGATACAATTGTTCTGAGGTCTAAAAACACTTGGATCTATATTTTTATGTATACACCTTCAATCAATCAGTCATATATAACTCAAAACAGCATAAATTGTTAAATGTTACATGAACTCGAGGTTGGAAATTAGCAAGATGAGGTACAGACAAAAAGGAAATAATGTTAACCCTTATAGAAAAGTAAAAGCTGCAAATATTTTGATGATAGGTTTCATCAAATAATTCCGAACATATAGTGGAACCACTGAGTGGGTTATTTTGTAATTGTGAGCAGAGTATTAGACAAATAATGTAAGTTCACCTGTTAGTCTACAAGCGTTCATCGACTAAGGTAGTTGAGGTATGTGTTTCGTTGTACTCATAATCAGGTATTTTGAGATATTATATGAAACGGCGAAAAATGGGTCACAGTGACAATTATATTCACTTAATATATTCGTATTTTGATCTTACCTTTTTCTTTTGAGTTTTTTTTCACGTTTAGATTTTTATGGTTTCCTATATTATTTACTCTTCTATACTTGTCTTGTTTAATATCATCTAGCTGTTTGGATACGAGGTATGAAAACTTCAACCGATATATACTCTTGTCAAGTCCTAAGTTGATCACGAATGATATTTGTTCATATCAGGTATAAGTTTTCATATTATTCTAGGAAGGAATATTTTCGTGTACAATACCGTAACCTAACGGTTGAATTAAATATTTATTTCTAAAGACTACTTTTGTCGTTGCTCTCTGTTGAATCTACCGACTGGGTTTACATTTAATCCAAATTAAAAATGATCGAAATTATTCTAAAATTCATGTGAACTCAGCAATACGCCAACTGGCACACAACTTATTAACACTAGTCTTCGAATAGTGAAACCAATAGTATCAACAAATCAAAAAGATAAAGAAAGTGACACGAAAATATGGATTCCAAAAAAATTTGAGCGTTGGATTATCGAACGAAATTTACTAACAAAAATTAGATAAGTCGGGATCTTTCTAACACTCTCCATTTGTTTTCAAAAAGTATATACATATGTGTTAAAATAATACCTTCATTGTTTTCACATACCTTCACGTATAAATTTGATTATTGAAGTCGAATCACTAAGTACGTTTATGTATTACTTTCTCTTTGCTGGTTCTTAGAATTTTAATGCTGCAACATCTTTTACCGCCTCAAGCAATACAAGAAATTCGTCAAATATGGCAGGAAATGAATAGACTTATTAAAGGTGATTCAGAAATTTCAAGAATGTCACTGAAATCGTCAGCTTCTACAATACCAGTTACTACTACTACTACTACCACTGAAATTTCGAATTCTTCACCGCATAATGTATCAAATGTCGTACGTGAAAATTTTGCTCGTCGAGTTCGACAAGTTGTTAGACAATATCTTGGGCCTAAAGCATTTATCACAGATAATTTACCTGAACCTCGGTCAGAAATAGATTCATGTTTTAAAACAGATGATATTGTAATGCTTCAGTCGGACAATAGTCAAGAGTTGGGATTATCAACGTTAGATTATGATGAAAATGGTGAGTTCAATGATATCTTCTATTCTGAATTATTGTTCATTCAATAAAAGAAAATCATTTCAGTGTAAAAATGATTGTTTTTCATGTATTTATGAATCATATGTCATAGATGTACCAGTGATAAGTGATGCTAGATGAAATATCTCATTTGTTATCGGCAGCTACATCATGTAAAAACACCAACTTTTAATGAGATCAATGAAATTAAACATTATTGCCTACTGGTAAATAAAACTTAGTCTTTGCAACTATTATATCTCATGTTTGAACCACACTTTGTCAGAGATACATGGTATCATTCTAGCCGTTACATGCAAGTAAGTTTTAACTTGAAGTCGAATACAAAATTCTGCACTTAGTACATGGGTGTTGTAAGTTCAGCCTATATACATTCATACTCTAGGTCTTACGTCAAAACCTATGACTGATTAATGGTTTGAATATCTCCATCATCTTATTATTTATATGTTGAGTATCGCTACTTTTTAATGGGTGTCCTTATTTCTGTTATGTTTAAGTAGTTAGTCGCTTTTACTTGCTCGACTCGCCAATGCTACTAGGTTTATAGCTTAGTGTCCTAGGACTTGATCAGTAATACGTTCTAATTGATACGATTAACCTTGAGTTAGAATAAACATCACTCCTATCGGTCCGGTAATTCAAAAGAATAAACTAGTAGCTAAGCTTCTGTTCTTATATTTTAACCACCCAGCCTATATGCACGAATTATTGGGCCACTACACGCCCCAAATAAAGGGTCGTACTTTCTATACAATCATGCCATAAGCGGAAGGAACGAAGCCGACAGTACGTAATTAGTCAGTAATAGTTAAAGAAATAGTAAAACGTATGACGATAGTTAGTAAGTTTATAGACAGCTCACAATGAAGGGAATATATAAATAAAATAATACAGTTATCTACTAACTATACAATAAAAATATCTATGATAATAAACCGTAAATCACTACCAAAAGCTACATTTCCTTCAACATTCGCTCACCTACATTAGTCTCTATTTTTATCAAGGATCAGTGTGTATTAGAATGAATATCTTCATTAGCGGTTTATTTCACTGGTGTTTCGAGATTTTTAAATTGCCTACCGCTTATTCTATGTTATTGTTTCTATTCTCTTTGATATTCTACTTATAAATGCTGTTTCTTTTCAATACAAAGTATAAGTATCATAAATAGTTAGTTAGTTCACCTTCCATAGGCTGATAGTTAGCCAGTCACATAGTAATTTAACTAAGCAAAAATTATACACGAAAGTAATATTTTGCATAATGCTGGAAGTTACCAAATAGTTAACAAACGTCTGTATCATCAATTTCAAGAAGGGAGTAATGTAAAGCTTAACGATTTGACTTTACTATATGTGATAAACTTGGAAAAATACTTTTAATATTAATATTTTTAGTTGATTCAGGAAATTATCCCGAAATAAAATCTAATTGTCATCAACTGAAGTTTCCAACCAACCACACCAGATTGTGTTATTACTGACCAACTTGATCTCATTTTGGTAGTACTATCCGGTTGACTAAATAGCAGTAGATATAGGGGGATTTTGACATGTCGTTCCGTGTATACTAATCAAATTCTCTAACCACTGAGCCACTTCCCCACAAGCCTGGAGAATTTCCAGTAGTTCTCACCTACAGTATCGTTAGGAGTACACAAGCGACAACCATGTTAATTTCAGTCAGTTTGGTAATTTTCTAAACTGATAAGGGTTCATCACGAACCACCCAACTAGGCACCTATTTGTGGCGATCATTTACTTGATTGTTCTTGTTTTGCTTTTTTCTTTACTCCAAAGGAAAAAATTCAGCTTCCAATTCTGTCATCAACGTCATTGAAGGAACGGATCCTTCTTTTACTAGACCTTTCATTCTGTCAACAATAACAACCATACCATCTACTAAGTCATTGTGCGCCAGTGTCGGTAGCGGTGATACAACGTCGTCTACCATTGGAATGTTTTCATCTGAAATAACAAACAAACTCTTTCACAGTGAAACCAATATTGTAGAAAGTAATTCAGGTGTGTTATGTCCTAATGTTACTGCGACTTGTGTAACTTCATCTAACATTAGTGATACAGGGAATACGGTAAGTTGGTTGTAATTGTTATGCTTGATTCAATATAATTTCTTTAAAAATCGTTACAATCAGTTGATCACTGAGTTATATTGACCAAATATCATGTTTGTCTAGTTCTTTAGTGATAGTCAAATTCTATTGATCAAGTTCTAACATAACCAGTGATCTCGTTGGTTCAACAACGCGTGCACTATACTGAGACATTAGGCAGTTGAAAATAATCATCAGAAAAGAGGCACCAGTTCCTCCAAGTTTGCAGATGCACCTTGTTGGCTAGCACCAACCGCATTGGCCATAGATGGTTACGTTCCGACTACTTTCAACTATCTGACACCTCGAAAAACGTTTTAAATGAAAAAAAATAGTGTATAGAATTCCTATTATGATAAAAGTGTTGTATACGTTTTTGCTAACATTAGTTTGTTTAAACCGCAGTAGTTATAAATCAGTCTACATAGTTCTAAAAATTGTTAGCAATCCAGATAATTTTGTCTTATGTTTTAAATATTGATAGCATATTTCTTTGTAAATAATTTGGTGACTTGATTTTAATGAAAACGTAATTTGGTAAAGTCTATAATTCGATCCATGGAATTCATTGATTTCTGGGTTCCAATAGTGGTTTACATAAAGTTTTAGTTATGTGAATCTGATTGATTCGCTCTTCACTCATTTTCTGTTTTTCTCTTATTTCTACATATTCTTTTGTGGGGATAATTCTTCTGTTAAGTCCTACGCTGACTACCACTAACTCTGAGCCTATAAGGCTCAGAGTAAGTCAGTTGATGAGGTCGTAAATCTTCATCGACTGATGGTTAGGCCACGTGTTACGTATGCCTGAACACCGATTACCACGACGCGCAATGCTGACTAGTATTGGGGATGGTGCTTGAAGTGCTTGAAGTCACTAACTTCTAGTCTAAGCCATGTTGATAGATATAGACTACTTGGTTGGGGTCCGCGTGCCTATCGTAACCAATGGTCTGAGACTCTAGTTGACATGGTTCAGAATCAATCACAATGGCGTAGGTATATACACTCTTTATCTTCCCTTAAACCTTGAGATTGAAATTGCTTCATATCTGTCTTCCTTCCTATACTATACCCTTATATACAACCTTTCTCTTATATGTTACCACCACTAAATTAACTAATTCTATGAATTCGGTGTTCATCTTGTTGTGCTAACGAGGTATGGCAACTTGGACCTATGCATATATATGCCTGGTCCTACGTTGTAGCTGACTGACTGACTGACTGAGCCTGATAAAAATCTTCAGAACATGATCAGGATTTTTGTATGGAGTCGATTTTACTTTGTCTAGTTTTATCGTATAAGTATTTATCACAGTTTCTTGTTTCTCTCCACTGCTTTGCTAAAAGGTTCAAAAAATATCTACATCTTGTAATGAAACTGTGAGTAATTCACCATTGTCATCATGTATAAAACAGACAGATGAACTGATTGTTTCACAACCACTTAATAATAACAACAAAAACAACATTAATAATAGTGTTTCTATTGAAACTCCATACACATCATCTACTGGTAATTTACCTCGAGTATCAACTAATTCACAGTGTTGTATGCTTGAATGGTTATTGTCTGAAGAAGCTGATCTTTGCATATTACCACCATCGTTATGTCAGTCGAAAGTTGGAGATAAGCCACAGCAACAGTCAATTTCTGGAATCTCACCACCTTCATCATCATCGTTGCACAGTCAGGTGATTTCACCAAGAGCATCATGTTGTATGGCACCTTCCAGTCAAACGCACAATTTTCAGTATGGTTCACCTGTTTTGACAGAAGTAGCTTATAGCCCAATATCCATGTCCCAACAGAAAATTAATTCCGAACTACAAATCAATAATCGTTCATTAATTCCTTCCAGTAATAGTGGTTCATTAATTACAACGACTACGGTTGGTGCTGGCACTGTTACTTCCTCGGTGAATTTGTCGTACGTTGAAATTCGATCTTTACAACCACGAACTGAGAGTTTGTTAGTTGTAAGTGTTTAGTCTACTTGATATCTGTTTATTTTGGTATCTTTGCCTATCATATACTTGTCAGTCATACACTTAATCATATTTGTGTAGGCTTGCAAATTTCCCCCACTTGTCATTGTTATTCAGTGTTGAATGACTAATTGATCATGTTCTATATTAGAATTAGGACCGCTTAAATGAAAGTTTTAATATGACATGCATTTATTAGTGGTTTATATCTGAAATTAATAAAGTAAACATGAATTTCACTGGTTTTCGAATTCATCAACTGAATGTGATTAAATGCAACGTACTATCGATATTTACACTTTAATGATAAGTAAAGTATATTCACTTTAACTTGTTCATCAAAGTTTTTATTTTATTTAAACACATGAATATTGGTACAAGGAAACACCAGATAATTATGCGCCTCACAAATCTCATATGATTTGCGTGAGGGCTGTGATACTGCCCAGGTGCCCAAACTGAAGCAGGTGTTCATCAAAGTACACAAGTATCTATTCGGCTTAAAGTTCAACACTTTGTACAGTTTGATTACATTATTCATCTAATCGAACTACACTGGATCTATAAGTGTGGGGTTGGATCCTGCAAATAATTGATTCAAAATCGAATGTTTCAATGTCTAAACCCCATCATATATTCTTCCTTTCATCATCATCATCTGAATCTTAATTTGATAATTCCTATTGGTTACGCCATAATGTATCATATACTATTAAAATGTCACAAAAAAATTTTCATAGTTGAAAGCATGAGTCAATTGAAGCTAGACCACCAGGGAAAACCTGAAAGCACTGGATAGCCTATTGTGGGACTCCTCAACAGTGCGCATTCGCGACCTCGCCTACGGGAGATTCGAACACAGGACCTATCAGTCTCGCGCGTGAGCGCTTAATCACTACACCACTGAGCCGGTATCCGATGGTGTTAATGTCTAACTTCAACCAATCCAAAAAGTTGAGCAACCGTTCACCAATTGTCTTCAGTGAGTTCCTATCTCACAACAGACGTGGTTTGAACTCCACTGGTCACCGCTTCTCACTAGAACTCCTGGATTTACCTCTCCAAGTCAGTCACAAGTGGGAATATGATTATTATTATAATCAGAAGGGGTTTTGTGGAGATTTAGTATTTTCATAGTTGAAATAGAACGAAGCGTTATTAGTGTTAGTCAATGCAAGTTGTAAATAATCTATTACATTGAAGTCTATATATATATATATATATATATATATATATATATATATATATATATATATATATATAATTAAATATGATTAAAATTGTATAGAGATAGCAACTACTGTCTAGTGGTTTGATTATTTAATAATTTGCAATTGTTAATTCGCAGTTTCGAATCTCACTACTCTCTCTATATGGATTTGAACAACTGATTAGTGTTTCAATAGCATTTTCTCTCTCTCTCAGAAACACAAGTGTATGACTCAAAACCAAGCACATCTATCACGTTCTATGTATATTTACCTTAGATAATTTTGCAACACTCCTTTACTTTACTATAGACTACTAACTATATGAAACGACCTATAGCTTCAGAAAATGATATCGTCAAAAAAATTTCATTCGCTGGAACTTTTTCATTCATTTTAATAAATAATAATTCATCAATCTTAAAACAGTCAATCCCAGTTGTCATATCACATCAGAACAACAAGATGTATGTACTTAACAAATTGAGGAATAAAATATAGTCGAAATAATACATGTGTCAGTCATAATGAAAATAGCTAGTGCAGTGAGTATTATTCAAAAAAAGTTCCCAGGTACCTACTGTAGAAGACAATTCTAAGCACATCAGTGTAGAAAGATTTCCTTGACGATTGGTATTCAAAAAGTTTTGTTACCATATCTCCTTTTGAATTCAATATTCTTTCCTGTCAATAAACCTGATATGAGTAAAATTTTCCTCAAATGTTTGGATTTTATTCAACTCATTATCTATTGTATCCTCCATGCATACTTATTTAACTCTAATGGATAATGAGTATGAATTTATTTTCTATTCCTCTTGACTAGAATTCGACCTTAAATTTTGTACAACCAATTCTACGTTGGTCCTGCATAAAATCGTTCTTAGTAGAACATACCTCTTAGTCTTTGTCTCAACAAAATAATATAATTCTGAGTTTTTATTAGAGTCTAATATAAGCGGGTGACTTATTCTAAATTCCTGTAGTATACTATTAATATTATTTAAGTCTCATATTTTTATGCCATTTGTATATGTTTTATTACAAATGGAATTTTTCGATTATGTAAGTCAAAGAATTATGTTATGGATTAACCATGAAACATTGAGTCAATCATCTACAACGTAGGACCAGGCAGATACATACATCGGTCCAAGTTGTCATACCTCATTAGCACAACAAAATGAACACCGAATTCATAGAAGCAGCTACCATTGAAGTAACTGCTATGGATTTGGTGTTCATCTTGTTATACTAATGAGGTATGACAACTTAGACCGATGTATATATGTGTCTGATCCTACGTGAAACATTATCAACTTCTGTTTGTTACTTTATCTTTTTTTTGAAAATTTTTAAAAAAATAATTGTCGCTGTAACTTATCCTTATATTTAACATAGATGACAAACAATACTAATTGAATTTAAACTTCAACCCATTGCACAAATAGGTGGCTATCAGGACTCTGACCGAGTGGATAACGCGATGGCGTTTGAAGCGAAAGGTACCCGGTTCGAGTCCCAGAGTGAACATCAACTCTGAGATGCAGGTATATCCAGCTGACGAGTCCCAAATAGGAAGAAACGCGCATCCTGGATTCCACTGCTAGCCACCATCCATCTTTGCTTACCATGCTTGTGAAATAAGGCTATATCCAGGCAATACGCACAGTATGCACGTATGCCAATTAGAGACTGACCAGTTGCAGACCTGACAACATAAATGGGAAGATTCAAACGAATAATACTAATCGAATAGATGACTATATTTATAACTATCAGTACTTGCATATCCTTACATTATAAAATTGTGAATAAAAGAACTTCGCCAAACTGTATTCACTTTATTGATTAGTTTGTTAAGAAAATGTAGGTTTAGCTTATAATGGATACAGTTTAAACAATCTATTTCGCTTTACCTAATGTCGATTTCATTTTATTTATTATTATTATTGACTGGATTCCAATTTATCTTTTATATCTTCAAAAATATCCTATTTTTTAAATACTAACAGCGTTTACTGCATCCAGCAAAAAATCAATCTGTTGGACATCATACAGATATGAATACTTCTGATGGAGGAGTAAGTCATAAGATTAATTTATTATTGTCTCGCATTTATTCTGTCAAAGTTTGTTTCGAGAAATTGAGTGGTGATCAGTTTTATTTGTCACAGATTGATCTTATCTAGGATGGTATTGAAGATCAAGAAGTACTTGACAACTGCGCACTTATGACCGTGAACGGATTAGGCCGGGGATCTTCACGACGAACACTTGACCATTAAAACCATTATATTGGGACGAATCACGTGTCTATCGCTCTTTAGTTTTTTACTGTACAACTCAATATTTAGAGGAAACCAAATAATGACTACAGTTGGATTTTATCTGATTAAAGTTTTCAGCTATTAATTAATTAATTAATTTATTTATTTAAACACATAAATATTGGTACAAGGAAGCACCAGATAAATATGCGCCTCACACATCTCATTCGATTTGTGTGAGGGCTGAGATACTGCCCAGGTGCTCAGACTGAAGCAGGTGGTTTTCTTAGGGGGCCACACCCGGAGCCTTTGACTTAAAGGTCTGATCCACAAGGCAGTGGAGCATCATAAGGAGATGCAGTGTCATGGTAGCCGGTAACCAACAATAGGTTCATACGCCATTCGTTCCATCAGGATCCTTGAGCCTATGTGCACCATTGGTTTGGAATGAGGGTTTCCAGCTCCCCTAGGTGGACCCTCCATGTCCAGCAACCCGGTTAAAGCACCGCACATTCGCTTTTCGTCCTCTCACTTTTGTGAACAGCATCCCCGCCACGAGAAGTTAGTGAGTAGGACTTCCCTGACAGAGGCTATATATTCGCGTGGCCATGTGAGAGTATTTCGAGAGAGAGAGAGAGGACTTTCCCCACTCTCGGCTATACCAGGGCATTTAGGGGCTATTAATTAATACTAGTGTATATGCACCTTAACCCAGGAGGTATACACCTCTCTACTGACTTGATTGAAAACAATCCATGACTTCATGAATTGATATCATGTCTGATAATTTTCTAACTTACTTTTACACACTAACCAGAGTAATTGCTCGTTCACAGAAAGTTTCATTAAGTAAGCTGATTCTTTCAACACCAATTCTGCTTTAAACTTCTGCATTGAGATAACGCGTTAATTTTTCATTTGGTATGAAAGCCACTTCTGAGATCCTCGTTGCCAAATTAAGGAACAGAAAAAAAACGTGTAGTTTATTTCCTTTTTGTCTGCCTTTACTTATCTTATTTAGTAAAAATGTCAAATCGTTAACGTGCAACTATGCAATCTTAAGTTTCTTTTCATAAAATTAAACATTGTCGATTATGTAAGTCAAAGAATTATGTTATGAACTAACCATGAAACATTGAGTCAGTCATCTACAACGTAGGATCAGGCGCATATATACATCGGTTATAAAATCATCACAATTTTTTTTTCTTCAAAAATCGTTACATTTTGGATTTCTGTAAATAACACTCTAATCGATATTATTTTCGTATATAAATTACAATTATGCACTTTTTCTTTTCTTTGAATGATTTCTCTCTCCCATATACTATTTTAAGTTATTGACAGCCATTATAATGTATGTTTATATTTACTTGTAATAGTAAGTTAGATATGGGAATTAAACAATCAATTGTTTTACATTTTCAGTGCGAAAATCTTACAATTATATTTTAGAACAGACTATTTGATGAAGTTTAACCAGCATTGCTATACCATACACTTAACTTTTCCTATTTCGGTTTGGGCACCCGGGCAGTATCATAGCCCTCACACAAATCAAATGAGATTTGTGTAGCACATATATATCTGGTTCTTCTTATGTACCAATATTTATGTGTTTTTAAATAAAAGAAATAACACTTAGCTTTGGTTTACATGTTGGTATCTTGATGAGATCAAATATAGGACAGACTGATAAAATTTAAAGCATGTTATTTGCAAATTAATTTAGGATTGTAAGTGGTATTGTTTTATGTTGGCCGTAGTGTTATAATCATACATGTAAACATACCTTCAGAAAGTAATCCATAAATATTTTTATTTACTTTAGCATTTACTGAAATTATCCTCTCCAACATTACCACGTTCTGTAGCTGTGACCTCTCAACTTGTTCCAGATACAACTGATTTTAACACTTCTAACATAATTACAAACACTGAATCCGAAATCAATAATGTACAACGACAACTAAACAATCGAAAATCGGAATGTCGATTAATAGCTGTTTCTCTAGATAATCTATGCAATAATCAACCAACGACAAATACTAGTAAACGATGTCGTAGTGGTCCTGCAACTACACAATCAATTTCATCACCATTTAGTCCACATATATCACCCGGTAATAAACGAACTCGACATGCTTCACAATTTGAAGAAGTTCCTTCGCCTAGTATAAGAAAAATTTTTGGTATATCTGATGCTCAACATAATTCAGATGTAATTCCTAGCCCACCTTTCACATCATTAACACAACTTCTTTTACAAGATTTTCCATTAGTCTCTGATATAATATCATATTCTTCAGTGGATTCTCCTAAATATACACCTTTATTTGGACAAAATGATTATCATTGCAAATCTACTAAATCTTTTTCAAATACTGTTGCACAAGGATATGAAAATCTTCAATGTAACATGACAACTTCACATGACCAAAATAAAATAATCAGTTCGAATATTTCACAAAGTGATCATTGCCATTCGATTAATCCACCTTCTATGATAACAAGTGAAAAATGTACAAGAAGTCAAGGTAATCATTGAATTTCTTGCGATGTATTTATTACTGTTATAGGATTCACATCATTCTGATAAATAAATGGTCAATTTCATTGTATCGTTTTATTTCTTTTGATAAAAACGTTTACCTGAAATGTATCAACTACAAATCGGATAATCAATTCCGGATGAACAATATGACGAAAAGTTATAAATTAAGCATAAATAACAGCTAACTATTTAATTTCATACTTTATCAGTGATTGTCTCGCTAAAGTCAGTCTGTCAGTCACAACGTAGAACTTCGTACACAAGTACATCAGTTCGAGTTGCCATACCAAATTAGCACAGAGATGCAGTTGTCCATTCAAATCCCATAGTGGTAGAAGTAGTAAGAGTATAAACAGTAATCGGAAAGATTAGGGTTGGATGTTATTGAAGGAGTATAATTCAATGAAACAAATTTGAAAGAAGAAAAACGAAAGAGACATAAAGAATTCAGAAGATTAGAGTTTTTGGGAGAACACAATGAGTGGATACACCTTCGCCATTACAAACGATTTTGAGCCATGTCATTCAAGGTCTCTAACCATAGGTTGCTATCATCTCTCGGATCCCAACCAGGTAGTCTACACCTACCAACATGGCTCAGTCCACTTGTCTGTGACTTCATGGATTTGTGCCACGTTTTGATCTGGCCACTCCTAGATTTCTTCCAATCTACTCCTACACCATAAAGCACTGCACATCGGGGCAGTGGGTGGTTGGACATACATAACACGTGTCCCAGCCATCTCAACTAATGAAGTTTCACTACTTCATCAACCGATTTGCCATCCTTACCTAGTACCCGTTTCCTAACATCTGCATTACTTACTCGCTGGTACCAGGATATACGAGCAATGCTTCGAAGATACCTATGATCGAACACTAGTAGCCTACGAATATCCCCCTTATGTTTCACTGCTATAAAATAGGACGGAACGAACTGCTGCACAGGAAACCCGTTTTTTGGTTGGTAGTTGGATATCTCGCCTTCGCCATAAATGACGCAAGTTGGTGAAAGCTAGACGAGCCTTCTGTCTCCGTGCTGAGATTTCTTCACACATCAGTCCGAAAGGGCTGATGAGACTCCCAAGGTAAGTGAAGCGATCAACACGCTTAAGTTCTTCACTTTCTATCATTAGTTCAGGTGCCGACGCAACCCAATCCTGAAGTAACATTTTGCACTTCGAGGGTGAGAATCGCATCCCCAACATACCTGCATAGTTGCTTATAGTGGTCAGAAGACTGCAACAAACTATTAGACGTTAAACAGAGTCGACAGATTTCTAAGCATTTCATTCTTACAGACTTTTGTCATAGAGTACTACTATGGTTGTTGTTATTCTCAATCATACACTAATGATTTTAAGTGATTACTATTATTTCTGTTGAGTAGTTAGAAAGTTTAACATGTTAATCATTATATTGAACCATATTGGTTTACTGACAATACAATATTTATACTTGTATGACATATCACTTTACTTATATTTACCATAATAGGCCTATTCATCAATTCAAATAATGTTACTTTCAGTAAACATATTTCATCTTTTGATCATCAATCTAATGATGAAAACACATTGTCAACATTTTCCTGGTCAACATTATCACCCAATTCTAATGTAAAATCTAAATTAGAAAATAAAGATAAATATCTTGTAAAAACAAGCAAAGATTCAGAGAACAATTCCACCAGTAGTTTAATACCTGGACAATCTAGTATATGTCAGTTATTATTAGATGCACAATTGGAACCAGAAGAAATATCAGATGCTGTGGCTAATGTTGAAAACTATTCAAATTTATCATTCAATAATAATACTTTTTCCACGATCAATAAATGTAAAGAAGAAAGGAACAATGTTGACATGTCATCTTTTAAAATTAAGTAAGTTGATTTATATGTGTTGTACTCGGAGTATTAATTGTTTGCGTATTCTTCCATTTTATTCTTGTTAAAAGTCGACACTGATCATTTTCTATCTCTGTCACTTGAACATTGTGATGTATGAAATCTAGCGGCCGGATAGATCCTAGCTAGAGAATATTTTCACTTTTAAGCGTGAATCAAACTCACGTTTAATTTTTCTTTTCTGATCATTATCGAGCAAAGATAGTAGTTAAGTTGATAAGCTTGTGAATCTCCAGTTGCTGAAGTTGTTGGAATATGTATTACGTATAATAATAAAAACTGAATACTCATTAATTTATAGACGAAATCAGGTTGATACGAATCGAGGTGATATTTAAGACACATTGTCTGAAAAGTCGTTACAAAGATGGGTAATAACGTAGGGTAAACGATGCGGACAAAATACATAAACAGAGGTGATCACATTTAAGAGCACAAAACTGTTATCAGAGTATCAGTTAGTCATACATAACGTGGAACGTGACACATATATGCGTCGTCTCAAGCTGTCATACCATATTATCACAGCAAAATGTAATTATTCAGGGAAAAGCTCTAGATTAGAAGGATTAGTGGCAATCTCAAAAATAAGAAGTGTTAAGCACCGATAGACAGATTCCAACCTAAGTCTACCCCACTCAAACTAAATGCGCAGTACTGTAGAGTTGATTGTATGCATACTTTGTAGATTAATATACGTTGGTTATTGTTACATAGATTACGTAGTGAACAACTCAAATTCTTCAAGAAAATGAAGTCTGTTTTTGAAACATGTTCTAAGAAGTCTAGATTGTTAGAATATCTGAACCATTAACCACTATATTAAACCAGAATAATACATTTTTATGGTATAGTCAAAATTGAGAAAAAGGTTATGAAAGCAAATCCATCCACATTTAACAAACATAAATTCCAAATTCCATTTTGGGCACCAAATAACAAGCTTATTGAGCTCTATGTGGGAAACAAATCCAATCCCTTAATACTATTGGCGCATAGAAAAGGTTTACTCTTGCTAAAGGAATTTGAGATATCATTCATGCAGGTTATAAAAAGAAAATCACTTGAAAGACTACCTTGTATTATACCAACAGTGACTGCATGAGGATCTGATAGATAGGAGTTTATTTTGACTTTTGTATTGGTGACCAATCACTGTCCACTCTAACCTACCAAGGCTAGCGTAGTAGTTTGAATTAAAGTCAAAGTTAGGGGAATCAGAAGTTAATATTAGTCTGTACAGTGATTGATTGTTGATCTATCTTATATTGGTAAAAGAAAACTGGATTATTTGTTCATAAAGATCTTTTTTTTGTTTTGTATAATTATTTTCTCATTCTCATTACTGCTACATTATTTCCATTCCTTTTCTATTCACCTTGCTAATTTCATCTTGTCGTGCTAATATGGTATAGCAACTTGGACCAACGTAGATTTGTTCCAGGTTCTATGTTGATTGACTGATTCCAGACTACCTGGCCGGCTTCCACACTATCCGCCATTTATGCTACTTTTAACACTATGGCACTCATCTTAGTAATTTCATCTATGTTTTAGCAGCTGGGGAGTAGTGCACATACGTTCAAGGTTTTATCTTGGTTTTGATTGACTAACTACTGATTGCGCTAACCCTTTCTTAAGTCACTAATCCTAACCATAATGATAATCTCAACTAAGCACTTGAATTCACACTTTCTGCTAAATAATTTTGAATAGTGACAATATATATCTGCAGTTTTGCGAAGAACCGTTGCTTCTCGTTGTATTTGAATCCCTACCACATTCATTCAGTTATTTGAACCCTAAATAGCGTTCTATATGATTGCGTAGATTTCACTGCATTGTAAGCATTGTGATTTTGTTTTGCCTTCATTACTGATCAATTTTTACTTACCTAGTATAAGATATCAAGGGAGAAGTGGCAGATATTATAGTTTAGTATTGCAAAAAGAAAACTATGATCCTATTAAAATAATTAAAGCATTGAAGGGGAAAAGAAGGCTCCTCTTCATCTTTCACTTTGGCAACCACAGTAAATACTTAATTTGCAAAATGTCAATCAATTGTATTAAACTTGACTGTTCCTTCTGCAAATATCAGTCAATCTTCTCAGATTTCATTGTTCTTTTGATTCTATACCAATCATTCATTCTTCTCGTTCTCGTTTCTTTCACTTATGATTGATGATACATACTACTTATATCTGTCGACATCAGTAGCACACACCACAATATGTCACTAGTTTTCATACTCAAAAATCGTATCTCATATCTTAGTACATACACAATACTTTACTGTACTCTTTCCAAGTCGAAACGAGAATGGAAAACTAAATGTATCTTCCAATCACCTGCATGACAGAAGACCCAGTGGTAAGGGAATTAGAATTTATGTATAATATGCCCCAATCAATTTGCGAAAGCTGATTATTTAAAAAAGGACCAGTCAACCGTTTCCTTTCTACATCATATGATAATTTATTCGTTATTCAGTTAAGCTGCTAGCTACATTCCTCATAATTTGTAATACAATGCGATTCAGTGGTAGAACACAAGATACTATCCAACAATTGTTTAAATCGAAATATATGAAGTAAAGTGTTTAAATAATTAGAACAGCTTTTCATTATTTTTAGTATAGTAAACGAATTTCTTGTTTTTTAAGATATTATATTTCAACCTATCTATACTATCCTAATTATTAAAATTCGATTCCCTTCTATTTTTAAAAGCTTGCAGTTCACATCGATCGCCGATGACAATCAGTCTTTCAGTAGATTACTTGCTAGTACTACTAGCACTAGCAGTTGCGGAGGGTTATCTTCCACTGGTCCTACGAACAGCTGTTCGTCAATATTACCACCACCCCCATCGTCATATTCAATAGCTCCAGTCGAATGGAATGATGATGATCTGCAACAGTTAATCCATGAAGCAATAACTAATCCTAATGACGCTCTATTAGAAGAGAATAATCGCAACACATCTTCATCATGTTCTTCATCATTAGATTTACCCAAACGACATCCATCCACTTCATCGAAAGAGATATCAGAAGAAGTGGAAATTCTATGTGAGATATTACGACGAGATGAATTAGAAAGAAATAATGAAAAAAATGAATATTGTCATCCTAATCAGTGTGATACTACTACTGCTGTTACTACTACATCTACTATCAATACTCCTATTATTACTGGTACAGAAGCTGGTAATAATAATTCATTGCCATATTTAAGTGAATCTCCCAGTTCTAAAAGATCTAGATTCTCTTCATCTACATCAATATCTGATCATCAAGTCGATACTGTTGGTGATAATAAGGCTAGTGTCGATGGTGATTTTGTTCATCGAGATGAAGTTAATTGGCAAAATGATGCTAAAGCTGTTGCACGTATCTGTGAACAATTACAACAGGGCCTAGTTACGGAGAAATTGCCAGTCACATCATCAAATAATGATAGTAATAACGGTGCTGTAACAGAATTTCCTGGGTATTCTGTAAAAATCAATGATCATAATAATAGTAGTACTCCTGCACTATCCGGTAATACTCCTGACTACTCAATTCCGCGGAATGATATAATAGTGTCATTGAAGCATGTTTCTCCAGCGCAAGATCCGGGTAATTTGTCGTATTTTTGTAGATGTCATATATCTTGATCTGTTTTCAGGGAGTTTTTGTTGGATGTTTTAATCGTTAACATGGTGTACTCGAGTGATTTTAGAGGTGTGTAGATAATTGTTATATCCCAGTTGCCCACATTGTGAAACTTTATCTTTTCTTGAGGTACTTGATAAGCAAACTAGACCACAAAAGGGTAAAAATTATTGAGAACGGTCACATACGGCCTTTTTGTTAGTTGTTCCTTATGTTTTAGCTATGTACCTTAAAGACATTGCACCCGAAGACGATGTAGTAATAAGATCAGGTGTGACATTTTTATGAAGTCGAAACTCCTCTTCTTGTTGTTGAAAGATAACGTCACTCCGAATTATGGTTATTTGAGGAGAACCCTTTACTCCTGTCACATTGTGGTGTCTGGTACTAAGTCGAGCTCACATGAGTTATTCTAGCTTCCGGACAGACTAGTTTATCCATTCTTTTCAAGC
The DNA here is from genome assembly GCA_944470415.2 of Schistosoma rodhaini. Taxonomy (NCBI): domain Eukaryota; kingdom Metazoa; phylum Platyhelminthes; class Trematoda; order Strigeidida; family Schistosomatidae; genus Schistosoma; species Schistosoma rodhaini. The sequence goes on along the minus strand of OX104036.1, from coordinate 2,397,314 downwards.
CACATTTTAACCTTGTTGATTATTTGCTTTTTATTCTTGACTGTTTTTATATGAGTGTTAAGTGCTTAGCCTTGTAACTTATTTTTTATCTGACTATAAATATTGAGTTACTCTTGGTCAAATCGAGTTGGCTCACTCGCCTTCTCCGATCCGCTTCTTATTCTGAATGTCTGTCTGAATAAACGAATGCTTGAAATAAATTCTCTCAATGCAGCCCGTATTTGGCTTATTATTACCCCCATCGCACAAATAGAGTTAGCTTAGGTAATATGTGGACTGAAATAGAGGATTTATTTTCACATGTTGATACGTTCATCCAAATTGGAATCAGACCAACGGGCAACAAAAACATCTCAATGCAGTCGTATGTACAAATTTGCCCTTGGATCTTAAGTTGGTACTTTTAATTTATTAAGACTATTATGGTTAAAGCCTAAAAGAACAAATATCCCAGCCAATATAGATAAATTTGGTTATTTCGATGTACTGGCTTGACCATATCTAGAATCAGAACATTCAGTAACAATGCTTATTGATTATCATAATTGAGAGAGAAAGAGAACTTTGGGATTTTCAAGTTTATCGGTGTACATCATTATGTCATTTATCAAGTACAAGTCTATGTACTCAACTTCAAACTACACTTTGTGCATGAGGAGGACTACTGATATAAATCTGTTTCCAAAAACAAAGATTGATGGAATAGTGTTCGAAAATGTGACTTGTGCATTGAAAATTGAATGCTCTAATCTTATTCAGAAGGGGTTTTGTGGAGATTTTAGTATTTTTCATAGTTGAAATCATGAGTCAATTAAAGCTAGACCACCATGGATACCGGCTCACTGGTCTATCAGTTAAGTGCTCTGGTGCGAGGCTGATAGGTCGTGGGTTCGAATGTCGCGAGTACGGGATCGTGGATGTGCACTGCTGAGGAGTCCCGTAATAAGACGAAACGACCGTCCAGTGCTTCCAGGTTTTCCATGATGGTCTAGCTTCAATTGACTGTTGATTTTAACTATTCAATCTTATTATTAATTATCTTCAGAAATAATTCTGCATAGTAATTAATAATCATAAATGCCCCAACATAAATTCATTGTAATTCTGACTGTTACTTTTTTATTGTTGTAATACAATGAAACTTGTTCAATTGTCTGATATTAATTTTACTTCTAAGTTGTGTACTATTCGAAATTGTTTCATCTCATGCTAATTTAATGTTTAATTGTTATTGTTATTTAGATAGATACTATGCACTTTGATTTGTGAAGACCTAAGGGGGGGGGAGATAGTATACTATTTCTTTCTTTTTTCTCTTAATTGTTATTTGGTATTTTTGATAAAGTACATTGATTCTGTTTAAATTTTTACTAGAATCTAACAATTTTTAAAAAAAAAGTTTCTTTTTCTCTCTCTCTCTCACTTATTACATAATTAGCAATGACTAATTTAATGACTACAACTTGTACAACATGGTCAGGTTATTCACCTCAGACAACAAGTGGTATTGGGCATACTGTACTACGACGTCATAATAGTGGAAACAGTAGTATTAGTGGTAGTAGTAGTAGTAGTGTTATTACTACTACTACTACCATTACGAATGTTGTGAATAAAGCTGCTGTGGCTGCCGCATTAGCTAGTCAACAAGCTGCAGCAAGTCAACGTAATCAATTGACTAATCAACGTCTTTTAGCCGAACAACGTAAAGTGAGTTCATTAGTTAGTTAGTTGATTTGTGTCTAAAAGCAAAAAATTAACTTACTATTTTACATGATTTCATCTAAGCAAGAGAAAGCAAGATCGATGTCACAGTAGGATAAAGTACTATTATTAGAAGTGGCAGTAGGAAAGAATATCCATATAAATATCTGAAAAATTATGAATTCGTTAATTTAAGAATGTAACACAGTTTGGAAATTGAAGATCTAAGAGAAGACAAATACTGAATGCATCAGTACCATTGTGTCTGATTCTGTTTCATATGATGGTTTAGTAGTGGTTAGAGTGTTCGACTTCTAGCCAATAAGTCTTCTAATTCGAATCCTGCTCCATCCACTTCGGTATAGGCAACCAGCTAGTACCAATGACCCCTACACTCGGAATATAGTTCATACTCCTCTAGTGGATTAGTTAACTTACAAAGTTTTTTTCAGAAGTTAAATCATTGACCATGATTACTTCATGGATCTTGCCTAGGTTGTTTGGAGCTACTTACACAACTCAATCTAGTAGTCATTGTTTTCATAGACTGAATTTAGTAAACTAATTTATCAGCAAATTCAACAGGATGTTTTGTAAGCGGTGAAACTGGTTGATTTTATGAAAATAGGTCAACTGTCGAACAAGTTAGTGTAATATACTTGTTTTTGGTAAATCAATAAAATTATAGTCCTAATTAGTTTATCTTTAAAAAGTTTGGAGACTGATGTTGAATATTCTGTTTTATTGTGGGTGTTTTTAACTATAACTCTCTCAATTAAAGACCTTTTTAATATATTGTGTACTGTTTACTTGAACTGTTTTTATAATCCTTCTTCCTCAATTAGCGTCTTATTCAACATCAGTTATATAATCAAGTTGCTGTGTATTCACTGAATTCATCCGCGAATAGTCGAAATCCTATGTCGAATACAGATTCGAATCCTCCAGTCAATACATTTTTTGTCAATGAAAATACCTACGGTATACAAAATTTACCTTCTCTTAATATTTCTTCTACTATTACTAATAATAATACTATCATTTCAACAACAACAACAACCAGTCATAATGATCATAATCAAACTTATCATTTATTACATGTAATTCCAAATAAGTCAATCAATCGGAAATCTTTATCATTAGATACTAATACTAATACACAAAATATGAATGTAAGTTTATTGAATTTGAATGCTACCACAGTGATTTCATCAAATCCACCTTCATTTAGTTCAACATCTAAAAGTGGTAATTTTTATCATTATTATCATCATCATCGTCCAGAGGATTTATCACGATTTTTAAAAGAAGTTGGTCCTAATGTACAAGTACAAGTAAGTTAAAAAATTGGTACATGTAAACTTCTATTTTACCCATGATGCTAATAAGTAATTTTTTTATATTTACTAAATTAAGGGTGAGACTAAACTTTATGGACGACCTTTGAACGGATCTTAAATCACCTTGAGGAATATTAGCCAATCAGAAGACAGTTACTACACAGTAAAAATATATTATACAAAACTAAAAAATTAAAGCATATACTGTTCTTTTACATGGCTCAAATACTTCTCAAGGTTAGAAAAAGGTTCAGAAGTTCTAAAATCATAGTACATACGGTACAGGAACTCATCCATATGGCTCCATAGTAGTCGGCCTCTGGAGCCATGATAAGGTCTCAAAAATTCTTTTAGCCTCGACTACATAGCTTCAATGTTGTTGGTATGCACCCCAGTTGTAAGGTCCACAAAATGGCGCTTGTGGATGACAAGTTCATGCACGTAGCCAAGTCTACTACTGTGAGGTATATTTATGGAAGAGGTACTTACTCAATATTCTTTAGTACTACGGCCACGGTTGAATTTCCGTTTCCTTACTACTGTTTCGTCTACTTCAACGATTATCCCTACTCCTCCGTACATTTGGTGTAAGCTTGTCAATTTTGCTGCATATATATCTCCACAATACTCGTACCACTGAACTGCCGAAATTTCACTTACATCGGCAAACGTGGCAGCAAATGTAACAGGTGCTTTTATTATCCAATTTGCAACAAGTATCATAATTTTCTTAACCTTAATCGTGATCGAGCGAAAAAAGTTCCTGTTCGAGCTGATTTCTTCCAACATGAACAACATCGAAAGATAATCTCATCACGGTAGTCTGCACACTGTACAGCGGTCATTTGAGTACCACAGCCACAAGTATAAGAAATTCTTAATAATCCCTTCTCTTGTAGACGCTGAATTATCACGTCTTTTCTAAAATCCACTGTAGACCGATCGTACGTAAGCATCAGGTACCGAACTTATTATATTATTCATTTTCTTCATACTCATCAAATGGATAATTATCCTTCATCTATTTTGGCTTCATCTTATTATTTCCTAACTTATCATTCAATCTAGTTTTGACACCTGTAATTTCCAAACACTTCTTATTTGTTAAATGATGTATTTACTGAATCCCGACAAGTATGATTGTACAACTTAAGTATTATTTTTAGATTCTATCCGTCATAGATTGATATCAGTTGAGGCTCGATTAAAAAAATATCAGGCGTTGAACAGTTTTTTTTGGTGGTGGTGGGAAATTCCTGAATGGTGCGCATCGATGATTGTAACCATTGATGAAATCCAGGATCTTCAAGTCTTCAAACAAACTTGTAACCATCTTAATCACTGATTAGATTTCCAGTGTTACAATTTCATCCTAAATCATTTTGTACTATGTCGTGTTGATCGTCCAATGTCATTGATAGCAATTCTTGCATTTCTATTATTTCTGATCTCTATTAGTAATGACTTAACTAGAAATACAAGAAAATCTTTTAGTCATTAGGATGAAACAATTGTCTGGCACTCTCTGGTTATCATTATTACTCCAGTTGGAAACTTTCTATATCTTGTATGTATCATTATGAAGATTGTAATTGATAGTTTCTAATAGATTGAACATTGAATAGAGAGTTAATAATAAATATATTTTTCTTATATCCCAATGAATAGAAAAATTGTATTTCTGACGTTTCATGACTTAATGTTAACCACTTCTTCAGAGTAAGTAGATAACCTTCATTAAAATAACACGTTTAAGTAGTACAAAAGGAACTGCTGTTTAAACGTGTGTCAGTTTAATTTAGATTATATATTCACTCTGAAGAAGCGGCTTACATTAAGTCACGAAACGCCAGAAATACAAATTTCGATTATATTCGTTCTACTAAGTGATTAGCTAGTTTATAATAATAATAATACACTTTTCTCATTAATTTTTCTCTACATCCTATCAAGCTTTCTTGTTCGATCCCAACAATTGATAATCATCAGTTAAGTAATACACATAAAACCCCTTATGTTAACCCTGCATTGCATCATAGAAATACAGTGAAAATGCAAAGACCATCTGCTAAACATCAGTTGATAGCTAAAACAACACCAATTACTCCTACTACACCATCATCAACCTCATCAATGTTTCATAATTCTCAAACCTCTGCGCTGCAATCAAGTAGTATTGGTTCGTTGTCATCATCATTGTCGTCCCGCAAAACATCATCGACTTCACCAGTTTATGGTCCTCATTCATCTACAGTGAGTAACTTATCATCTGTAAACAATCCAAACAAAATTTCAAGGGAAGATTCAATTGTACTTAGCCAAAAACACTTTCCATTTGTGGATAATAATAATAGGTATGTACTGATATCTATATATGTATATAAAACTTGTGAGTAAATATAGGATCAGGTTACATAATTATTTGCTTGATCATAATAATAATATCAACTAACGTTCTTAATAGTCAGCAATACTGTTATTTCTGTCAATAGTGTGTACATTCACCCTTCAATTGATACATTAGAACATTTGAAACTTTATAGTACTTTGAGTATATAGATATATATCTTCAGTTCATGCAGTTAATTCCTTTAACAAATTTATATAAAACAAGCGTTTATACTCTGATAGTGATAGTGATCTTAATATTTTCATCGAGTTATACTGATATGATGTGGCAAATTCAGTCGTTGGACCGAATGTGCTTGGTTCTAGATTGTGTATTATAATTAAATGGAATAGATCTAATTTGATTAAATATACTCAAATTACATGCAATTAGTTCCCTTTGATGAATATAAATAAAGCCCGAACTAACATGGATGCAGAATAATATGAATTTATTATATTTCGTGGTTTCTCATCATCAGCTGCTTACAACCAAATATATATGAGAGTTTTAGCATTGGGGTAATAAATAGTGTGGAACAATTGACATAATTGAATGTAAAGGATTGGAATGATAACAATATATATGTATATAATTGATCCAGGTCCCAGGATATACGAGCAATGCTTCGAAGACACCTATGATCGAACACTAGTAGTCTACGAATATCCTTCACTCTTACCGGCCATGTTTCGCTGCCATAAACTAGGACGGAACGAACTGCTGCACAGTAAACACGTCCTTTTGTTGCCAGACGGACATCTCGCCTTCGCCATAAATGACGCAAGTTGGCAAAAGCCAGACGAGCCTTCTGTATCCGTGCTGAGGTTTCGTCACACACTAGATCACAAGGGCTGATTAGACTCCCAAGATAAGTGAGGCGGTCAACGCGCTCAACTATAGAAAAAAAGTACAGTATAACACATTTTGACATCACAACTAGTCATTGAAAACGGTCAAAGTATTACAAGAGCAGGTTCATGAGGGTGGAATGTAGCAGGTCTTTGAACTTAGAAATGAAGTTGAATTTTTTTTTGATGCAGTATTGTACCAATATACACTTTGAAATTTAATTAAATTTTAATTCTGTAATGTGTTTCGACTAAATGTTTAGTCGTCGCAAAAGTTGTCATTCATCAATCCTTACAATTATCTGAGATTGAGATACTGTGTTTGAACTCGCTTTTTATGTGGTAAAAGATCGTTGACTATCATAACTTGATTGTTCCTCACCATGTATGTGTACTCTGATTCAATGGAACTGGGGTAATACTTGGATTACTGTAATTTCATCCATAAAGTATGCGTTTTGGTACTCAATTTTCAGACCATACCTATTATAATAAGGTAATCGATACTTCCTTGTCACTGGAATCAAAGTTAAGCATTGTTCAAATCTGTCACTATAATCACTACTCGTTTTAAATGAAAAATCTTAAATCTTGACTATTGAATAGCCTAGTTGATTCGGTTTTTGCCATCTTAACTCACAGTTACTCAAGTTGATCTATATAATGTAGGTTCATTATAAAAATCATTAATAATACTGTTAATTATCAATTCGATCCTATAAAAGTACGGTACATTTTTGTAGATATCATGGTTTATTCAACAAATAGTTTACATGTTGGTTGTCTTCATTGTTTTTCTTTCCCTTTTCATTTATATTACAGTTGTCTATTTAAAACGGAACTACATCAAGGATTAGTCGATCTTCAGGGTATCCATCAAAATGATTCTGTTGTTCCTGCTACTACTACTATTATTACTACTGATAATAATCATAGTAGTTTTAAATGCTCTCAGGTATCTAACAAATTCTCCGATGACTCTCTCCCAACTACTACTTATCAAGCTTGTTCTTCAACTGAAGTTGATCAATCCTCTCCAGCCGCCACCTCTTCCGTTTCCTCATTGTCATATGTCTCAAGGGTACCATCTAGTAGTTTGATGGCACACAATGAGAGTGCATATTCTAATATATCTTGTATTGAAAGTCCTATGGATTCAGTTCACTTTCCTGAATGGTCTTTACCTCAACCTGTTTTTGTACAACATCAGAAAGTCAATTCTGACTTCGATAATATATCTTTGTGTAATAATACTGTTTATCCCCAATCAGTTCATTTAGCTCATAGTTATCGTTCTCAGGTTTTTCCAAATAAAACCAACAATAATCATAAAATTGATACATCTAATTACTTAACACGAAATGATTCATCGTATTGTAATAATAATAATACATTGATGATAAATCATTCAAATATTGTTTATCCCTTAACACCATGTAATAGTTTATCACCAATCAGTGTATCAGCAAATACTTCCCCAAGTTCCAGTACTACATCTGGTTACCTTAAGTCACCACCACCACCACTACCACCGTCTGCATGTCAACAATCTATAGAGTTACCCTATTCCAAATCATCATCTTCATTGGACACTTTAGTTAATAATTATTATGAAATAAATTCAACAAATGGATCATTCGATTGTTGTTTCAATAATTATTCAAGTTATCCAACTTTTCACAGAAATCTATCAACAACGTCTAATTCATCAACAATATCTTATAATTATAATCATACATCTCAGGATACTCCTGTTACTACAATTATTGATCCTCATTTAGAATCAATGTTACAGTCAAATTATAAACACCAATATCAACAACAAAATGAAGAGAATTTATTACCAGATGATCTAATCAACGATGTATTCGATCGTAAGTGTTAATGTCTGCTTTGTGTGTGTATATGTGTTGGAATCTATTTTAAACTATATTCATTCTCAGTACACGTACGTAGTTGTTTTTCAAGAAATCCATCAACCGAATTTAGATATATGTTAGTTTCACAAAATGTTAAAGTTTATCAATCTTATCCTATGCGAATATATATACACTTCTTAGGAAAAACAATCTACCTATAATCTAAGTTGTTATAAATTTAAAACTTCCTAGAACGTCCACAGAGGTCAAGCTCATCAATTGTATGACCATCTACTCATGTTTTACTGTCACTGTTCCACTTTTCATGATGATTCCACATGAAACGCAAGAGATTATATGGGTCTTCCTGACGTTTATTCCCAATCACTCTATATGAATTACTTGGATTGCAGAAATCCTTGGATGGTGATAATGATGATGGTGGTGATGTCAAATTTACAGCCATTCTATAAAAAATATTGTATTATAGTCTATCATGTTAGCGGTATTCTTGTAGTTTGTTTATTTTTCGTAGCGTCACTTGTTGTCTTTGTTTTTTTGCTTATTAGTTGAGATTATGATTGCAACTAAACAACAACGTGAATATCATCATCATAATTCAACAACAAATGAATTGCGGTATTTAACTGTGGATACACCACCAGTCACTAATAAACAACAACAACAACAACCTCAATTGAATAATAGTAATGTTGAACTATCCACGTCATCATCAAGATTGTCGTCCCCTTCAATATTGAATGCTACAAATGAATGTTCGACTACTACTAATACTTTTGGTGCTGCAGTTATTGTCGTTGTTACAAGGTAGTGTCATCAGTATGTTGTTGTTTGTTTGGTTATTTAATTTAAGAAATAAATCAACATCAGCAACGATCATTAAAACAACAACAACAACAACAGTGCATGCACACATATTTTTTATTTATTTTCTTCTATCGAACTAAATATTAGAACCTTTACATTATAAATAATTGCCATATTAATTAATTAATTATTTTTTTATTTGTATACACCTCCCTCTCTCCATCCTAAATCATACCCCCTCTCATTTATATTATTATATATACAATAGCTGTAAGAGAATTGATCATTTTTTTAAATATTACTTCTATAATTATTATTTTTCATAAAATCAACATTCTTCTTCTTCTTCTTCTACTTCTTTGTATTCAAAGTCATCATTGAATGGTGTCGAAAAAAAAAAACAAGAAATCAATCTTGCACATCATATATACTTTTATTTTTATTCTTTCCTTTTTTTTGGCATCCATCCACATCAACAACCATGCTTATTCGTCTATCAGGTCTCCCCCTTGTTACTTCTTTGATGTTTCCCTGTTTTCCAATAAGATATCTTTCTTATGAGTTATTATTATTATTATTATTATTATTATTTCTTAATATCAGTTGTATTCAGTTGCATTGACTGTGTCGACAATGAAAATATACTATGGGGGGGGTACAGATAATTCATAATATCAGTACTACTACTGCTACTACTACTACTACTATTACTAAATAGAATGACCAGTGTAATGATGTTTTCAAACATACATACATTAAATGTGTATACATATGTTTTGTGTTCCTGTATTTTAAATGGCGTTGATTGTGCTCGTGCGTGTGTATCAGCTGATACTTTGTCAATGAAATCAAGTTGCCTTAGTTATTTATCTTTTGTAACTTCTATTCTGCAATTTACACACTACTATTAAGTAGTATACAAGATGTACACCCACCCACTCTCTCTCTCTTACACACACATACATACATACAAACATTCAGGATATATTTTATTATTATTATTATTACTCAATACATTTACTATTACTGTTATACATAAACAAATGTTTTGATAACAAGATTTTTTTGTGTGTTTATAGTGCATTACAAGATTGCATAGAGATTGTGTTTGCTTCTCTTTTGTCCAGGTGATAGCAATATTTTATTGTATTTCCAGCTGCTTAACTAATTGGTTGATCTCATTTACTGTTCTAGTAAAAAAATTAAACATACCACATATAATCAGGTCTTATTTGTCTTTGTGTGTTACGCCCCAGTTTGGGCACCAAATCTATGTACACATCTTCTGTTGATGTCTTTATTCTGGATTTTTTTTTCATATACTCACTCTTGTAGTTACAATATATTTGGTGTCATATGCAGAGATATCACTGTTCAAGGCTAAACTCACTCTCTGTTCTCCTTCGTTGATACGACAGTTTTGTGATTTTTTGTCGTCGTTGTTGTTGTCAATATTCAAATGAATTGATTGTTTTGTAAATGCTTTGTTGTCTTAATTTTTCCCTCTAATTGTTTCTATCTTTTAATCTTGTCTTTGTTTCTGTCTCTTTTAATAAATCATATCTATTTTATTTTTGTGTATGTGTCTGTTTGTCTTTCATTGTTTACTCTTCTTTGTCATTTTGTTGATTTCTGCCAAAAAAAATTCTTTGACTGGCGTTTTGAAGCCTGGTGTTTTCCTTCTTCTTCAGAATAGTTTACACTGTTTCCTCTCTCTTTCTCTATCGTTCGAAGTGGTAATGTATAAAGTTTATTTTACTCTTATTCGTTGTTATCTTCCGTCTGTTCCTCTATTTATCCCGTTTATTTGCCTGACTACATGTCTGTTTATCTGGACAATGACTGATTAAAAAAATGATCGATTTTGTTGTTGTTTTTTCTCCAAAAATAAAAAAAGTATTTTTTCTCTAGACATTTCTCTCTCTCGACTTCTTATCGATTGTAAGTGATTATTTTCAATGTATGTGGTATTGTATGACAGAATGGTTCCTTTCTTATCATTCTTCTTCTGTAATAAAAAGGAATACCCCATCCATTATGACTGAATTGTATTTCGCTTACATTTCTTTCTTTCATCCTTATTTTGATTACATATATATATATGTATGTATCTCTGTGCTGTATTGGTAAATACAATTCTGTTGTTGGTCATCATGATCATCATCATTTATTGATGGAGATCTATTTGTATCGATTGAATTTTGTTATTTTGTGTAATCGGTAAACATTTTCTCTCTGTTTTTCGATCGTGTTTGTATAAGCATCTTTATTGTTCTACAATGGTGAATAGAGTAAATACCACACACACACACATATATATATATATATATATATACTCAAGGATGTACTAGTAAATGTTTAAAGATGCATATGGATCAAATTTGACGTTTATTTTTCTGATTAGAAAGCAAAAAAAGATAATTAGATGAAAGTAAAGTTTCTGTGGTTTATCTGTTTTTTTTTCATTCCAGAATTTTTGAGTTCCTACTTTCTATGGGGTGTATGTAATGTGTGTGTATGTGTATGTGTTTATATTGTTGCACTATTGTTCCTATCACCACCTGCCTAACCTATCCTATATATTACTTATTCATTTGTACACACAGTTATCATATGATTGGTTATTATTTCTAATGAATACGTCTATAATAATAATAATTGTTACTAAGACTCTGTTTCCATTCTCTTTTGTTTTGCTTTTTTTATTTTAATTAAAAAAATCTTTTGTATATTAATGATCATAGATATAATTTGTTATTTTCCTCTCTTTATTTATTGATGAATGTATTTGTAATCATTTTTTTTTATATGCAATTGTCAGGGTGTTAGTAGCCTATTTTGCCATTGTTTTCTTCTATAATTCAACTCTATTATTTTTGCGCCTTTTTTTCATTATTGTTTCTTCTTCTTCTTCCACCTTGATTACCATTGAAAAGAAAACATTGTTTGCTGTCTACACAAAGAGTGTTTTTACGAGTAACATTAGTAGTAGTAATAGTAATAGTCGTATTGGTGAAAGCAGCCCTGAAAATGTATCACTTTTACAATATGCGCCTTCATGATCATCTTTTAACTTGTTATTTTTTTTAACTTTTCTATTTATTATACATGTCAATATTACTTTTACGATTATATTATTATTATTATTATTATTATTATTATTATTATTATTATTACAGTAGAGCGCCATCTCTCTCTCCTGTTCAAATTTTTTCTTTCTTGTTTTCTTAATTTTTTCTCTCCTCCCCCCGCCTCGTAATCTTTGTGTTTATTTTTGTCATATCCTTTTTTGAGCAATTCATTGATGGTCTGTATATCGATCGACACAGTACAACACAAATTCAATATGTTTGTGTTCCTTAAAAGGGTGTTTTACGCGTTCACTTCCTTTTTTTCCCCTTTTTTTTTAATAATTTACATTCACATATATATATTGTATATTGTACATTATCTCTTATCTATCTATCAGGCTAATTTGTGATTGTTAGTATTTGATATATATTATGCATTAAATTATTCATAAAACAGGGATGGACAATGAAAATGTAAACTTGTTGTCACTTACTTTTTTTTTTAAAAAATTTTTATTTAAAATCTCTAACTCACAGTATGTGCTTAACTATAGAGGGGGATGGTGTTTTGTTTGTTTGTTTGTTTGTTTGTTTTTCCCTTTATTGTTGTTCACACACACACACACTATGTGCGCGCTTGAATTATCTTTCTCTTCCCCCTTCTAGTTTTAATATTAATACTACTCACAAAATATATTACCATTATGGAGACACATATGAAATCAGTCAGTCAGTCAATAAGTATACATACATCCATCTATCTCTGTCTAGATCTCTTCAGGCTTTTTTATTATTATTATTATTATTTATTTATATACTATTATTGTTGTTATTATTATTATTTTATTGTTTTAATAAACTAAGACAACAACAATTACTCAGTGAATCGGATATTTTCGACACCCATTCTCCCTCCCTCTCTCTCTCTCTCTTCATTTTTTTTATTATTTAAATGTAGATATAATGCATATATTGATATATATATATATATATATATATATATATATATATATATATATATATATATATATAAACACTATTTCCTCGGAAAGAGAATAACACTATTTCAGTCATTATGTCTTATTTTAATTTAATTTTCTCTTTTTTTTTCTCTCTCTTCTCAAATACAATAGAGTGTACCCAGTTATATATAATGCAGAATCTGGCATATTAGTTTATGAGCTCAAGTTGTCAAATCACAGCTAAATGCTTGAGTTGTAAAAGTAGTAATAGTATTAGTGTTAGTAGAAAAAACTAGTCATAGAAGTTATGAGATGGTTCGGTCACATATTGTTACGTACGCTTGAACACCGATTACCACAACACTCTATGCTGACTAGTATTGGGGATGGTTGGAAGAGAGTTAGGGTTAGCCAAACCAAAAAGTGACATCAGTGCTTGAAGTCACTAACTTCTAGTCTCAGCCATGTTGGTAGATGCAGATTACATGGTTGGGGTCCGCCTGACTATCATAACCAATGGTTGGAGACTTTAGGTGACATGTCTGAGAATCGATCACAATGGCGCAGGTGTATACATTCCCTGTCTTCCCTTAAAGTGTGATATTAAAATTGCTTCATATTTGTCTTCTTCCCTATACTATATCCTTATATACAATCTATCTTTTATATATTACCACCACTAAATTAACTACTTCTATGAATTTGGTGTTCATCTTGTTGTGCTAACGAGATATAGCAAGTTGGAACGATGCATGAATGTGCCTGGTCCTACGTTGTAGCTGACTGAGAAGTTATGAATTGAAATGGAAGAATCAATTTGTGATACTAAAATGTATAAAATTTTACATCTCATTGGAAAATAGAAAGTGAATGCATCTGAGCCATTCTGATGTATTTTATACCATATCAATCAAGATCTCGAACCACTGCTTAAGATAATCTCGTGAACCACAGTGGTGCAGTTTGTACTCATCCACATGTCTCAGTCCAACATTCAATGACTTAATGAACTGATGTCGCTTCTTTATTTGGGCACTCCTAACTCTCCCAGACTATTTCTGCATGAGACAACATTGCCCCTCAAAGTAGGTTGTCATGGAATATACATATATAATCTAACCATCTCGGTTTCGTCAATTGACTTTCTATCGTTACCTAGTAGCCTTTGTGAAACCATTATTGCTCAATCAATATTTACAACATACTTCAGCAGTACATAAAAGGCAGCTATGGTCGAATATGAGGAACCTACGAATATCTCCTATATTTGTTAATTACCAGGGAATTAGTTTTAACGAATGTCTCTGACAATGTTAAGTGAGAGAGAAAATGTTAAAGATTTATTCAGTCTGTATGATAATTTTCCATGAACTCTGACTTGACTATCAATTTACGTGTGAACAATTATAGGACTAATCTTCTTCACATTCTTGTATGTTATGAAGCTTAAGAATATATTAATTATTATTGTAATGAACACTTGTAATTCTTATACTTGTAATCATGAGTCAATTGATGCTAATTCTGTAAGGTTATAAAATAGATCTAGAAATTTACACGAATTTTTGACCACATCATAAATAATTGTATGTGGGATTTCCGGCTATTTCATCAACAATTGACCTAATTTTAATAGTTGAAATTATGACTCAATTGAAGCTAGACCACTATGGAAAACCTGGAAGCATTGGAAGGCCGTTTTATCTTATTGTGAGACTTTTCAGCAGTGCGCATCCACGATCCCACCTCACCAGACTCGAACATAGAACCTACCCGTCTCGCGCCAGAGCACTTAACCGATATACAACTGAGCCGGCCGGCACCCAACGGTGTTAAAAAATGATGAAGAATTTCTTTTTCTTACGTGTCATTTTTTATGGTACAAAATTATTAAAGATAGTCAAACTTTTTCAAGTGAAAGTTCATTCAACTGAATTGATGTTGCATAATTATTTATAAATACGATTGTACAGCTTCAGAAAATAACATTGTCAGGAAGAAAGTTTTCTTTGTTGAAATGTCTTCCTCCCTAATGAATTGAACGTATTATAATCATAATCGACAAACAATGATGAATGAACTATAAAATGTCGATAACAAGATTAGATAGTGAAATTCCACCATATTATATTCTGGTTATATTTTGTCTTCTTTTAAAAAGTATAATAAGCGTTGAATTTGAACTATTTCTTTGTGAATTCATTCGATATTGTTTGTTTCAATCTTCCCATTGATGTTTTGGGATTGCTATTGATCAGTCTCGTATTGGCTATATCGAGGCATTACTCACGGTATGCAGTCCTAAACATCAATGAGAAGATTCTGACAAATAATACCAAGTGAATTTAAACTTCACTCTATTGCACAAGCAAGTGGCTCAGTAGCTGAGCGGATAACGTGATGGTATTTGAAGCGAAAGGTACTGAGTTTGAGTCCCAAAGTGAACATCCACTCTGAGATGTAGGTACATCCAGCTGACGAATCTCGAATAGGACGAAACGTGTGTCGTGGAATACACTGCTAGCCACTATCCATCTTTGCTTATTTCCATCGGAGTTTGTAGGTATCATTATCAAGGTTTGACTTGATAATTTCGAATAAATTGACCATTGGGTAGATTGTTATAAATAAAATTAATGCAGTTGTAGATCTCCCAATGAGTAGAAAAATTGAATTTTCTAACATTCGTGACTTCAGAGAACAAATAATCAAATCAAAATTAATCCAAGTTTAAATGGTACAAAGGAACGACACAAGAATATTATGTGTCATCAATCAAAAGGCAGGTCTGAACAAGTCATTGTGTTATATCTGAAGCGTTACGAATTCACTAGTAGCGAACGGAACAAAGACTTGTGACTAGGGACCGATAAGCTAGCTATTCTGACGCGACCCAGCTAACTAGAGTAAGAAGTCCAAGTTAGAAGCGGGGAAGTTTTATTCCGTAGCAGCCAGAAGCACAGAAATCCAACAAGGGAAAAAGTCAAGCGTATATATACAGCAGCAGATTGTCCTTGGGCATCATTAATAAATAGCACACACACAGAAACAATGGCTGTAAGACAGTTACAAGTGGGAAATATGATGTGAAGGTAAAAAGAGCGCGTTTGGCGGGAAAACAGCTAAATTCAAATTTCCAAAATAAAATTACAAAATTAAGCCACTTATCAAGTAAGTTCTGGGGATTTGACATCTCCAACACAATGTCATATCATTTCGTTCAAGGTGATTTATAAGCGACATGTATGCGAATTTGTGTATGTGTATGCATGCGAAGTCAGGGATGAAATTTGTAATGCGAAAGGATAGAGGTTAATTTGTATGCACTAAAATAGTGTGAATAATATCATACATGTGAACTTGGATAAATAATCCAGGTCGGATTAAGCATCATATGGAACGCTCCAACTACTCTCCTTTCTTTGTAGTTGGATAAACCTTTTTGTAATCGATTTGGTGGTCGTTAAAAATGGCGTGAACTGCTATTGCTGATTTAATTTGAAGTCTATTCAGTTCTACGGGATCATTAGGTGGTTCCTTTGTATACGTATATGCATATGTTCTTTGGCACGAGTCAAGATTTCACGTGATGACTCCAATAAAGAAGGGATCACAATCGACTTACCCTAATTTGTAGACAGAGTTCTGTATAGACGTGAATGGGATTTTTTCTTTAAATCGAACTAAAGAATTTCGAAGTGTTCGTTTTTTTTGTTATATACTCTAATTCTGTGTTGTTTTAAGATCCTTTGGAGTTCTGTTGTACTATGACGGTATGGTAAAACTGTAGTAAAAACCCATGGTGTTTCATCCGAGTTATTATTTAGCAGTGAAAGGTCTCGTTTTAATGTACTTCTAATAATCTTCATTGGAAGATTATTAACTTGTAAGATGTCAATTACATGCTTTTGTTATCCTCTTTCTGTGTGATGATCTTGTTGGCTCTTCTAATAAGATTTAGGACTACCGAGATCTTTGCACTGAATGTATGTGCTTAATGGAAGTCAATATAGCGATTTGAGTGTGCAGGCCTTAGGTAGATGGATAGATTTAGAATTCCATTTAGATTTCTTTTTACTAAGTAATCTAAGAATAGTAGCTCACCATGTTAATTGTCGTTCGTAAGTTTGATGTGAGATGAAATTGTATTGATGCGTTTCGTAAAAGATCTTAGATGAGTCTTTTTTTATAACAACAAAGGTATCATCTACATATCTAAGCCAAGTTCACAGTTTAATGTTATTGGCGGTAATATTAGATCCTATATGTGCCGCAAACAGGTTAGTTACGTTAGAGAACACGGGGGATTTCATTGCTACACTGTTAGTTCGTTTGTATGATGTCCCGTTAAAAGGTAAATAGTGTCGAATCTAAGCAAAGTTTTAAGGATTTCATGATTAGACTAATGCCTATAGGACATCTATCAGATGAAGTATTGTCGTTCTCTAGTAAGCGAATAATTAGTCCTAAGCATCCATCAATAGGAAACTAGTGTATAATGAAACAACATCATATCATTTGACGGTCGTTTCTTCTTTGTATGAGACTGTTTGTAATTTTAATTGTGAAAATACAGTATCCACAAATATGTGTTACTAATAACAATCAAGTTCTCACTAGTGACTAGCTTTAGGACATAACTCCTAGAGTTCTGGTTAGAAGCCGTGATCAGTGTAGGTCGATCTACTTCGGGCGTCAAACAGTTATCCACCTAAGGAAATGTATGAAGACTGCACGATATTATGGATTGACTGAAGTTAAACATTAACAGCGTTGGACTCAAGCTCAGTGGTTTATAGGTTGATCGTTCTCGCGCAAGACCGAATGTTCTGGGTTCGGTACGCACTTCTGGGGAGTCTCATGTTTAGACGAAATGGACATTCAGTACTTCAAGTTTTTTCATTAATCATCTGGCTAAGATCAGTTCGGGATTTTTACTATGAAAATACTACAATCTTCATAAAATACTCTTACACTTTTTAATAAACAATGAACTGTTGAAATTTCACAAGCGACTAAAATAAAATATGAGAAATATTTACATCCTACTAATATAATATCTATGATTAAATCACATGTAACTTTGGAAATTTAATACAATTAATAAAGAAAATAATAGTAATAGTTAGATAAGGATGAGAGGATATTACAGTATAAGAATATAATTCATTATATTACGTAATCAAAACTTGATCAATCTCATAAATGTTGATAAACACTTTACTCAATATTACTTGTTCGAATCTTCTCATTGATGTTTAGGATTGCAATTGATCAGTCTCTTATTGGCCATATGTGCATACTGTGTTTATTGTCTCGATATAGCCTTAATTCACAAGCATTATAAGCAAAGATGGATTGATCAATTGCAGTCCTAAAAACATCAATGAGAAGATTCAAACAAACAATACTAATTGAATTTAAACTTCACCCCATTGCACAAGCAAGTGGCTATCAGGAATCAGTAGCTGAGCGGATAACGTGGTGGTATTTGAAGCGAAAGGCACTGGGTTCGAGTCCCAGAGTGAACATCAGCTGATGAGTCCCAAATAGGACGAAACGTGTGTCGTGGAATACACTGCTAGCCACTATCCATCTTTGCTTATCGATAAACAGATGAAAAATTATTTGATAATTAAATTATCAGAGTTCATTATAAAGATTTTTTTCATTGAAATATGATAATTACTTTCTTTTGATTGTTTTAAAAATTGATAATAATTTCATTACCGTAAAAGAATTCAATGGATTCCTGTGAATATTTTGTCAATTATATCATATCAAAAGAGGGTTTTGTGGAGATTATAATAAATTTTTTATAGTTGAAACTGGACAGTCGTTTTGTCCAAGCATGGGACTCCTCAACAGTGCGCATCCACGACCTCGCCTCGCGACATCCTAACCCAGAACCTATCAGTCTCGCGCGCGAGCGCTTAACCACTAGACCACTGAGACGGCCGGCATCCGATGGTGTTAATGTCTAAGTTCAACATATCCATGAAATTGCATCACCAATCAACAATGTCTTCAGTGAGTTGATATCTCACTACAGACCAGGTTGAACTCCACTGGTTACTGCTTCTCACTAAAGCTTCACGAAATACCTCTTGAAGTCAATGACTAGTGAACATATGATCATTAACAGAAGGGGGTTTTGTGGATATTATAGTAATCTCAATAGTTGAAATGATGAATCTGTTGAAGCTAGACCACCATAGAAAACCTAGAAGCACTGAACGGAATCCCACTCTAGGACGAAGCTATCATCCAGTGTTTCCAGATTTTTCATAGTGATCTAGCTTCAATTGACTTATCATCTCAACTATATAAAAGAAATAACAAATAATTTAAAACTTTTATGATGTTATACACATCATGATTTTTATTTTTTTCAAATATTGAGATCATTATATTGATTTAAACAAAAAAAAAAAAAGAAAACGAAAAAAAAGGGAACTCCATTACAAATTGAATGTCTAACTATTACATTGTCAAAGGTTTTTTGTTACATTTCAACTAGATAAATGAAATGATTGATTGATTGATGAGTTGGGCAAACGAATATCATTGTATACAATGTCTTATTATCATGGATAATAATGAATACATCGTTTTCTTTTAAATAGATGAAATGAAATTGAAATAAGAAAAAAAAGTATAAAATAAGAAGAAATATAATTAAAATAAGCATGCAAATGTTGATCAGTATTAATTTTTGAAGATGTCAATGACATCAATTCAATTCTTTGTGTTATTGATGTTGACAGTCTAAGAGAAGTAACATGAGAGATGATTTATCTATATTCAATTATAAAGAAAGATATACGAAAAGTATGCATTCATTTGAATGAATACTTAGGTATGCATGTATATATGTATTTATATGATTATCATTATTTAGGTAAATGTCGTCTAGTTCTATAACCACGAAATGTTGCTTGTATTTTAGTTGCAGCTAATTCAGGATCATACAGATTATGGGTATTATTATTACTGTTATCCCTTTCTTGATGGATGCTTTTATAGTCTAAATAATTTTGATTTTCTTTATTTGATATTAAATGATGTTGATTATTATTATTATTATTATGATGATGATGATGATTTAATAATGGTGCTAATGATTTTCTTGTTTTATAACCACGATAACCAGCTTGAATTTTAGTTACTGCTTTCACTTTCCCATCATCATCATCAATATTATGATCAATATTATGATCAATATTGGTTTTATCATTAGGATAATAGGGAACATTTTTGATTGGTGTATATTGTTTTTGTGTAATATTATCATCATTATCACGTAATGCTTTCCTAGTTAAATAACCACGGTAACTAGCTTGTATCCGTGTAGCTGCATTCTCTAAATTATGATCATTATTATTGTTATTGTTTCTTAATGGTGATTGATGTGTCGTATATGATTGTCTATTAGATGTTAAATGATAATTTGATGATGGTAATGATGAATTCAATGATAAATTACCATATTTTTTACGTGTACAATAACCACGATAACCAGCTTGAATTTTTGTTGCAGCTAATGATTCTTTATCAGGATGTTCATAGGAATAGGCTGTTGTGGTTGTTGTTTTAGTAGTAGTGGTAGTGCTAGTTGTTCTTGATATTGGTGTTGATCTATTTGAATGAGTTGATGACATATTCTATCAAAGAAAATAAAAAATATAATAATATAATAACTGATGGGAAAAAGTATGAAAAACTGAAAGATCAAAAGGGGTTTTTTGTAAAGATTTCAGTATTTTCATAGTTGAAAGCGTAAGTGAATTGAAGCTACGTTACCAGGGAAAACCTGGAAGATAACTAGTGAACGGTTGCTCAACTTCGTGGATTGGTTGAAGTTAGAAATTGATACCGTTGGATGCCGGTTCAGTGGTGTTAGACTGGTAGTTCCTAGGTTTTAATCTCGTAAGGCGGGGTCGTGGATGCGCACTGCTGAGGAGTTCTGCGATGGGAAGAAACGGTCGTCTAGTGCTTCCAGGTTTTCAATGATGCTCTAGCTTAGATCGATTCATGAAATCAACTATTGAAATATCTATTTAATAAACATGAGTTATTAGATGGTTTCAAGATGTGTAAATTTATGGACCAGTTAACATTATACATAACTTCTTATGCATGGGTGATATTCTCCAACAGTCACACACCATCTTTCTTAATATCACATCATTTAACATTACTCTTCAATGACATTTCAAAAATGTTTGAGAATAGTTAATCTACTTACTAAATTATTATTAAGTAGTTTAAGTAAATTGACCTAAAAATCTAACGATATCTCGTTCGCATCAAAGTGCACATAGGCAGACATGCATAATATCACATTCGAGTGATTACTATGGATATGTTTATAAATCATTATGTAATCACATGTTTTTCTACACACACACACACACCAATTGGTAATCTATAATGTGATAACATAACGAATGTAAATTTTGTAACCAAAAAAAAGAACAAAACTAATAAATTACACCTTACAATAAATTTCATTCCATAATTTATTTTTCATATTCTCTCTTCCTATTTGTTCATGTATATATAGATGTAATTGTGTGCATATTTGTGTGTGTGTGCGTGCTAAAATTCCTTTGTGTTCTACACAGAAAAATCAATTAGCCATAACCTTGAAATAAGTAAATCTTATTCAAAAAAAATAGGGGAATATACATTTTCAGAAAAGGGATTTTTTGGAGATTATAGTTATTTTTATTAGAGTTGAAATAATGAGTCAATTGAAGCTAGATCGCCATGGGAAATCTGTAAGCACTGAACGCCCATTTCATTCTATTGTGTGACTTATCACCAATGCGCATCCACGATCACGCCTAGCGAGCGAGATTCGAACCCAGGACAATCATGTTCATAACTCATTATTATGATTTAGAGTTCAATGGTGAATAGAATATTAAATTGATTGATTTATGTAGATGTAATACTAATATACTTTATTTGTTTGCCGAAAGATTCTTTGTATTTTTATCATAACGATTAGCCATTAAGGATGTTATTTGTAATTTTTAAGTAATTAATAACAACTACTACTTAGTTAAGTAGTATAAACAAGAATACAAAACAGGGAAATAACAAATAAAGTTGTATAATATGACAGATATTTCACTCTTTGACATGATGATATATTGATTCATTTTTCCCTCCCCTCCCCCTGAAAAGGGAAGAAATAAGTAAAACAACTAAATGGATACATTCTGTTCATTGTACAAGAAAAATGAATGTCAAGTACATTTTGGAAAATAATTTGTTGCTAAGTGAATAACAAGGATTAATGGATAATTTACATGTAGATATTGACTAAGTCGAATTTTAGTAGTTAACTGACTTAAGATAGGAGATTAGTTTTCATACGTGAATGATATTCATAATATACTGACATTGGTTAAACAAATAGTAAACGACAAAAAAGTATTAGACAAATGGGCTATTATGATTATTAGTGGCTTTATTCAATATCATCATTACGGCACAATATAGAATTCTCAGCATAAAGTATTTCAACAAGTTTCTTTTCCTTACTTCTTGGTGAATCCTGATAACAAATTTTACACCTGTACACCATTGGATTTCAGTTCATTTGTTTAGAGGTAAAACGTTTGATTACTGATTACATGATTATGAAAATACATTACCGAAGAGTCTTATACTAGAACAAAAATGGTCATCGGATGTTTCCAAATTTTAAATTTATTAACTTTAGAAAGTTAAATGAATAAGTATTATTCACAATGAAATCATAAGTCCATTGAAGATAGACCACTATGGGAAACCTGGAAGCACTGGAAGACCGTTTCATCCTATTAACGGACTCACTCCTTAGCAGTACGCATCCATGATCCATAGTGGTCTAGCTTTAATTGACCCATGATTTCAACTATATAAAATTACTGAAATCTCCACAAAAACCCTTTCTGATAATGATCATATGATCACTAGTGACTGGCTTCAAGAGGTATTTCCTGGAGTTCTAATGAGAAGTAGTGAGCAGTGGAGTTCAACCACGTCTGTTGGGAGATAGTAACTCACTGAAGATATTGGTGAATGGTTGTTCGATTTTATAGATATATTGAAGTTAGACATTGAAACTGTTGGATATCAGACGGTTCAGTGGTCTAGTGGTAAGTGCTCTGGCGTGAGACTGGTAGGTCCTGGGTTCGAACCTCGTGGGGCGGGATCATGGATGCGCACTGCTGAGGAGTCCCATAATAGGACGAAACGGCCGTCCAGTGTTTCCAGGTATTCCATGGTGGTCTAGCTTCAACCATAAAATAACAAATCATAGTTTTCTGGTGTCATAATTTCAAACAAGAAAATCTAATTTCAATCTGAATCACTTCCAAAAAAAAACTAAAAAAAAACGATTGAATACTTTTACTAAGTAACACGGTCAACTTGGGGAACACAATTTGACAACCGTTTCTTTTTTATTAAAAAAACAACAACAGAGAATATGTTCCATCAAAACAAAACAAACAACAACTTACATATTCTGTTTATCGTTCTATTTTTTATAAATTAGATAAACAAAAAACAATTGAGACAAATTAAGTTACAAAAAAAAGAGAGAAAGCAAACAACCATGGTAACAACAACCACAGCAACAACGGAATTTATAATTGTGATTAGATGTATTGAAGTTACCCAAAAAAAAGGGAAAAAAATCGAACAATTTTAACGATCATTCACAATATTTAAACTTGTGATTAGTTAAAACAAAAACAAAACAAATTACAGAATTACAGGAGGGATTAATGTGAAGGAATAACAAGAAAACTAAATTGTTATTCACTCAAATATCATAATAAATCTACTAGGTAAGTAAAAATATAAAAAAAGAAGGAAGAAGCCATTTTGACAAGAATGATTGTCTTAAGAGAAAAAAACACAACAAAAACACACACACAAATTTTATGATAACTCCGCCTGTAGCTCGTCTAAAGTTACTGCCCGTCTTAAGATCAGGTAAAGGATGAGGATTGGGCATGGGGTTAGAGACCTTATCTCGTAAAAAATTTCATTATAACAACACAAACTAAGAATTCATTTAGTATTGTTTGTTTGGATCTTCCCATCGATGTGTTTAGGACTGCAACTGGCCTAGTGGATAACGCGATGGCGTTTGAAGCGAAAGGTACCCGGTTCGAGTCCCAGAGTGAACATCAACTCTGAGATGCAGGTACATCCAGCTGACGAGTCCCAAATGGGACGAAACGCACGTCCTGGATTCCACTGCTAGCCACTATCCATCTCTGCTAACCATGCTTGTGAATTAAGGTATATCGAGGCAATACGCACAGTATGCACATATGCCAATTAGAGACTGACCAGTTGCAGTCCTAAACACATCGATGGGAAGGTCCAAACAAACAATACCAAGTGAATTCAAACTTCACCCCATCGCACAAGCAAGTGGCTATCAGGACTCAGTGGCCGAGTGGATAACGCGATGGCGTTTGAAGCGAGGGTACTGGGTTCGAGTCCCAGAGTGAACATCAACTCTGAGATGCAGGTATATCCAGCTGACGAGTCCCAAACAGGACGAAACGCGCGTCCTGGATTCCACTGCTAGCCACTATCCATCTCTGCTTAACACAAGCTAAGGTTATAAACGTTTGTAAGAAAAGAAAACTTTTAGACAAGATAAATGTTGGGGGCGATCTTGAAAATTTCTTTCAATAGACATGACGAGCTCAGGAAAACATAAAAGAGGATTTTATCCAATCAGTGTTTGATTAGAAGTCACATGTAGAATTCCTGGTTGGCGGATTACTACACTGTGACTATATTTAGTAGCATTCTAGAATTTTCGGAATAATCCAATAACTTCTAAAATACTATAAATATCCTATATTTTGTGTACATAAATAAACCTTTAGAGTAAACTACTTCTTCTATTTTTTGAGCCTTTTCTCTCGTGTTCAAGTCACTGTGTAGTTCTAGTTTGGGGGTTACGAGATTAGCTTAGAATCCAAGTATGGCGTTAAAAACAACAAGATTTATCAATAAAAATAGTGTTTTGTTTAATTGTCAATAAAAACTAGTTTATATTATTACTGAGGATGATTTCTTACTCAAATAGCTCCATCTCAGAATGTAACACTGAAAGAGATATAGCTTTAAAGATTACGTGAAGCATCATTCACCTCACAAGTATATATAGTTTTGTTGAAGATTGTTAACTATCTGTCTGTTCTCTTATAATGACCCAATACTGCATATTGTTCCTGATTTTGTCATGGTATTAGGGTATGATGGTAAATCAGTTGATAAGGTCATGAATCTTTATCGACTGAGATGGTTGAGCCAAATGTTGTTACGTATGCCTGAACACCGTTTACCACGACGCGCTATGATTACTAGTGTAGGGGATTGTTGGAAGAGAGTTAGGGGCGGCCAAACCAAAACATGGCATCAGTGTTTAAAGTCACTAACTTCTAGTCTGAGCCATGTTGACAGATGCAGACTACCTGGTTGGGGTCCGCCTGACTATCATAACCAATGGTTGGAGACTTTAGGTGACATGTCTGAGAATCGATCACAATGGCGCAGGTGTATACATTCCCTGTCTTCCCTTAAAGTGTGATATTAAAATTGCTTCATATTTGTCTTCTTTCCTATACTATATCTTTTAATACAACCTTTCTTTAATATATTACCACCATTAAATTAACTACCTCTATGAATCCGGTGTTCATCTTGTTATGCTGATGAGGTATATCAACTTGGACCGATGCATATGGGTGCCTTATCCTACATTGTAGCTGACTGACTGACATAGTATGCTTATTAGTCTAAAAGTGTAGTGAGAGAAACTCTTACAATATCTTACCGAATGTAGTGTCATTACATCGATTATAACTGTATTTTAATAATGCTTATTAGTAAAATATAAGCACATACACTATGTAATGTCCATAATACATATTGACTAGATCGCATACTTTACATTACTATTATTATTATCTATATGACATTACCAATAATTTATGAATCACCCTTTTCCAAATAACATGACTTTACTTTTCTTTAGTGTTACATACACTTTGGGCAGATCTGATCTTGCCTGTAAATTGACGTACATTCTATAATTATTTTCAGAATACACTTTTGTTCAAATCTTAGTGTTGATCGATCAGCATTAGAAACTACAAAAATATGATTTTGATCATTGTTCAGTAATCAGTCAGATCATTCTTACATGATGTCCGTCGTGGCTCGAATAATTAGTTAGTAACATCTTAGACTGTGAAAGTGAATCACATGGGTTTAAATTTTATAGCTAGTAGGAGTTCTCTTAAGATTTCTAGTAAATTTTATTGACGAGTGTCAACTAGTATAAAACCTAAATCATTCACTGTCTCCTGTGGAATATCTTTAGGTACCTAAGAACAATGAAAAGGTTTTAATTAAGATCATGAATCGATCTATGTCATACCACCACCAGAAACCTGGAATCAGTAGTGCGCATCCACGATCTCACACGTAGGAATTGAACCTAGGTCTCGCGCACGAACGCTCAACCTAAAGACCATTGAGCCTGAATCCAACTATAGTAATCTCTAAGTTAGACCAATCCACAATACTAATAATAGCGCAAAAAAGGGTTTGTACGTCTGTAAAACAAAAATAAGACCAAAACATTGGTTGAGGTTAGACATTAACACAGTTGGATTCTGGCCGGCTCAGTGGTCTATCGGTTAAGTGCTCTGGCGCGAGACTGGTAGGTCCTGGGTTCGAATCCCGCGAGGTAGGATCGTAGATACGCACTGCCACTGAGGAGTCTCACAATAGGACGAAACGGCCGTCCAGTGCTTCTAGGTTTTCCATGGTGGTCTAGCTTGAATTGACTCATGATCATAACTATATAAGACCAAAAAACTGTTCGCTACCTTTGAAGTTTACATAAACAATGAAACCTATTCATTATACCATCATCACTTGTTTAGCATTCAACAAACTAAAATAGAGTTAGTTCAGTTTTGTACAACAATATAGGTATATATATAAAGCAATTTCGAATAAAGCACAAAAGAGTTGGATTATATATCGGTTATTGTCAGTCACAACAATAATACTACTAATAAATTTAAAAAATAAGTAGTTCATTGATACATATACCACAAATAGTATCATTGAATTGTTTACATACAAAATAGTTTTATTACTCTGTGAACCTAAATTAATGAACATAAATGACATATGTTTCAATGTATAATGCACACACACACACACACACATAGTCATCTACAAATGAATCTATTTAAGGGTGAAAGGATTCGATTTTATATCCTTCAGTCATGATAATAATGATGTTGACCTCTATGTGTATAACATTCATCAGGTATATCATTGATGAAATGTACATTGGCATAGATACTGTTGACCATTGTATATTGTTTGATTATAGAAAAAAAAAGTTGGAATAATGAATAAAAGTGTTAATATTTAAATTAAAAGGTAATTTGTAACTAAATAAAGTAAAATATATTAGTATTAGTAGGGGGTTGTGGAGATTGAGATCATGTATCAAATGATGTTAGACCATAATTGACGACCTGAATGCAATGGATGACTGTTCCGTCCTAGTATGAAACATCTCACTAGTGTGTATCCACGATTCCATACGTGGGACTCGCTCATGAACGCTTGAACTAAAGACCACTGAACCTGAATTCGACTGTGTTAATATCTAACTGCAATCAATCCACGAAATCGAACGACCATCTTCCATTGTCTGAGGTAGATACCTGTCTCTATCTGACACGGATTATCTCCACTGGTCACGGCTTCTCGATGGAACTCCGAGAGTTATCTCACGAAGCTAATCGCTAACGAACACATGGTAATTATCAGTATAGGGTTGTGGAGATTGTCAGTTTCAAATAAATGGTATCATTGATTGAGTGGATATGCATATGCCGATAATGAAATGTTTTGATAGTTGATATCATGAGTCAATTGAAGATAGACCACCATGGAAAATCTGGAAGCCCTGGACGGTTGTTTCGTCCTAGAGGCTTCCAGGCTTTTCATGGTGGTCTAGCTTCAATTGACTCATGATTTCAACCATCAAAACATTTTATTATCAGCATTATCATTAATACAAGTGATTGACCTAGTACATTTTATAATTGAGACATCTATTAAGGAAATCCACATCAAGATAATGAGAATAAATTTAGACTGAAACATGAAAATTTAAATTCTTTACTATTGTTAAATCAAGAAAATTTATTGCTAATGTGATGTATGCTATTGATGTCGACAGATATAAGTAGTATATATCAATAATTTGAAAGTGAAATGTCTGATGGTAGAAGGTTAAGAAGATCAAAGAAAGGAGAACGAGAACAGAGAGTAATGATTGTGAAAACCAAAGAACATTCAAGTTTGAGAAAATTGATTAACATTTTGCAAATGGAGTATTTACAATATGGTTCTTAAATTTTACTAAGAGATTCTGTAATTTAAATTCACTTAGTATTATTTGTTTGAATCTCCCCATTGATGTTGAGGACTGCAACTGGTCACTCTCTTATTGGCATACTGTGCATATTGTGAGTATAGCCTCGATATTGCCTTAATTCACAAGCATTGTAAAGAAATATGGATAGCGGCTAGCAGCGGAATCCAGTTTGACGCAAGGTTTGTCCTATCTAGGAGTCGTCAGCTGGATGTACCTGCATCCTGGATTCCGCTGCTAGCCACGATCCATATTTGCTTACAATGCTTGAGATTCTGTAATTGTATTCTCCAAATACACTTCATTGTTCACACCGATGTTCTCGTCTGCTATACTACAATATTACTTCCCAGTATAGTTACTTTCATTTTTACTTTTAAAATGTTTCAATCAAGGTGTAAATGTGTTAGAATACAATATAAGTCTAATTGAATTTAGTTCATCAATAGTTACTGGGTTTATTGAACATGTGCACAGGTTATTATTGTTTATTATGATTCCATTATAGACACATGACTATTGTTATTACTATTTCATCTGTTTTTCTTTTGTTAGATAACATTCTTCCTTACTCCCTCCTTCAAGCATTAAGTTGATACACGTGAATCTGTCAACCTCTTTTTTGTATTCACAGAATCATATTACATGTGATAAGATTTAAGGAAAGAAAACAATTAAGTTTTAACAAAAAAATGTACAACAGTCTACTGATTAAGAAAAGATGGATAGTGGCTAGCAGTGCAATCCAGTTTGATGCGCGTTTCATCCTATTTGGGACTTATCAGCTAGATGTACCTGCATCTCGTGGTTGATGTTCGCTCTGCAACTCGAATCCAGTACCTTCCGCTTCAAACACCATCGCGTTATCCATCTTTGCTTACTATGCTTGTGAATTTAAGCTATATCAAGGCAATACATACAGTATGCACATATGTCAATTAAAGACTGACCAGTTGCAGTCCTAAACATCAATGGGAAGATCCAAACAAACAATACTAAGTAAAAGTCTACTGATTAGTTGATTAAAGTAACTTTGAAATTTATTGAAAAAAAAAACAGAAATCTGTTCATCAGATGATATGTGTTTTAAATTCAATGAATAGATTTCTGTCGAAAGTATTGGTTGGATTGGTTGAAGTTAGACATGAATACCAATGGAAGCTGACTTAATGGTGTATAGGTTAAGCGTTCTTACGTGAGATCGAAGCTCCTAGGTTCAAGTCCCATAAGCGGAATCGTGAGTACGTACTGCTGAGGAGTTACATAATAGGACGAAACGGTTGTCCAGTGATTCTAGGTTTTCAAAGGTGGTTTAACATTGATCCATTCATAATCTAAATAACCTCCACAACCATTTATGGATAAGAAAAATTTAATGTCGAGAATTTCAATCAAATAGTGAGTGATATTTTGGCTAATTATTAAGTTCTAGTAACCATGATGATATTTTTCGATGTTGCAGGAAATATAAGGTTTTACGGAGGTAGCCATTGGATTAATTATCGTTCCATGTTTTTTTTTACATCATAACATGTCAAGCTTAAACTGGGTTCGAGCTTAATCAGGGACACAATCAAATAACTAATTCTGATAACTTTCCTGAAAGAGTAAGCATTAGTATACCTTCGTCAGACTGGATTATTTAGATTTCAATCACTGCGATCATTTCAAATAGAACCAGTCTATTTTGGTCGCTTATTATATATTAAATGAGATTGATAAATCTTGCACAATCAACACTCAATTCAATTTTTTTCTAATAGCTCCAGATTGAATTCACATAGTAACTTGAACATAAGAGATTAGCATTTAGGATTCTTCTTAAAAAACTAAATATATGTCACATGCCATTGGAAACAAAAAGAAATCCATTTTATATATCGTTAGTATTCCGTTTGATTAAGCCATTACACATCATATCAGGGATTGAATCCGGAACCTTTATGACTTATAATGTCTATAGGGTGTTTAGATCATGATAAAAAACTGTACCGTGTAAATCATTATTGTTATTTAAAGCAATTAGTCCCTTTGATAAATTTCGATAATGTAATAAGAAGACGATAATCTTTGACGATAATCTTCGTCTTCATTAATGTTATATCTAGAGCTTTGACTCTTACTATGCCGCGTACTACTAGGCTACTTGAACGATCGAACCCGCAACATCGCAAGAGAGAAGACTGAAGACTAGTAAGTATGAATGTTATTCCCCAAAACGGTGTCAAAATATAGTACAGAAATTTCATGTATTTATAGTTATTGGCTGAATATAAATCATCATTTCGGTCAATCAATAGGCACATAGGGGTCATTCTTATCCATCCAGTGGGGAAGCTACACGTCGACATTCTAGAATATTCCCCTAGCAGTGATTGAATGGAATGTCTGAGGCTCTTTCTGGGCTTCTTGAAGGCTTCCTAGAGTCTACTGACGAGCCGTCCTTACAATTAATAATTCTGAATAACAAGCTCGTTATTATTTTAACAAAGTTTCATTGTTTTCACTTTCAGCAATAATAAACTTTGAAAATGAGTTTAATATTGATAATTAAACATGGATTCGTTTAGATAGATTTATATTATCCTAAAAGTACACATTTTCTGTATAAAAATGAATATTCTCAATTTATACTATTGAAATAAAAGGAGTATTTTGATAGTATTCACACTAGATAATAAGTTTTAATAACTAGTTATTTAGATTCCTCTATTCCACAACTGATCTAAACTATAATGAAACTATTCTATAAAGTTTGAAGACAGTACTTTATAAGAAAAGTATCCTTTGAGTTGAGAAAGCAACCTAAACACACAAATATCCATCCATCCATCCATCCATACATAAGTACTACTACATATATCAATGTAATAACTTACTGAGTTGGTTTTCTATTTGCTGTTATTAATCGTGGTAATGGTTGTCCATAATCACGTGATAAAAATGTTTCACTTCCTGCGGCAACATAGAAATGATGATCTTTTACCATTTCCGGTGATTTAACTAATTCACCACCAAGTGTATATAATCTGATTAAATTTATTATTATTATTATTATTAATAGTAAAGTTAATTGATTGATTTAAACAACAAAAACTAGTAATAAATGACAGTTAATTTTAGATATCAATGTATAGTATTCAGTGAAAGAATTATGTTACCACCCTATAGAGCCTCTTATTTGAATACCATTTTATAATAATAATAATATTTGTTATAGTTTTTGAGATGGTGGAGAAGATTTGTAGCTGAGGTGGATGATTTTGATGGAATTTTGTTCTCTGACCTGGATGGTTTGGTCGTGGAGCTTTCATCGTCCTTCTGAATGACATCATCATCAGCACAAACTTCGGGTAGAATTGAAGTGTTATAGTTCATATCATATTTTTGATTACAGCAAGTGACTTCACATTGAATTTCCCTTTCATTTAATGCCGGTTAGTTAGGGGCAATCTATATGAATCTTTACAGCTAGATTTTCTCCCGGTGACGTTGAGAGGTCAATATCTTCTGCATCGGTTATGTGTAGACATTGTTTGATATGAAGTGTGAATTGTAGGTCAATGTTACAATTATATCCTCTGTATCGCTTCGTATGAAATATATTCAGTGAGTGTTTATACAGTAATATAAAAGTTTTAGTTATAAATAATGTAAATAAAGTCAAATTTATGTCAGAAGGGGTTTTTATGGATATTATAGTAATTTTAATAGTTGAGAACATGAGTCAATTGTAGCTAGACCATCCATGGAAAACCTGGAAGCACTGGAAGGCCGTTTCGTCCTATTGTGGGATGAATTTTCGATGAACCAGTAAATTGCCATTGTCCTAGTCTTTCATGTTCCTACTAAGTGTCGTTAGGATTGCGCTGGTTTCTGTTTCAAAGTATGAGCAATGCTTCAGAGGAATGGCGGAGGCTCCCAATTGTCAATTATAAGCAGTAAAAATGCTTACCTGACAGAGTCGATGCATACGTAGCCTCAACTACACTGCCAGATATAGAAGAGTCGACACTCCACACTAATAAACATATTCCGGCTCTTCTGAAATGGTCTGATGACAACTTTTATAGTCACAGTGTAATGATCGAGTATACAGGTGGGGACAACCAATGTATTCCTAATGCAAAATTACACGATATCTTTGTAAAATATGGGAACCATACATTGAATATTTCATTTACGAATTTCCATCACATGTTCTTCACATTCTGTGTTATTCTTTCAAATCACAATTCCGTTCTATTTTCGTTACTGTTTTCTTTAAGTTGACTATCATAGCCTTTTGCTGTCAGGGTTTCCAATTCTAATTGGTGTTACATACTGCTTATGTCTGTCGACATAGGTAGCATACACTACAACAGCACTGGTTGTAATGATTTTCAAACATTGCAATCTCGACAGTTTATTCAAGACGTCGAATATATATTGGTTCTGGTTGAAGAGACTAAATTACTGAACTCACCATCATTAGACTACAAGTTAATAGATGGACGTAAAAAAATTTTCCCCTATGGTACATTAGTATATGAATATATTTTTAGTAGAACCATGAATGCTTTTAGCTTAACTATTGAAGCTGAAAATTTATCCAGGAATTAAACCAACACATAAGTCAATAGACATTAAAGGACAGACGAATATAACCAATGTAAAACAAGGCAACTAGGAAAAAACTGTCCTAATGCTTGTAGATTAATCGAAATCCTCGATTCTATATAAAGTTAAGGTTTATAATATTTTGTCAGACAACAACAAAAGCTTCACAATCATACCATTTAACCACCAAACTAAAACAATGTATACAAACTAACATTATTGGTTTCAATCAGTTCCTCATCAGACGCAGATACGCAGATGTCTTGCAAATAAAGTTAGGAAGATATTCTCAGATAACACTACAAACAACGAACTACAACTGACTCATAGTTTATTGATTGACATCGGTTATCTACATAGTTCTCTGAAGAAATGTTTGCATATAATGAAGAAGAAAATAGCGACATAGATGGTCAATAAGAAACTTCTCTTCCTAAGGCCACAATTCGATGGGGATATAGACAGGGATGCATTACGATATATGCAGATACGAAAATATTAAACCAATCAAGACAGCTTATAAGCCTGTGCTAATAATGGAATAGAACATATGAATAAACAAAAAAAAGTATAAATTGAGTGTAATGATGATAGGTGTACCAGTTGTGATGAGCAAAATAAACACCTGAATTGATGTTTCACAATCTAAATTAACATTCAGTAAAAGTGACAAGATTACTTAATAAGAAGTGTTCAGATAATTGAACAGTGAAGTGTATATTTGAGGAATGGAATGTGAATAAAAATAGATGAACGAAAAGAATGGAGAACAGTAATAAATAGAATCAACGATTAAGGATTGTTTGGACAGTGAACAGATATTTTTTCGTTGTTGAAATCATGAGTCCATTGAAGCTAGACCACCATGGAAAACCTAGAAACACTGGATGGCCGTGTCATCCTATTATGGGACTCACTCCTCAGCAGTGCGTATCCACGACCCCGCACTCGCGAGATTCGAACCTCGGAACCTACCACTCTCACGCCAGAGCACTTATTCGACTCATGATTTCAACTATGAAAATACTAAAATATCCACAAAAAACTGTTTCTGAAAAATAGTAAATGTTTGGTTGACAAGTTAGTAACATTATCGACATTTAATGGATTTTATAGAGTTGAGATCATGAGTCAATTGAAGCTAGACCACTAGTGAAAACCTGGAAGCATTGGACGGCCGTTTCGTCCTATTATGGGACTCCTCAGCAGTGCGCATTCACGATCCCGCAATCGCGAGATTCGAACCCAGGACCTACCAGTCTCATGGCAGAGCCCTTAACCGATAAATCATTTAATGGATTTCCCAAAAAGAAATAATAATAAATTGTTTGCCCTTAAAATGAACAATAAACCAACCCTGTACTGATAGCTATAATATAACTTGTACTATTATTAATCATAATAATAATAATAAGAAAATGCAAATTAACTCTTGAGTTTTCCTTGGTTAATTTACAAAACAATGAATAGGTGAACTAAATGAGACCTTTTAAAGTAATTCATTTGCACGTACATACACATACACACACACACATAAAACAAAAACCCAATTATCATAAGTCGTTCAATAGATAATTGTATAGGGGGAACTTTTTAGTTGCTTAGCAAATATATTAGTCTTGAATGAATTATATTTGTTCATGATTAATACAGTGTAATGTATAGCATGAGAAAAGATCAATATTTTTTAAAAATTAAAGATCAAGAGGTCATTGTCTTGGTAACCTGTATACTGATACAAATAATCAGCATATACAGTAGTTTGAATAGTAATAAGTAATGGGCAATAATTTAAGTAAGGTTACATAAGGGTTGAAACTCGAGTTTATTGACATACCTTTTTTTCATTATTCAATTAAACAGTCCATAAATTCACTTTAGTATTACACAGAGTTTTCTTGGAATACTTTTTATTTTAGTGGTTACCATTTAAAAACTTAACATATCAACGTTCTATTTCCGTCAGCTGAAGCTCGACTAAATCGGTAATTAAACTCCATGACTAGTTCTTCAAGTTATAGTGCAGAGACAGAGAGAGAGACAGTGTGAAAGAGAGAAAATGTGTGAGGAATGAAGCAGTGTATAGCTGTTTTGTTTCAGTTTTGGCACTTTTCAGTAATTAAAAACATTCATGGAATCGAATTTAAGACTTTGAAACTCAATTAGAAGACAATAGTTTGTATTTCTAATTTTATTCAATTTCTCATATAAATAGCATGAAGATTGTTGATGATAACTATCTTATTTCAGATGTAGCTAAAATCCAGAAGTTATGACTCGTCACTCCAAGGATTTATTTATTTATTTAAACATATGAATATTAGTACAATGGGGCACCAGATATATATGCGCCACACAAATCTCATTTGATTTGTGTGAGGGCTGAGATACTACGCAGATGCTCAAACTGAAGCAGGTGGTTTTCTTAGGGGCCCACACCCGGAGCATTTGACCTAAAGGTCTGATCCGCAAGGCAGTGGAGAATAGTGAGGAGATGCAGTCCCATGGTAGCCTGTGACCAACGATTGATTCATACGCCATTTGTTCCCTCAGGATATTGGGGCCCATGTGTACCATTGGTTTGGAATCAGGGTTTTCCAACTCCCCCAGGTGAACTTTCCGTATCCACTAACCGGGTCAAAGAACCGGAAATTCGCTTTTCATCCTTTCAATTTTGCAAACAACATCCCCTTCACTGAGAAGGCAGCGAGTAGGAGATGACGAGCCGTTTGGCTACCTTAAGAGAGTCATAAATGTTAAAATACCCTTCTTGTACGATTCTTGAGACGTTTTCGTTTTTTTGTCTAATTAAATATGACCAAAAATTATGAACATGAATTCGAATATCATATGGATGATCCTTTTTTTTGTTTATTTAATCAATATTATGTTAACTTGCTTATCATTCCCCTAATTGTTGTATCCATAACTACAAAAAAAACAAACTTCATAAGAAGTTAAAAGAAAAAAAAAGGTGACTGATATGTGAAGTTATTGATAATCGAATAAAGAATTGTATACGCCTATTTTTGTTGTTGTTGATCAAATTCTGTTTAAAATAAAGTAACTTATTGTGTAGTGTGATATGATGAGTGTGTTTTTTTCCCTTGTTTAAAGTATAGATGACATTTTCATGGGTAACTTAACAGAGTTTAGTGAGTAGATTATTCCAGAAAAAAAATAATTTTAATTCACTCGGAAAATCCTGAGTTTTTTCGTTTTAAAGTTATGAGTAGCTTGACCAATACATACTCAAGTTGAAGTTAGAAGAACGAGGTTTCGTGGAGATTTTAGTACTTTTTATATAGTTGAGATCGTCAGTCAATTGAAGATAGACCATCAGAGAAAACCTGGAAGGACTAGACGGCCGTTTCGTCCTATTATAGGACTCCTCAGTAGTGCGCATCCACCATCTCGCCTCGTGAGATTCCAACCCAGGACCTACCAGTCTCGCGCTAGATCACTTAACCGATAGACCACCGAGCAGGCATCCAACGATATTAATGTCTAATCTCAACCAATCCACGAAGTTGCGCGACAATCTTCCATCGTACTGAGGTAGATATCTGTCTCTACCTGACATGGATTACGTCACGAATTCTCACTAGAAGTTATAAGGTTTTTACATTACAAAATTTAAGAAACATCAATTGTAATGCCTTCACAGTACTGTACGATTATACTAATACACTTACTTTTAGCCATTTATATTATTTTAAGTATCTTTGGCATTTTCTAACAATTAGAATCTTTAGCTACCTTGAAATTACAGAATTTTGAAGGATTTCAGTTTTCAAACTTAAGTGTTTAGTAAAAACAGATTAAAAAATCTGTTATATCAAAACTGTACAGATTAAAAAATCGTCAATCCAAAAGAACAGAAGACCTCAAATATTCCATATTATCGTCAAGATAATAGGTTGACTTCCGATTTGAATGTCATCTCTGTTATATCCCGTGGAGAATTATGAATGGTAACTCTGAGGACTATTTATGGGGCAATATGACAATATATATATCCTATTGTATAATTGTTAAGTTACTTAACTATTCATATTCGTGTCCCTCTTATCGTAAGATTTATTTTGACCCATAGACTATCACTATACGATTTACCATTCCTGAGTTATACCCAGTCTATTAATTATTGTTCCCCCTTATTTACAGCCACATTTGGCCAAATTTTGTACAAATGTTATTTTCTATTTTATAGAACGATGTGATCAGTTTGATTGGTATATAAACCCAGAATGTTTGAGAATAATGATTCATATTGTAGTCATCATCCGGAAGATACAAGTGTTTATTAACAGTTGTCTATGCAAAATACTTCGGATCCGTTGACCAGACACTATCAGCAACAAGTTACTGTGGAAGAGAACAAACCAGATTTCATCCAGTGAAGGAAGAAATCAGGAAAAAGCATTGGAAGTGGATATGACACACATTGAGGAAAGCATGCAACTGCATCACAAGACAAGCCCTCACATGAAATCCTGAAGGTCAAAGGAGAAGAGGAAGACCAAAGAACATATTACGCCGAGAAATAGAGACAGATATGAGAAGAATGACCAAAAGTTGGATAGAAGTAGAAAAGAATGGCAAGGACAGAGTAGGTTCGAGAATACTGGTCGGCGGTTTATGCTTCATTGGGACGAACAGGCGTAAGTAAGTAAGTACTAAAGTGATGATAATGATTATGAGTAATATATATATATATAGAGATTACTTTCATTTTTAATAAAAAAAATAGATGAGTTCTGTATATATATATACTACTGATAATTCTAATCATAACATGAATAGTAATTTAGATTTTTTTAATTAAAATTATTAATTTCGAAAGAAAATCGAAAAACAAAAACAAACAAACAAACAAACAAACAAACAAAAAATACAAAAAATTGACCTAAATAGTAAATTTTCATTAATTCGAATAGAATAGAAACAATGAAAAGAGAATAGAGAACAATCATAAATAGAAAAATAAATGAGAAGAAGAAAAAGTAATTGGTGAACAAAGAATGAATAAGATGAGGAATATTAAAAAAAAAAGAAGTAAATAATGGGTCAATGTAAAGGAAAAATAGATAAGTAGTAAATGTATATAACAAGGTTTACGGTATATTATTATTTTCGCTAAGTTATCAGTCGATAGGTCTCCACATTCACAAAGGAAAAAGCAAGATTCTCAAATGCAACACGGAGAACACTAACCCAATCACACTTGACGGCGAAACTCTGGAAGAGGTGGAAACATTCAAGTACCTGGGGAGCATCGTTGATAAACAAAGAGGATCGGATGCAGATGTAAAGGCGAGGATTGGCAAAGCAAGGGCAGCATTTCTACAATTGAAGAACATATGGAACTCAAAACAACTCTCAACCAATTTCAAGGTCAGAATCTTTAATACGAACGTCAAGGCAGTCCTACTGTACGGAGCTGAAACGTGGAGAACTACTACGACCATCATCAGGAAGGTACAAGTATTTATAAACAGTTGTCTACGAAAAATACTCAACATCCATTGGCCGGATACTATCAGCAACAGCGTTTTATGGGAGAGGACAAACGAGCTTCCAGCTGAAGAGGAAATTAGGAAAAGACGTTGGAAGTGGATCGGACATACATTAAGGAAATCACCAATGTGCATCACGACTCAATCCCTAACTTGGAATCCGGAAGGGAAGCGGAAAAGAGGAAGGCCAAAGAACACACTACGCCGGGAAATAGAAGCCGATATGAATAGGATGAATATTAACTGGAAAGAACTGGAAAGGAAGGCTCAGGACAGAGTTGGATGGAGAATGCTGGTGAGCGGCCTATGCTCCTCCACAAGGGGTAACAGGCGTAAGTAAGTAAGTAAGTTATCAGTCGGTCAGTCAGCTATAACGTAGGATTAGACACAGATATGCATCAGTCCATGTTATAACACCTCAGCTATAATGTAGGACTAGGCACATATGTACATCAGTTCACGTGACAATACCTCATTTCCACAACAACATAAACATTAAATTCATAGAAACAGTCACTTCAATGGTAGTAATGTATAAGAGGAACATTGTATATAAGGATATAGTACAGAAAGAAAGACAGATATGAAGCAATTTTAATCTCATAGTTTAAGGGAAGATAAAGAGTGCATACATCTACGCCATTGTGATCAATTCTGAGCCATGTCATACTGAGTGTCAAACTATTGGTTACGATAGTCACGCGGACCCCAACCATGTAGTCTGCATCTACCAACATGGCTCAGACTAGAAGTTAGTGACCTCAAGCACTAATGCCACGTTTTGGTTTGGCCGCCCCTAACTCTATTCCAACCATCCCCAATACTAGTCAGCATAGCGCGTCGTGGTAATCGGTGTTCAGGAATACGTAACACGTAGTCCGAATATCTTAGTTGATGAAGATTCACAACCTCATCAAGTGATTTCCTATCACTCCCTAATACCCTGGTAACAATAGTTTCATTACCAATGAAAGGAATATTCTGAATCTTTTTTGCTAAAGAATAGTTAGAACTGGGTAACTATGTTTACTGGGGAAATCATGACAACTAATTGTTTTGGCCTAGTAAGAAATCTCTTGATAGTGGCTAT
The DNA here is from genome assembly GCA_944470415.2 of Schistosoma rodhaini. Lineage (NCBI taxonomy): Eukaryota > Metazoa > Platyhelminthes > Trematoda > Strigeidida > Schistosomatidae > Schistosoma > Schistosoma rodhaini. The sequence continues at coordinate 2,357,603 of OX104036.1, read as the reverse complement.
TCATGACCCAGTCATGGACTTTTGAATCACTTAAGAATTTGGTTAACTTAAAACTAACTATTCGGAATTCAGTCGTTCACATTTCCAACAAAAAGATATACCAATAAAAGATACCAAGAATGATTGTCCAGAAAATCTTACTAGCATCCAACTAAACTTGTTTATCCAATCAAATTGAATTAGTTGGTTATCAATTAGTGGTCTAAAAAGACTTTTGTGTTCAGTTTTAAACTTCAACATTGTATATATTCTTAATTTTTCAGTATATTTAACATGTAACCTAAAATCTACTACGCCAACAAATCACTATTTTCGATTAGTCACTTAACTGATTTGAGTCATTTCATGGCAGTCTTTTGAATGATTATATATGATTGTTCATAAGAACACTTGTGGTGTATCCTAATTATGTCAACAGACACAAGTACTATGTAACATCAATCAGAAGAGGAATGCATGAAAACAGCAAGCTAGAAGCGTCAACTTGAAGAAAACAGGAACGGAAATAGAAGGCAATCGCGAATAGGAAGAATGATGCAGAATGTGAAGGATAAATAATGTAAATTTGCAAATGAACTATTCAACATACGATTCTCATACTTTATCAAGGGATTCTATTTTCCAGGTCACTATAACACAATAATATCAAGGGGATTAAATGAATTTATTTCATTTCAAAACGTTTTATTGTCTAGAAACAGTCTAAAGTTATCAAGGTTGATGATTATGTAAGAAAACCTGGAAGCGCTGAACGGCCGCTTCGTCCTATTATGGGACTCTAGAGCAGTGCGCATCCACGATCCCGCACTCGCGAGATCATATGCTCACTAGTGACTGACTTCAAGAGATATTTTTCTGAGTTCTAGTGGGAAGCAGTGGCCAGTGGAGTTCTACCAAGTCTGTTGTAGAGATATCAACTCACTGAAGACAATTGGTGAATGGTCGCTCAAAATTCGTGGATTGGTTGAAGTTAGACATTAACACCGTTGGATATCGGCCGGCTCAGTTGTCTATCAGTTAAGGGCTCTGGCTCGAGACTGGTATGTCCTAAGTTCGATTCTCGCTCGCGAGACGGGATCGTGGATGCGCACTGCTGAGGAGTCCCACAATAGGACGTAAACGGCCATCCAGTGCTTCCAGGTTTTCCTTGGTGGTCTAGCTTCAATTGACTCATGATATAAACTATGAAAATACTAAATTCTTCACAAAACCCCCTCTGATCTATGTAAGAAAACCCAACTGATAGTCTTTAGATATTAAATAAGAATACTATACTTGTAAAATGTCAGCGAATATTTCCTTGAAAATGCTTGGACCAGATTGCCAAGCAAAACGTTGGATTTACTTCAAATTCATTCGTTGAGATTTTACAAATATATTCTTTTTCCTATTTAATGTCTTACATCAACTTGGCGCCCGAATGCTGTGAAACTATTCGCTCTAATTTAAACGAAAGTTCTTATATAATACTCTTTATAAGTTCTAAATAACTTTATTTTAGTTTTTCTAGTTGGAAATATTATCATTAAACTATACCAATTTAAATCTAAATCTTGTAAAGATTCAAAGGTTTAAAATAATCGCAACATTTCACTTAGTATTGTTTGTTTGAATCTTCTCATTGATGTTTAGAACTGCAGTTAATAAGTCTCTTGTTGGCATATGTAAATCCTATGCGGACTGCCTCGATATAGCCTAAATTCACAAGCATTATAAGCAAAGATGAATAGTGGCTAGCAGTGGAATACCAGAGTAAACATTAACTCTAAGATGAAGGTACATACAGCTGACGAGTCCCAAATAGGGCGAAACGTGCATCAAACTGGATTCCACTGCTGGCCACTATTCATCTTTGCTTATTAATCACAACAGTATTCTTACAAACGAATCAGTTTTCGGGCAAATCATATTAGAGAAGTAAACTTGGTAACTGATGAGAAAAAAGGATTTATCAGCTTTCATCCTTTTTCTTCTTCTTCAAAATCTTCCATTATTACCATTTACAACTTGAATTTCAATGATCGAATAAAGAAAATCTAATTATCAATATCATATTACTTATCAAAATATTTTGTAGGTTTATAAAAAGTAAACATATTAAAAACAATATTCTAACTGAATATCAATCTTCATATAAACATCACGATCATCATCATCAACATCATCGTCATCCTCCTCCTCCTCATCATCATCATCATCTTAGACAACAATAACAACAATGTTGATTGGAAACAAAACAAACCAAAAATATCTTATTTAAGGGAACATGTTATGGTATCCATATGAATAGAAATAAAAACTTAATCTATAAGAATAAGTTAAGTACTAAAGGGGAATCAATCAATCAACAAGTTTATGGTAATTCCTTGATAACTTGTATTTTACTTTTAAATCTAATTTCTATTTCTTTTCTTTTCTTCTTTAAAGTTCAACTAATTTAGTAATCACTTAACAATCATAACAATAACAATAACAAATAGAATGATATAGATAATATTGATGGGATTATATAGCAAAAAAAAGTAACTAACAATAGAAAGTATTATAGGAAAAGATAGATAGTGGATAGCAGTGAAATCGACGACGCGCGTTTCGTCCTATTTGGGACTCGTCAGCCGGATGTACCTACATCCTAGAGTTGATGTTCACTTTGCGACTCGAAACCATTACCGTTCTCTTCAACACTATCGCTCTATCCACTCAGCTACTGAGTCCTAATAGCCACTTGCTTGTACAATGGGGTGAAGTCTAAATTCACTTGGTAATAATTGTTTCCTGAGTGGATAACGCGATGGCGTTTGAAGCGAACGGTACTGGTTTTGAGTCGCAAAGTAAACATCAACTCTACGATGTAGGTACATCCGGCTGACGAGTCCCAAATAGGACGAAATGCGCGTCGTCGATTCCACTGCTATCCACTATCTATCTCTGCTTACCATGCTTGTGAATTAAGACTGTATTGAGGCGATACTCACAATATGCACATATGCCAATAAGAGGCTGATCAATTGCAGTCATAAACATTAATGGGAAGATTCAAACAAACAATACTAAGTGAATTCACACGATAGGTGAATCTGTCTGATTTCTTTTTTTGAACAAAACTATTTATGAATATGAGAAAGATCAAGAAGGTGAAGTTTAATATGAATATGATCTTATTCAAATAAATAAGATTATATAGTGACTATTCTTCATTATCGGAAATGGGAAAATTGATAATAAACCTTGAGAAATGAATAAGTTTTCTAGAAACAAAAACATTAAGTAACCCACCATACTCTTATTGGTTCCATTTCTTTTGAATTGAGATATCTTAGGTCTTGTTTTGAATCCCTCTTTGTTAGGCCTCCTAATGCCCTGGTACGCCTGAGAGTGGGGAAAGTCCGCTCTCTTTCTCGAAATTCTCTCACATGGCCAGCGAATATATAGCCTCTGTCAGGGAAGTCCTACTCACTGCATTCTCGCGGCAATACTGTTGTTTACGAAATTGAGAGGATGAAAAGGGAATGTCTGGCGCTTTAACCGGGTTGGTAGATGTGGATTGTTCAACTAGGGGAGTTGGAAAACGCTAATTACAAACCAATGGTGCACATGGGCTGACTCCAGTATCCTGAGAGAACAAATGGCGTATGAATGAGTCGTTGGTCGCCAAACTACCATGGGACTGCATCTCCTTACGATGCTCCACTACCTTGTGGACTAGACCTTCAGGTCAAAGGCTCGGGGTGTGTCACCCTAAGAAAACCACCTGTTTCAGTTTGGTCACCTGGACAGTATCACAGCCCTCACACAAATCAAATGAGATTTGTGTGGCACATATCTATCTGGTTCTTGCTTGTACCAATATTTATGTGTTTAAATAAATAAAAATAAATAAAATAGGTATGAAATAACCTTTAAGTCATTTCAAAAATAACGCTCGACAATTAAGAAGTATTAATAATTGTTTTTTTTTCTGATGGAATTTCGTTCTATGAGTTGAATGGTTTAGTCGACTAAACTATCTAACTCACAGAACAAAACTTTATCAAAATCATTCACCTTAGCTACAAATCTTCCCCCACCTTATTCCTTAACTTTATTTTATAAACTAAACAATAAAAAAGAAAAACTTAAATCATATTTCTAATCAAATACAACAACATAATCATAACAATTATGTCATGGAAACACATTTTAATCTGGAAATTTAGGAATAAAAATCAATAAATCAATGAATCGATAATAATCAATAAATTTTTTTATAGTTTATATGGAGTTTTTCTTATCACTATGTAAAATAAATAAATAGTATTAGTGAACACCATTAAAATTGTCTTCTTTGTTTTTTCCCTGTCATCTTCTTATGATAATAATTCAAAGATATTTTTATAATCATGATAGATTTAAAATTAGATATAAACAGAATAATGTAAATTATTTACTGAGATGCGGGTACATCCAGCTGATGAGTCTCAAATAGGACGAAACGCGCGTCAAACTAGATTCCACTGCTAGCCACTATCCATCTTTATTTATCTACTAAATAGTTATATTTAAGTAGTATATATATATATATATAAATAAACAATTATATATACACACATACAAGATGCTTATTATTATGTGTAATTGCTTATCTATTTACAATACGCCAAAAAAGGAACCCAGATAAACTAATGATCAACTAAGTCTACACATCTCTTTCTACATAATATAAACATAAATTGAGAGTATTAAAGAAAATGGATCAGTCCATAAGATGAATGATTCTGGTGAAAAAAAGAAAAAAAAATTATTGAAAGGATCAACGACAGAGAGTGAGAGAGCGAGAGCGAGAAAGAGGAAGACGGAATTATGGAATTAAAACAAAGTCCTAATGTAATTAAATGGATTAATTTATTATGTTTTTTATTTTTAAATAAATCAACTACTAATTTGTTTGTTTGTTTGTTTATAAGTAGTAAATAGAGTCTTAATAGAAAGATTCATTCATTCTTTTACTAATCACTATGATAATAACATAAATCTAAATAAAGCTAATATTCAAAGAAAAATTATATATTAGAAGGGGTTTTGTGGAGATTTAGTATTTTTCATAGTTGAAAGCTTGAGTCAATTGAGGCTAGATCACCATGGAAAACGTGGAAACACTGGATGGCCATTTCGTCCTATTATGGGACTACTCAACAGTGTACATCCACGAACCAACACTCGCGAGATTCGAACCCAGGACCTACCAATCTCGCGCCAGAGCCCTTAACCGATGGACCATTGAGCCGGCATCCAATGGTGTTAATATCGAGCCTCAACTAACTCACGAAACTGAGCGACGCATCCACCATTGTCTTCATTGAATTACTGTCTCACAACATATTGCGGATGCACACTACTGAAGAATCTATCGGTCAAGGGCTCTGGTGCGAGACTGGTAGGTCCTGGGTTCGAATCTCGCTCGCAAGGCGGGATCGTGGATGCACACTGCTGAAGAGTCCCATAATACGACGAAATGGACGTCCAGTGCTTCCACGTTTTCCATAGTGGTCTAGCTTCAATTGTCTCACGCTTTCAACTGTGAAAAATTATATATTTTACAATATAATTCCTATCTTAATAACAAAATGAACTGAGGGTTAAACTGATTTGTTGATTGTATTCGTTATAGATGAATCTCATTTAGAGAATTTATTGAACACTCAAAAATTCTGGAAAAATGTTTCGTCCTGTGTATGAAACTCCTTGGACAGTAAAACACTTATGCTATGAAAATTTTGCGTGTATTTAAGTGATAGAAGCAAAAACTAACTTGATATTTTTGTTATGGAGTGAATGTTGTAAGTGGAAAAAATAATTAATACATTCACTTAGTCAGTCAGTTAGTGAATAAACGAATCATCTTTAACATCATAAACAACTTAGGAATAGATGTTCAATAGCTTAAGTTAGTGAAGAAATCGATAACTCCATAACACAAATTCGTGGAGTAAAACAATATCAATGTCGATGGAAGCCATGCATAGAAGATATCTTACTCACTTAATCCTGTTACCCCTCATGGAGGAGCATAGGCCGCTCACCAGCATTCTCCATACTGGTGATTAATTTTACAGAAATCAAAAGAAAAGGAGAGGTGTACAAGCTCAAAAAACGAACGATCACAATTGACAATGTTAATGGTGATTATTTGAAATCAATAATTTAGAATTGATCTTTGAACAATAATCACTATGAGGTCATTGGTGTAAAAATGACTAACAAGATCTTCTAATTATTTACATATTAGACTATAGCTTGTGGTGCTGGTGATCTGACTCCGATTTGGATGAACGTATAATTATGTTGTTATGTCTTGTAGATTGTATTTTTTCCCGTCGCCACTGTTACGTCTGGCCGATTGTGAACGCCATATTTGCTTCCCTAAGCTAGTCCCGTATCCCCGAGCTAGAACTATACAGCAACTTGAAGACCAGAGAAAAGGAACAAAGTATGAGGGGAAAGCCTTACTACAGGATTCATTTATGTACAGAAAATACAGGGGTTTTATAGTAATTAAGGGAGCATGAGTTTCCATAGTAGCAGTGTGTTAAACAGCCAATCAGGATCTCGTTATTTTGGTAGCATAGCTTCTAATTAATCGCTGATTGGTTGGGGCTCTTTATGAGCCTCTGGAGGCTCTGATAGAGTTTACTGTAAGCCGACTTAACATATGTTATGAATACGCCCCCAAATGCCCTGGTACGGCCGAGAGTGGGGAGAGTCTACTGGCCTTCTCGAAATGCTCTCACATGGCCAGCGAATATATAGCCTCTGTCAGGGAAGTCCTACTCACTGCATTCTCGTGGCATTACTGTTGTTTACGAAAGTGAGAGGACGAAAAGCGAATGTCCGGCGCTTTAACCGGGTTGGTGGACACCAGTCACTGTCTGGTTGAAAGTGAATGCTTCCACCGATAATGAATACTGAGGCAGTCTTTCTGAAACCACGTACGCCGTTCAAGCTGGCTTCCTTCAGCGTTCACACACTAATGCAGATCGGACAACAGATAGGACTGGCTATGTCTTTGGAAGGTCTTAATGTTGATGTTTGCTGTCTATCCGAGACCCGTATTCAAGACTCTAGTGAAGTATTACAAATCCGCTCTCCATCTGTCGCCTCGAAAAGCTTGTTCCACGTGCGCTTATCCGGGGACCCTGTGGCATCTTCGTCTGGTCTTGCTGGCGTTGGTGTCGCACTAAGCGCTAGGGCTGAGGCAGCACTAATCGATTGGATCCCCATTAACAGTCGGTTATGTGCTGTTAGGTTAGAAAGTTCCATCAAAGTGAGGAGAAATCGGCGTGAGAAACGGTGTCTTTTCGTCATCTCCGCCTATGCCCCGACAGATTGCAGCCCGGATGCAATCAAGGATGAGTTTTACCATCAGTTAACAGTTCTTCTCCAGAAAGCGCGTTCGACAGATATTGTAGTACTAGCCGGAGACTTGAATGCACAGGTCGGGCGTCTAGGCACAGAAGAGAGTCGTCTAGGTGGCCGATGGGGATTTGTTGGTCGCAGGACAGATAACGGGGACCGTTTGCTGCAACTGTGCACAGACCACAACCTGTTTCTGGCCAGCACTAACTTCCGGCACAGTCATCGCCGGTGTGCCACCTAGCGTCCTCCCTCTGCATCCCAAGCCTGGACTCAGATTGGTCACATCGCGATCAGCTACCGCTGGCGTGGTTGTGTACAAGACTGCCGCTCCTTTTGGAGTACCTAACCGGAGTCTGATCATGCCCTGGTCTGCGCCAATCTCACCTTACTTTTCAGTGGCCGAAGGATTGACCACCACCAACGGATCGATGTTAGTAAACTGGCTGCAACTTCTGTTGCAAGTAAGTATCGAAAGGAGCTAGCCTCTAGTCTAGCTACCACCCCACCGAAAGGTATAGATGAACATTGGTTGCATCTTCACGACGCCACGAAAACGGCGAGTAAAGCCGCTTGCGGCTTCGCGAAACGTCCCGCTTACAAGCACTGGGTTTCTTCTGGCTCCTTACAACTGATGGAAGCCCGTCGGTCTACTCCGGGTGACCGTGAGTTTGACCACAAACGAAGGCTGTTACGTAATGAAATTGGGCAAAGCTTGCGTAAGGACCGGGAAGCCTGGTGGTCGGAGCGTACTAATGAGATGGAAGCAGCAGCTGCATCTGGTAACTGCCGGAAGCTCTTCCAACTCATCCGAGCCACTGGCAGCAAGAAGTCTGGTATGAGTGAAACAATCTACGAAGATGATGGGATGCCAATCACTAACATCTGTCGACGTCTTGGACGATGGGCGGAACTTTTCGAAGGGCAGTTCAACTGGCCTGCTGCTCCGGCAACATCAACCAGCTTGTCCTGCTCCCCATGGCCGGTGACGACTGATCCACCAAACGAGGCGGAAGTCCGCAAGGAACTCCAACTCTTGAAACGTCACAAATCACCGGGCCCAGATGACTAACCTCCGGCTCTTTTTAAAGATGGTGGTGACTTTCTGACTAAGGAATTGACTGTGTTGTTTGGAAAGGTTTGGGAACAAGAAAGTGTTCCAACATCTTGGAATGAGTCGATAGTCGTCCCTATCTTTAAAAAGGGTTCGCGTTGTTCCTGCAAAAACTATCGGGGGATAAGTCTACTTTCGATTGCGTTCAAACTATTGGCTTCTATCATTCTTCGTAGGTTGTTTAAAATCCGAGAACGATTGACTCGCGAGGAGCAGGCTGGTTTTCGTTCTGGTCGAGGATGCATTGATCACATCTTCACCCTCCACCAAATGTTAGAACACCGTCATACTTATCGCAGGCCAACAATCGTAGTGTTCCTTGATATCAGGGCTGCCTTCGATTCGTTGGATAGGACTGTTCTCTGGGATTGTCTATTGAAGAAGGGTGTGCCTGAGAAAATTATTAACGTCTTAAAGGCCCTGTATACGAACACCTCAGGCAGAGTGAGGGCATACAACCACCTTTCTCCCTTGTTCCATTCGAGCAGTGGGGTTAGACAGGGTTGCCCGATCTCAACATTCCTCTTCAACTTTGCCATCGACGACATCCTGGAAACAGCTCTGATGGATGTAAGTAATGATTGTGTGGATATGTTGCCTGGAGAACGACTTCTCGACCTCGAGTATGCGGATGATATTGTCTTACTGTGCGATAATGCCCAAGGCATTCAATCCGCACTTAATCAGTTGGCAATCAGTGTCCGCAGGTACGGCATGTGCTTTGCACCCTCCAAGTGCAAAGTACTCCTACAAGACTGGCAAAATTCTCATCCTGTACTCACCCTGGACGGTGAGCAGATTGAAGTAGTTGATAAGTTCGTGTATCTAGGTAGCTACATAAGTGCTGGTGGTGGCGTGAGTGATGAGATTGATGCACGTATAATGAAAGCCAGAGCGGCTTATGCCAATCTGGGCCATCTTTGGCGCCTTCGTGATATTAGTCTGGCTGTAAAAGGTCGGATCTACAATGCGTCGGTGAGAGCAGTTTTGCTCTATGCTTGTGAAACCTGGCCTTTCCGAGTTGAGGATGTTAGACGACTCTCTGTGTTCGGTCATCGTTGTCTCCGAAGGATTGCTGACATACAGTGGCAACACCATGTTAGTAATGCAGAGGTTTGGCATCGTGTGTTCGGGTGCCGAGACGATAATCCAATTGGTGTCACCATTTCGAAACACCGACTTCGGTGGCTTGGACATGTTCTATGAATGTCGTCCCAGAGAATTCCACGTCGTGCATTATTTGCCGACTCTGGGACTGGTTGGAAAAAGCGGAGAGGAGGTCAGTGTATGACATGGTGTCGTGGCATGAAAGAAAGCTGCAAAGGGTTAGCTTCTGTTGGTCCTTCACAACTCCCTGGTTGGGGTCCGAGAGATGGTGCAACACAGTGGCTAGAGACGTTATCGGATATGGCTCAGAATAGAAGCCAGTGGCGTTCCTGCTGCAACCTTCTTTTACTTTCTACATAAAGAATGGTTCTAACTTTCCTAACTGAAAGAGTCTTCTGGTTGTACATTTCAGTCCACTTTATCTTTTCATCCCTTCTCTTGCTACTTTCATTATTTTGTGTGGCGCATATGTACCTGGTGCCCTTTTGTACCAATGTATATGTGTTTAAATAAATAAATAAATAATAATAAATGTTATGAATACAACTTTCCATTTAGCTCCGTATATTACCTAAGCTAACTCTATTTGTATGACGGCGGTAATAAGAAGTCGAATAAAATTGGCGTTAGAGAAATTTACTTCAGGCATTCGTTTATTTAAACAGAGATTTAGAATAAGAAGAGGAAAAGCGAAGAGAACAGAGAGAAGCTAATAGAAGGTGTGTGAGCCAACTTGATTCAATCAACCGTTGCTGACACATTATGTATACGGAAAATAAATAACACTCATACGATCATCTAAAAAAGTCAGGGTTAGTAAGCGAATAAGTGACAGGCTAAAAATAGGGTTTGAGAAGAGTAGATAGATTGGTCTGTCCAGAGGCTAGAATAACCTTCATGAATTTGACATAGTACCAGCCCATACAAGCTAATAATGCTTAGATAGACTCAGCTTTACATAATGGACTAACTTCAGTTAGATAATCACTGAAAATCAGAAAATATTGGGCAGTTATTTTGTGCTAATATGAAACTCTTTAGTAGTGTGTATCCTCAACCCCACCAGTAGTCCGATATAGGATCACCAACTCTAGGATTCAGGTACATCCAGCTGCCGAGCCCCAAATAGGAGTAAAAGCGCATCCTGGATTTCACTATTAGCCACTATCCATCTTTGCTTTCAGTAATTATAATTGTTATATAAACGCGTGAAAGGCGAAACCAAATAGGCTATTGGACGTATCGACTTTTCTGAAGCATTAGATATGGGATTCAAAAAACAAACTAAGTATGTATTTTGGAACTATTCTGTTGATGTGGAACGAAAACTATTTTTGTCGATATAGTTTATACGTCTTTCATAAACTCATCTTAAAAAGATTTCATGGACACAGTAATATAAGTACACGAAGTAAGTAAATTATATCCAGAATCATTTTACTGTGGACATGTATGTAGTCTTATATATTAATATCTGTTATTCGAACTCTTGATGGTAAACTTCTTAGTATCTCCATGTCCTTTCATACACTTGAGCAACAAATAGGGAAGAAATGATAGAGGTATGGAGAGAATCTATAGTTCTAAGATTAGTTCAAGTACAGAAAACTAGGATATGTATGCAAGCTTGGCTTTTTGGAAGCTTCTGGAAGTATGCTGCCACTAGTAAAAAATCAGCAGTTAATCAATCAAGATATAGGGCGTAATTTATAGTTCTTCTACAAATCTATGGAAGGTTTCCACTCAACCCTGATTAAGTAATATATTTTCAGCCTTTTCTCACCTACTAAAGAATTCTCGATTGTTCTTCAAATTTACAGAATAAAGTTTCAGATAACATCTGATGTTCCCACTCAATATTATATTTAAAAGAGTGATTAGTTAGCCGGAAAATCCTTGAAAACCCTTAAGAACAGAATACTCAAAAACTTTTACCATAGTTTTTAATCTATAGATTAGCGAATTCTTAATAATAATAAATACCAAGTGATGAATCACTGATAAACATCATGATGGCTAAAAAAAAAACTCAAGAAGACGTTTGTAACTGTGTGATGTATGCTACTTATATCGACATAAGTAGTCAATCAGTAGTAGTACATAACACTAATCAGGAGTATATCTTAAAACACCGATGATAAGCCTTATGGAGAGGTAATTAGAAAGGATATTAGTAATATAAAGCTATTACCTCAGATGATAGTATACACATTTTCTAAGAATATATGTATTTGTACATAAACACATCATGTTTAAAAAGTGTTTTTGTCAGTGCAGATAACTTTCATTTGTATATCTCGATAAATATGGATTGAAACAGGTGGATGAACAGTCATATGTTTACTTATTAGTGAATCCAAATAACATTATAGGCTTATCTATAAATGTAAATACATGTTGGAATGTTATTGGATACCATTAAAAGTATCCGTCTTATGTATTTCTGGGCATTTATAAAGATAGTATCAGCTGTTATAGATTTCAAAAAAACAATAACTAAATAGAGATTTTCTGTGGATAAAAAACATAGTCATGAAGGGACCACTAGAGAAAACCTAGAAGCACTGGATGGCCGTTTCGTCCTATTATGGGACTCCTCAGCAATGCGCATCGACGATCCCGCACTTGCTGAGGAGTCCCATAATGGGACGAAACTGCCGTCCTGTGCTTCCAGGTTATCCCTGGTGATCTAGCTTCAATTGATTAACGCTTTTAATTATCTACTATGTACAGATGTAACCTCTATATGTATTCAATTGGAATAATGAAATTGATATTCCAACCATGAATGTATGGAACTTATTCATTATCTGATTATCATAATTATAGTGATTGAAGTTGTGCAGAAAATATCTTTAAATAGTTATTCTGATCAGTAATTCCACTATAGCTTCTTAGTCAGTCGGTTACAAGGTAGGAACAAGCACATATATGCATCAGTCCACGTTACAACACCTCATTTCCACAGCAACATTAACACAAAATTCATAGAAGCAGTGGTAGTAATACATGAAAGAAGGATTGAATATAGGAATATAACACAGGGAGAAAGAATTAGTTGGTAGAAAGAAAGGTATCAAATAATTTTAATCTTATGGTTTAAGGGAAAACAGAGAGTGTATACACCTAAGCGATTGTGATCGATTCTGAGCCATGTCACACAGAGTCTCTAACCATTGGTTACGATAGTCAAGACGACCCCAACCAAGTAGTCTAGATCTACCAATACAGCTTATACCACAAGTTAGTGACTTCAAGGACTGATATCACGTTTTGGTTTGACCGCCCCTAACTTTCTTCCGTTCTTCTCTAACACTAGTCAGCATTGCAGATCGTGGTAACCGGTATTCAGGAATACGTAACAACACGTAGTCCAACCATCTCAGTCGATGAAGATTCACAACATCGTGAACTGATTTACTATCATTCCTTAACACCATGCATCTACCCTAACTATTGTTTATTCGGTGATCCCAGCAGATGTGAGCAATATTTCTAAGGGATCTGTGGTCAAATACTAGTAACTTACGAGTATCTTCTCTTAATGGCGACGTTCCGCATCCGTAAAGTAAAACAGAATGAAATGCTGTTCAGTATACCCGCCTCCTAATTGATAGACGGATATCTAGCCTTCTCCATGGGTGGTAACGTAAGTTGTCAAAAGCCGAACGAGCTTTTTTAATCCGTGTAGAGATTTCGTCAAACACCAACCCATTAGAGGTGATCAGACTTCCAAGACGTATTCGACTACTTCACTTCTTATTCTTAGCTAAGGTGCTGATCCAGCCAAGTCCTGAAGCAACAATTTACATTTAGAGAGGGAAAAACGCATTTCAAACATCCTGGAAGTGTTGTGTAATTGTGACAGGGTATTAGGAATTAAGAGGATGTTATTGATTTTTCTACCAACTCACTGTCTTAAATTGATATTGTTCTGGGTTGCTGAAGTTGACATGGTTTCGGCCTTATCCGTTCGCAAACATTCCATGTTCACCGTTAATTACAGCCTTTTAGTGGTTAAGATACATTCATTCATGTAGAAGAATAAGATCTATGCTAACACTACATATTTTTCCAAATTAAATGTGATGTACAAATCATTGAGTCAATTGCTGCAGTGGCAGTAACTGTGTTATTTAAATAAGGATCTACTCAGTCAGAATTTATTCAATCATTATGGTAGAGAAGAATTATGACACAGGTGAAAGATGTTGGTGTTTTCTGTTCTCTGAGTCAACCAGTCAACCAATTTGATAAACTATGGACAATTATCAGGTCCACAATGTGGTCAAAGACGGTGATAATTAAAAAAAAAATATGCAATCAAGATCAAGGTCGATAGAAGAGATTGTCATTCAAAGGTGAAGAAATCCAGATAGCTTACTTTCTTTTGAAGTTTTGTGCTGATGATCATGTCCAGAAAGATTTTAAAAGCTTCCTGAGAAAATCCCACAGTTTAAAAAGTGAAACTTCACCAAAATGTCATATTCTCAGAACATTCTTACTCATAAAAAGAATAGTTACTTTCAGTAGACTTTTATTTAATGCAAAGGTAATTTAAAAATTAATTGGTTTATGAATCCAATCCAATCATATTCTGTTAGAAAATAGAATTTCAACGTACCAATCTATTTATCTATGGTTTTATTGTTGTATAAGTAGTCGAATCCACTGAGGTAGTTTGACACAATGTAAGTGCTTATTATCATTGACTTATTACAATCATGTGTTTGCATTAATGATTCAAAATCCTAATAACAGTTTTAATTAAGATATCGAAATATTTAATCACTAAAGTGTACTTTATAGGTTTGTCACGTCGTCAATGAAAGTGTATATAAGATATTAAAATATAATTGTTCCAAATTAATAATTAACCGCAAATTGTGAGATAACTTTGTTGAAAGCATGAGTCAATTGATGCCAGACCACGAAGGAAAACCTAGAACCACTGAACGGCCGTTTTATCCTATTGTGGGACTCCTTAGCAGTGCGCATTCACGACCTCGCCTCGCTAGATTCGAACCCAGAACCTATCAGTCTCACGCCAGAACACTTAACCGATAGACCACTGAGCCGACTGGCATCCGATGGTGTTAATGTCTAACTTCAACCAATCCACGAAGTTGAGTAACCATTCACCAATTGTCTTCAGTGAGTTCCTATCTTAAAACAGACGTGATTTGAACTCCACTGGTCACTGCTTTTTATTAGAACTTTAGGAAGTATCTCTTGAATTCAGTCAGTCTAGCTTTAATTGATTCATGTTTTCAACTATGGAAATACTGAAATCTCCACAAAACCTCTTTTGATAAAGATAACTTTATATTGTCACTATATTGTTTTTTAAAAGAACTGATTTCTACATATTTATTGTAAAGAATAGAAATGAAAAGATTAATTGTTACTATGATAGTATAGTTGTTTGTTAGAACTGCCAAATCAAATGCTATATATATTACTTGTTCAATAAGAAGAATGAATATGGCTAGAGGCAAAGAACATAACAAAACTATAAATGAAGATTTACTGATCTATAGGCCATTGATTCTAAACTGATGTACAGCTGATCTATATTTCCATTGACTGAATGTGTACATTTAGTTATAATATTCAACACATAAGTAAACAACTGATTATCTGCTATTCATTCTAACTCATTACTTTATCTAATCTCTCTCTATATGTTTGTTTTTACATCAACTGATTAAATAGTAGGACAGGAACAAAGATAAACATATTGTTAAGTAAACAGACTTATATCTAGATTATACATTGGTTTATTAAACCTACAAAAACAACAGATTTCAAAACCGAGTCAATAACCAAACGTTGTATAGCAAAGTTGAGAAGTGTATAACTAAAAGCTTCAGTTCATTGAATGAGAAACCTGGGAGAAATTTGAAAATTTATCCTAGCAACTAAGGATAAGAGTATATCACTTTGAAAAGTTGATACAATCACAATAAAAAAATGTTATCAAGTTGATAAAACAAAATTAGAGCTGTCATATTTGAAAGTGTTTAAACTAATAAGATACTTTGTTTGGTAATTAGACTAATTTACAACTAAACTTCAATATCTATCTTTCCAGCGAAGGAAGAAATCAGGAAAAAGCACTGGAAGTGGATAAGACACACATTGAGGAAATCACCCAACTGCGCCACAAGACAAGCTCTCGCATGGAATCCTGAAGATCAAAGGAGAAGAGGAAGACCAAGGAACACATTACGCCAAGAAATAGAGAGAGAAATGAGAAGAATGACCAAAAGTTGGATAGAACTATAAAGGAAGGCTCAGGATAGAGTGGGTTTGAGAATGGTGGTTGGCGGCCTACGCTCCATTGGGAGTAACAGGCGTAAGTAAGTAAGTGAAGTAATATCTATCATATAAAAACGAAGGATTAATCTTCAACCATTTAGTAGGCTGTAAGTTTGTAGCCTATTCTATCAACCTTAAATAATATCTTCAACTCTTTCATTCATTCATTATGGTTTAAACCTGAGTATACAAACATTTAATTTCTTCATATGATTTTAAATGATAAACATAATGATTGTAAAGAATAGTTTCATATATTTTTAATAATATTCTTACTTTGTGGGGTCACTCACTCAGAGTTCGGTACTACATGTCATGATACTACCGTCAATCCAAAGTCTTTGATAGATAACTAAATGAATTCTAATTATTGTTCATTGTATGGAACATAGGTTTTCATAGAAGTATCGGTAGAATTGAATTCTATAAAATGAACAGTTTAATCTTGAGACTTTTGTTGCCTTTCAAGATGACTTCAGAAGGTCAAACATCAGACAGACGTAAACTATTCGCATTTCATCATATCTGAGTAACTAATATACAGAACACTAATCGTCTGTCAAAAGCGTTGAAGTATCTTCATTAATATCACACCCATAAATAACTGAATAAACACTTGACTAGAAAAATGTTGAAATCAAGGACAGTAAGAGTACAAAGAAGGTTAGAAAATCTTTAAAACATTAGCACTCACATCAGCCACCAGTTATTGAGAAAATCATAATCAAAGCATTCTCTAAGGAAAAGCTTCAATTCAAGTAGTGAATAATAAAAATAAATTTGGAAACAACGTCAAGGCGAATGTCAAAAGTGACTACTAAGACTAAAGGTTGATAAGGTATTCTGACGAGATAATATCTATCTGATGCTTGCACTGGTGATGTTCTTTGAAGAGAAATTGAAAGCTTCAAGATCTAACCAATCAGCATAGTAGACTTCTTACTTAGTTATTTACCTAATTTCTTACGCCGATTACCTCCAATGGAGCATAGGCTGCCGACCAATATTCTCCAACTCACTCTGTTCTGGGCTTTTCTTTCTACCTCTACCCAATTTTTGTTCATTCTTCTCATATCTATCTCCATTTCTCGGCTTAATGTGTTAATAATATTGTAACTAGCCATAACTGTACGAATCTATCATTCGTGGTAACTTACTATCTATTGTCAATCTAATGTATGATCAACTTTGATTATTTCCTTATTAACTATCAATCAATCAATGATTTAAAGAAATAATAACGTTCTATTTATAAACAAAAAAAGACATTTCCCAAGTTTTATACTTTTACAACTCTGAATTTCTCTTAGTTTTTAGTTATTTAATAATTTAAACAAGTACAGTTGTATTTTAATGCCAATAAACTATAATTATTAATGTATTACATAAGTAAATAGAATTTTAAATATTAAAAAAAAATATATTATTCATTTTATCACTGGTCGGATACTATCAGCAACAACCTTCTATGGGAGAGGACAAACCAGCTTCCAGTTGAAGAGGAAATTAGGAGAAGTCAGAGGCGATGGTGAATAGGATATATATTAAGATAATAACCAAACTGCAACACGAAGCAATCCCTAACTTGAAATCCGGAAGCGGAAAAGAAGTAGGCCAAAGAACACATTACGCTGGGAAATAGAAGCAGATATGAAAAGGATGAATAACAACTGGAAAGGATTGCCCAGAAGAATACTAGTGGGTGGCCTATGCTCCTCCACGAGGGTTAACAGGAGTAAGTAAGTAAGTAATTCCATTTATATATTTAAATGGATATAATGAATGCGGAAACATTAGAATGCACTTAATGTTTCAATAAATAAGTGCTCTTACGAATAAAATAATTATGACTATTTGGCTAATAAATACATTACATCAATATATTAGAGCCAATATAAAACAAATTTGAAGCAATTCAATTTATCTTTTCAGTACTTTTAACATACATGGTATACACACACAAAAAAACGTCAGACACATAAGTGATACATTACTGAATAAATAAAATAACAATTTAAATTAATATATATATAATTTATATAGTTGAGATAATGAGTCAATTGAAGCTAGACCACTATTAAAAACCTGGGAAGAACTGGACTGCCGTTTCATCCTATTGTGGTACTCCTCAACAGTACGCATCCACGACCCTGCCTCACGAGATTCAAACTCAGAACCGTCCAGTGCTTCAAAGTTTCCCATAATGATCTACCTTCAATTGACTCATGAATTCAACTATATAAAATTATTAAAATCTCCACAAAACCCCCTTTTGATAATACATATTTATATATTTATTAAAACAAAATTTGAAAAAACAAACGATTACTTACATAATGATTATAGAAATTAAAAGTAGTTGATATAGTGTTATTAATGATTAATGGGAAATTTTGTTTCTAGGATGTCGTTTTGTTCAAACAAATTTATTATACTGTAGGGTATTTTTCTTTTTTTTTTTCTGTTTTCACTTTTGTGAATGATTTCAGTATTATATAATTTATGAACTAATTTATGAACCCCGGGGTCAATCAATTTTTAATTTATCTAAGATAATACTATATGTATATATACATTTATATATATATATATAGATATTGTGAAAGTCATTTCTATGACCTTCAACATATTCAACCAATCAAATTAAAGCTTGATTATTATTATTTTTTTGGCAATAATAAACACCTACGCATAGGAGATAACACATTTTAAAAAAAAAATACAGATAACATAGTAACACAGGAGGAGTATTATAAAAACCATGTGGATACACTCCACTCATCTATATTCATAATTAAAGAAATATCAAATAGGCACATTAAATAGGCACTTTTATTCATCCGAATTAAATAAATGATAATGTAAACATTTAAATAAAGAATTACTGTTATTACATTTAACCTTAGATGAAAGAAAGAAAGAAAGAAAGAAATAAGGGTTAAAAAAAACCCGATTTATTCCTTCCATCAGTTCCTTATGATTATGATTATGATTATTATTTATAATAATAATCATAAAAGGAATGCAGACAGAATATATTTTGTAAATGAAAAGTACATTTTTAAGTGCTAAAAATAAACAATAATGAAAATATATAATATACACATACATAATCATACAAATAAAAACTGATGCCTAGTATTAGGAATCAATTAAAGTTAAACAATAAAAGTCATTGAATTTGGACTTAAGTGGTTTAAAGATTTGAAGCTTCTTACTTACTTACTTACGCCTGTTACTTCCAATGGAGCATAGGCAGATGACCAGCTTTCTCCAATCCACTCTGTACTCGGCCTTCCTTTCTAGTTATATCCAACTTTTGGTCATTCTTCTCATGTCTGTCTCAATTTCTCGGCGTAATACGTTATTTAGCCTTCAGGATTCCATGTGAGGGCTTGTCTTGTGATGCAGTTGAGTGATTTCCTCAATGTGTGTCCTATCCACTTCCAAAAATTCTTCCTGATTTCTTCCTCCACTCGATGGAATCTGGTTTGTTGCCTCCCACAGTAGGTTGTTGCTGATAGTGTCTGGCCAACGGATCCGAAGTATTTTGCTTAGACAACTGTCAATGAACACTTGTATCTTCTCGATGATGGCTTTCATAGTTCTCCACGTCTCCGCCTTATACATTAGAACTGTCTTGACATTTGTGTTGAAAATTCTGATCTTGGTGTTGATTGAAAATTTTTCCAATTGCATATGTTCTTCAGTTGTAAATATGCTGCTCTTGCCTTGCCAATTCGTGCCTTCACATCTACATCAGATCCATCGTGTTCATTGATGATGCTGCCCAGATATGTAAAGGTTTCCACATCCTCCAAAGCTTCTCCGCCAAGTGTAATTCGATTGGTGCATGTTGTATTGTATCGGAGAGTCTTGATTTTCCCTTTGTTTATATTGAGACCTACTGAAGCTTCTAGAAAGACCTAGATTTGAATGTCTTGATCACCTATTTTCTAATTATGCAAATATTATAGCAAACCTCATTGAGTTATATTTGTTTGAACTGAATAATTACGAATCCTAGCTATTATATGAATACAGTATGTCATTCGTTAGAATATTCTCTTTCTTCTCTACTCTTTCAAAATACCAATTGACGAATATGTTGAAATTCATTCTGAATAATTACAATTTGGATGTATGTTAAAGAAGCATTTCTTACTGTAATGTACAACTGATGCTGAGAATTCCTAACTGTAAAAATATTTATGGTAATGAATTAAAACATTGATAGCAATTATTGAAGTAGGTAATTGATCCCAAATAGAACGAAACATATCTACTAGATTTTGATACTTGTCAGAATCTAAAAAAAATCATCATAAGTATCCGTCTTATTATATATATGTTCAGAGGCTGAGTTATTTAAGTCTAGTCGATTCACGATATTGAACTATTGTATATGTTATTTTCATTACATATTTAGTTACGCCTGTTATCCATCGTTGACGAGCATAGGTCACCCACCAGCATTCTCTACCGAACTCTGTCCTAGACAATCCTTTCCAGTTGTTTCTAGTTGCTATTCAGTACTTCGATGTCTGCCTTCAATCTGCAGCCCAAGATGTTCTTTGGTATGCCTTTTTTAATTTTGTCTTGCTGATTCCAAGTTAGGAATTACCTCGTCATTCTGTTTGATGATTTTCACAGTATATATCATAACCACCTCCCGCATCTTTTCGCAGTTTCCTCCTCAGCTGATAGTTCGTTAGTTCTCTTGCACAGTAGATTGTTGTCATTGGTATCCGGTCAACGGATATTCAGTATCTTACGTAGAAAATTGTTTAGAAATACATGTACTAGTTCGATGATGGTTGTACTAGTTCTCCACTTTTCAGTTCCTTACAATAGAATTGAAGATTCCGACTTTGATATTGGTTGACAATTATTTGAAGTTCAGAATGTTCTTCAGTTATAGAGATGCAGTCCTTGTTTCACAAATCCTTTCATCCAAATCTGCATAAGATCATTCCTGTTGATCGATGATGCTACCCAGGTACGTCAAGCTTTGATTATGTTTCAGAGCTTCTACGTCAGTTGTAATTATGTCGGTGTTGTTTGTGTTGTATTTGAGGGTCTTGGTTTTTTGCTTGCGTATAGTGAAACCTAATGCTGCAGAGGCTGTTGCTACTCTAGTTGTCTTCACCTACATTTGGTGTGTATGGGATGGAAGAGCTAGGTCATCTGTGGAGTATAAGCCGTCTAGTTGATTCCGAGGTGTATATTGAATCCCATGCTTCCCCTGACACGTGGATGTCTTCATAATTCAGTCAACCACTGGAAGAAAAAGAATAAACAGCCTTGTCTGACTTTGGTTCTTACATGGAGTAGATCTATCAGCTGTCCTCCATGCACCGCTTTTGCAATATAGTCCGCTGTATGAATTCCAGATGAAATTGACTATCTTCTCAGCTACTTACTCCATAGTATCAAAGATGGTTTCCATAAACTCCACCTATCCATACTGTCAAATGCTTTCTCATAATCAAGGAATTTGATGTATAGTGACGAGTTTCATTCAATTCATTGCTCAACAATGATCCATATTTTCACGTCTTGGTCTGTGTACGACCGATCCTTATGGAATCCAGCTTGCTGATCTCGATGTCGGGAGTCCACTAAATCTTTCATCAGGTTCGACAACACTGATGAAACTTTTGCTGGTACCGATAGTAGTGTAATGCTTGTGTAGTTCTCACATTTGCTAAGATCTCCTTTCTTTGGTATCTCGACGAGTTGTTCTTCTATCATTTGTTCCTCTTCCCAAATCTTGATGAATAGGATGTGGAGCATGTTTGCAGTTACTTCAATGTCTGACTACAGTGCTTCGGCTGGTATGTTGTTTTGTCCTGTTGCTGCTTCCCCACTCTTGATTTGTCTGATGGCCATCTAGACTTCTTCGATCGTTGGTGGAGTGACATCTATGGGAAGATTTGCGTGTGTTGTTTCGATGTCCGGTGGATTCAGTGGAGCTGGTCTAGTCAGCAGTTTCTCGAAGTATTTTGCCCATATTTTCCTCTGTTCTTGAATCTGAGTGATTGTCTTACTTTCTTTGTCCTTGACGGTTCTCTCCGGTTTACTATATCTCCCTACTAGTTTCTTCGTTATGTCATATATTTGCCTGATATTTCCTACTGCTGCAACTTTTTCCACTGTCGTTGATAGGTTTCTCACGTATTTCTGTTTGTCGGCTTTAATGCTTCTCGTCACTTATATGTTTGTTTAGTGTATTTAGCTTGTGCCCGAACCTTCTCTTTTGTTATTCATATGTTGTTAATTGCTGTCTTCTTTTTTTAAACATTGTCTAGGGTTTCGATAGATATTCATTCCTTACGATGATGCTTCTTGCAACTCGGAACCTCTAGACACATTGAAGTTGGTGCTTCTTTAATTCCTTTCTAGTCGTCTACCCTCGTAGTTTCTTCTTCTTTTAGTAAATCCTGTAAGGCTTAGAACTTGTTGTTGAGAGTTATCTTGAATTCAATGGGTTTGTTAGCGTCTCCTAGGAATGCTATGCTGAACTTTTGTACTGCTGTATCCCCAACTGTTCACTGTTTCTTCAGCTTTAATTTCATCTAGGCAACCATCAGGTAGATAGTTATCTGAAGCTATATCAGCTGCTCTCCTGGTCATTATGTCTTTCATTGATCTTCTGGATTTTTAAGTGATATAAATATGATTGACTATGTTCTGTGCATTGTGATGCATTGAGACTCATGTTGCTTTATGAATGCATTTGTTTGGAAATGTTATTTTTGATACTTTTTGTTTATTTGAGTAGTAAACAGTTAGTTAATTTACTTTCATTGATCGATTCCTGTCATTGTTTGTCAAGAAAATTGCATTTCATGAAGTTCACTTAACAACCAGTTAGATCCAATTGACAATATAATTTGATAATTTATTTTTTAAGGTCAATGCTTTCCAATTGCTGATATTGAAGATTGACACGTGTCAATGTCTTTTATAAGTTCAATTTAATTAAAACTAGTGACTAAATGACAACATTTAAGCAATCTGCTCAATATTCAGATATGTCAATTGAGATCATATTATTTGGACTACTCAACGTCAACAGTGAGGAAGAACAAATCTTTGCAAATAAGGTGACATATGTTGAACACGTTACGATGACGTTAAACTGTTAATTATCGTAATGAGTTTGTCTGGGAAGAATTTCTCGGTTTTCCTTAATAAATACACTTTGCAAAGTATGAAATATGCAGAATCAGTCCTAATTACCTATTTGTAACAAACACGTGTTACGTATGACCAACCACCGACTGCTCCGACGTGCAATGTTTTATGACGTAAGAGTAGGTTGGAAGAAAGCTAGGAGCGGCCAGACCAAAACAGCACAAATCTATGAAATCACTGACAATCGAACTGAGCCATGCTGGTAGGTGTAGACTACCTGGTTAGGATCCGAGAGATGATAGCAATCGATGGTTAGAGATCTTGAATAACATGGCTCAAAATCGTTTGCAAAGGTGAGGGTGCATCCACTCTTTTTTTTCGTCAAATTCTAATCTTCCTAATTCATGTCCCTATCTTTTTTTCTCTTTTCAAATTTAGTTCACTGTATTATACTACTTCAATAACATCTTCTAACTATAATTTTTCGGACTACTGCTTATAATCTTACTACTAATATCACTATGGGATTTGAATCGACAACTGTATCTCTGTGCTAATGTGGTATGCAAACTCGAACTGATATACGTACGTACGAAGTTCTACGTTGTGACTAACTGACCGAATTTGTAACAAACAAATATTGAGTTAACATAATGATTAGATTTATGGGTAGTAAAACTTTCATTTAAGATGAGAACAACCATAATAATCATCAATTCCTATAGCATTATCAGAAGGGTGATGTTGTGAAGATTTTAGTAATTTTAGCAGTGCTGGGGAGTCCCACAATAGAACGAAACGGCCTTCCAGTGCTTCCAGGTTTTCCATGGTGGTCTAGCTTCAATTGACTCATGAATTTAATTATATAAAGTTCCTATAGCAGTTGAGTTTTATGTTACGCTCCTCCTTTACCCCGGGCTTATGACCGGCAGTAGACCCCGGAGGAGCTACAGGCGGAGCAGCATATTTACAACTGAAGAACATCTGCAATTGGAAAAATTGTCAATAAACGCCAAGATCAGGATTTTCAATACAAATGTCAAGACAATTCTACTGTATGGGCAAAAACATGGAGAACTACGAAAGCCATCATCGAGAAGATAAAAGTGTTCATTGACAGTTGTCTACGCAAAATACTTCGGATCCGTTTGCCACAAACTATCAGCAACAACCTACTGTGGGAGACAAAAAGCCAGATTCCATCGAGTGGAGGAAGAAATCAGGAAGAATTTTTGGAAGTGGATAGGACACACATTGAGGAAATCACCCAATTGCGTCACAAGAAAAGCCCTCACATGGAATCCTCAAGTCTAAAGGGGAAGAGGAAGACCAAAGAACACATTACGCCGAGAAATAGAGAGAGAAATGAGAAGAATGACCAAAAGTTGGATAGAACTAGAAAGGAAGGCAGAGAACAGAGTGGGTTTGAGAATGGTGGTTGGCCGTCTATGCTTCATTGGGAGTAACAGGCGTAAGTAAGTAAGTATGTAAGTAAGAGTAAGTGGGGACATAGTTTTATAGGTCTGAAAAATGGGTTAAAATGTTTTGTTAAAACATTTATGATATAATTTTTCGGACTTAGAACTTAGATGTATATGATGTGATTGTTAATCTTCCAAATGTATACAAAATGTAAGAATTGTTCTATGTCACTCACAAAGGAAATGTTGAATGATTATCAAGATTTTAGAATTTCTAATGAAGTACCTTTGAATTGACGATTAAGAACAGAGAAGTTGAGAAAAAAACTGATAGTTTACAACAAGTCTGTGAGTATACCCAACGAAACACAAAACATGTGCAGAAAATAGTTGTCAAGAGGAACTTTATTTCGTGAATTCGATCCCTGATTGAGTCGTTGGTGAAATTATATTGAGAAGTTCCATCGTAAGAAACCAACAGATATTCATTGCTTCATGGTTTTCATGAAAGCCTCACATGAAGTCAATCTACGATGAATATCATATACAAAACATTTATGAAATCCTATTCAATTTATTATGGACTGGAACGTTTATCGTTCATTTCTGTTGTCCAGTACTTTATATAAATGTCTAGAATGATTGAAAAAATCCGTGTTTATTTTAACTTCATACATTTATTTTTTCACAACAAATAAAACTAGAAAGATTTCAAAACTTATTTTCTTATTCAGAACGCGTTTTGTGTGAAGATTTAGTATTTTCATAGTTGAAAGCGTGAATCAATTGAAGCTAGAAAACCAAGGAAAACCTAGAAGCATTGGACGGCCGTTTCGTCCTATTGTGGGACTCCTCAGTAGTGCGCATCCAAGACCTCGCCTCGCGAGATTCGAACCCAGGACCTACCAGTCTCGCACCAGAGCACTTAACCAATATTATTGGTAAGAATATGAATCTGATGAATGTTGTTAAAATCTATTGTTATTAAGTCGAAATTATTTGATTGCAGTAGTGTGATGGTTATTAGTCGAACCCATACCACACATGAAGGGTATTGCGTTCAAACTTAAAAACGAAGATGAAAGGATATCAAGCTGACTAGTTATAAATAGGGTGAAAGGCAAGTCCTGGACTCTACTACTAGCCACTAGCCAACTCTATTCAAATAAGTTTTTACGGTTGCAAATTTTAAGATCTATCCACACGTCTATACAAGATGCTTCCTGTTCATCTAAACCAAATTCAAAAAAGTAGCTGTCTTGAAAAGAGTTCACTTTCGGTTTTATATAGATATTACTGGGATTTAAAACTGATTTGTTAGATGTCCCATCATTATTATATCACGCAAGGTTTATAATATATCCTGGAACTTAGTTCCGTTAAGGGAGTTTGTTCAAAAGCAACCCATTTGAACATTGAACTAAAGAAAATGTATGATGCACTTTGTATTTAAAGACGCTGAATAGTGATACCTGGAATTACTTCAATATTTAAATCTTTCTTACTTTTAAAACTTGCCATGATGCATTCACACTTATTTGTTTTAAAATCAGTTTTTATGCTTTTACCTAATAAACATTGTGTGCCAAAAAAAAACACATAAAATGTTCATAGTTTAAATGATAAACTGATCTACACTAGGCAACCATTGAAAAACAGGAATTACTGGATAGTTGTTTCGTTCTAGTATGCAACAGCTCAGGAGTGTACATTCAGGACTGTACCTTAGCAGATCAAACCTAGGATCTTCAGCCTCGCTTTCAAATATATCGTCAAGATCAGTGATCCGAAATCCAATGGAGTATATATCTAACTTCAATTAATCCATGATATTCCCCAACTATTTCCCATTGTCTGTGGTAGATAACTGTTTCAAACTCCACATAGTTGAATTTTACTAGTTACTGACTTTTAATATAGATCCAGAAATGGCATATTCAAGTTGTTGCTTAGTGAGCTTATGATTATTATCAATATAAGGAGGATTCATGAAGACTATAGAATTGTCTCTGTTTAAATTATAAACTGACCTTAATTTTAAGATTTTCATAGTTGAAAGTGTGAGTCAATTGAACCTAGACCACCATGGAAAACATGGAAGCACTGGACGACCGTTTTGTCCTATTATGGGACTCAGCAATGCGCATCCACGATCCCGCACTCGCGAGGACGAAACGGCCGTCCAGTGTTTCCAGGTTTTCCATGGTGGTCTAGCTTCAATTGACTCACGCTTTCAACTATGAAAACACTAAATCTCCACAAAACCCCTTCTGATAATTAATTTTAAGAGTTAATTTAAACAGTAATAGTTAAATAACAAGTCTGTAAATGATCTTAGTGATTAATTTAACAACCACGATTTAGTGAAATAATGAGTTAATGGACTTATAATAATTTAAAATGGATCGTATCAAAAAATACATTATATCGGGTAAACTTATGTAAACTAATGTCACTTAGCCCTAGTCAAATCGTTTGGCAGCTGGGTCACTGAATGTCAAACTGTTCACCGATCCCCTTCAAGGTCAAGGGCAACGAACGCGCATTGATTTATTCGCATGGGCTAGACCATGCGGTGGCAGTTACCACTGCTCCCTAGTAATGATTTTTATTAATACATTTTTGTTATAACGTCCTTCGTTTTATTTGATTTTCAAAGCAGCAGCAACTGTCAAAGCACATCAAATTACAGTTATGAAAACTAGTTAAGACATGACCATTTTTATTATTATCTATTATCCACTAGATAACATATGATAATCAGAAAGAATTGGATGGTTGTTTCGTTCAAATTTGAAATTTGTTAGAAATGTGTAGTGTTGATTGAAAGACTTGAGAATTATCAATTTGATCTCATTTTGAATCTTGGAATTGTATTACTGTGAAGCATAAAACTACCATAAAGCAGAAAGTTTAGGCGCTAATTGATAGTGGAAAGTTCTCATTCCGGGATCTCAGTTCATGAGGCAAGTCATCTTCAATATATTACTTATAGTTTTGAGGATAAATAGCCATTTCAGTGGTGTCAAGTTTTAATTGAGTACGGTGATATAACTGAGAAACGTTAGCTCTGCACAGTATTATAAAGGTCCACTTCAATTAGAAGAAACATATTATAGTATTCTAAATCATAAGATGACATTCTTCTATATAAATCCTTATCATCTTCAGTGGCCGTATTTCACAATTATAGGTCGCCTGGATGAGCGAACCAAAAACTTGCTGAGAGTCACAAAATATAGAACACTTATACTGTTCTCGTATGAATGTCATGCGTGTCATGTCTTTCTTAGTGCTGATCGAATGCTATCGATCAAGTTGCAATGTGGCCACTAGTCTAGGTGGCTCAACATCTCAGTCCTACAGGAGGTCGGTCGCGGCCCGAATAGCTCAGTGGTAACTTCTTTGACTGTGAAGCTGAGTGACACGGAATCGAATCCGTCGGGGAGCACCAGTCCCCTTAAGATTACAGGTACACCTTGCTGACGAGTGCCAAGTAGCACAAAACCCGGGTCCAGGATTTCCTATTGGCTACCTCCAACCACCATCTTACTGTTCTCGTATGTTACTTTTGAACAGTATGTACTTATTACTCAACCAGATATTTAATCCAAGTTATTCGGACTTCGGAACAAATCTAATACTTTCAATCAGTATCTGTTAACTACTATTTCTCACTTCAGTTAATTTTATATTTCGATCAAGTGAAGATAAATTCATTACCAAGATAAATCATCATTTACCTATCATTGTTATATATACATGTACAAATCGGAAATGCAATGAGTGTTTTTCATCTAATGAAAACATAGAAAGCAAAACTCCCTTGTCTACTGTTCCTAATCTACACGCTATTACTTAATAAATTATTGAATTAATTGAATTGATAATGTTATTGTTTATCTTTGAAGAGGGGAAATTTAAGGAGACATTGATAAATAGTAAGTCTCAAATAAAAATTACATTTTAAATAATCATTAGATATGAACCAAAGTCATGTTTATAAGCAAAGATGGGTAGTGTCTAGAAGTAAAATCCAGGATGCGCGTTTTGTCCTATTTGGGACTCGCTAGCTGAATGTACATGCATCTCAGGGTTGATGTTCACTCTGGGACTCGAACCCAGTAACGTTCGCTTCACACGCTTCGTTCGCTTCACACACGTTATCCACTCAACTACTGAGTCCTGATAGCCACTTGCTTGTGCAATGAGGTGAAAGTTGAGTTCACTTAGTATTGTCAGTTTGAATCTTCCCTGAGATGCAGGTACATCCAGTTGACGAGTCTCAAATAGGACGAAACGCGCATCCTGGATTTTACTTCTAGACACTACCCATCTTTACTTACCATGCTTGTGAATTAAGGCTATATCGAGGCAATACGCACAGTATGCACATATGCCAATTAGAGACCGACCAGTTGTAGTCCTAAACATCAATGGGAATATTCAAACAAACAATACTAAGTGAATTTAAAGTCATGTTTGCCCAGTCATTTTTAATGTTATTTAAGCTGATTTCATCATATTATGGAAACATTATATTAACTATACAAGATGTCAGTTATAGCTTGAAAAGATCAGTGTTAATATGATTGATTATAATATAAATGAAAGCTCAAATGTCATAGGGGAGAATCAGTTGTGATTTACGTGATGACAAGTGGTATTATGAAAAAGTATTACTGTTACATTTAACTCAATCTTTCCAATTTCTGCTTATACTCTTACTACTTCTAACACTATGGGTTTTGAATCGACAACTGTATCTCTGTACTAATGTGGTATGACAACTCGAACTAATGCACATACGTTTGAAGTTCTACGTTGTGAATGACTGACTGACTTAGTCAATCAAATGAATAACTACTAATTTCATGAATAAGGATTATTTTAGTAAAATGATTAATCAAGAATTTTTTATAATGAAGTTTATTATTAGAAGGGGTATTGTGGAGATTTTAGTAATTTTACATAGTTGAAATAGTGAGTCAATTGAGGCTAGAACACCATGGAAAATCTGCAAGCACTGGATAGCTGTTTCGTTCTAGTGCGGGGCTCCTCAGCAGTGCGCACCCACGATATCGCCCCGTGAGATTCGATTCCTGGACTACCAGTCTTGCGTGCGAGCGCTTAACCACTAGACCAACGGTGTCAATGTCTAACTTCAACCAATCCACGAAGTTGAGCAACCATTTACCAATGTCTTCAGTGAGTTGATATCTCACAACATAGCTGGTTGAACTCTACTGGTTACTGCTTTTCACTAGAACTCCAGCAAATACCTAATAAGCAACCCATAAATCTGAAACCTTTGATATTATAATCCGAAGATACACAGAATATTTCAATCTTATTACAATCAACTTACTACCTTATTAAATGGGGGGTTAATTGTGAATAGTTCACTTCCTCCTAAATTCAATCAATTTACAATATACATATATCCCAATATAAAGTAAACATCAGTTACCATTTATACAATATGATTCATTAAATACTACCTAACAACAACAGCAAATGTTCTGTTCATGTAAATAGTAATAAGTGACATTTCTGTCTTTCTATAATCTATTTTTGCTGCCATTCATTTTTTTAAGTTTATTCTAATGGATTTGTTTAAATTCACTGAAATATATAAACATTCTGATTGACTTTTGGAATCATTTTCTTTACGAAACTCGTTTGTTTATTTTAATGGTTAATATATACCTACATGTATTCGGTAGAATACTTGAATATTTAATCAGTGTAGGGATTACCAATTCCTCCTGTAGCTCTTCTAGAGTTACTGCCGGTCCCAAGCCCGGGTAAAGGAGGAGGGTTGGGCATGAGGAAGGGAAGCGGAAAAGAGGAGGGCCAAAGAACACATTACGCCGGGAAATAGAAGCAGATATGAAAAGGGTGAATAACAACTGAAAAGGATGGCTCAGGACAGAGTTGGATGGAGAATGCTGGTGAGCGGCCTATGCTCCTCGACGAGGGGTAACAGGCGTAAGTACCAATAATTGATTTCTCTACCCAATATTGGTTTATGCATTCACTAATATTGTTAATAATGACAAAGAGGAACATCAAGAGGGTGGAGTAAATTTAAAATCTAATATATGAAAGTCAAATGCTCTAAATGCTATTTTTCATAAAATCACATTCACGAATCCGCATGAGAGATTCGGGACCAGGACCTTCGATCTCGCACGCGAATGCTTAACCTTTGGACCACTAAGCCGGCATCAAATGGTGTTAATGTCTAACGTCAACCAATCCATGTGATTGTACCACCATCTTCTATTGTTTGCGGTGGATACCTGTCTTTATCTAACACGGATTAGTTCCACTGGTCACGGATACAAACTGGAACTCGGACGCGAGACCGAAAGTTCGGCGTTCGAGTCCTGCCTGAGGGACCATGGATGCACACAGCTGAGGATTCTCATAATAGGACGAAACGGTCGTTCACTGCTTCCAGGTTTTCAATGGTGGTATAATATCGATCGGTTCATAATCTTAATCAAAAACGTAACAATCTTTACAAACCCATATTCATTTGAATTAATGAACACATTGATACTTGATTAATTAACACTAAGATATTGGTTTATACTGAGTAATCGTGAAAGAGAATATTTCAATTGTACATACATTACAATTATCACTTGAATAACTTAGTTGTAAGATTTTAGATGGAAAAGGTGTGAACCACAAAGAAACTTTCTAGTTTCTTTAAGAATGAAGCTTGATTATTGACAAATAACAAAAATTTAGAATTCAATAAGACTTCCTGCTGATTGAAGTCAGTGCTTTGAATGACCTGATGTTTATAATGTAGACATTGAAAAAATATTTTCTAGGTATGGTGGAAATGTACTTTAAGATGATGGTAGTTAATTGAAATGATAAAATATGGTAACAAAATACACAGTTTCATATACATATATTAGTTGTCATGTTATTATGAATTCGTTTTGTTTCGAAAGGCCCCCAAATGCCCTGG
Organism: Schistosoma rodhaini; assembly: GCA_944470415.2. Classification (NCBI taxonomy): domain Eukaryota; kingdom Metazoa; phylum Platyhelminthes; class Trematoda; order Strigeidida; family Schistosomatidae; genus Schistosoma; species Schistosoma rodhaini. Next base: position 2,326,120 of record OX104036.1, on the reverse strand, counting down.
TACGGCTGAGAGTGAGGAGAGTCAGCTCTCCCTCTCAAAATGCTCTCATATGGCCACGCGTATACAGCCACTGACAGGGAAGTCCTAATCACTGACTTCTCGTAGCACCGGTGTTGTTTACGAAATTGAGAGGACGAAAAGCGAATGTCCGGCGCTTTAACCGGGTTGGTGGATGTGGAGTGTCCATCTAGGGGAATTGAAAAACCCTTATTCCAAACTAATGGTGCACATGGGCTCCAGTATCCTGAGGGGACAAATGGCGTATGAATCAATCGTTGGTCACCGGCTACCATGGGACTGCATATCCTTACAATGCTCAACTGCCTTGTGGATCAGAACTTTAGGTCAAAGGCTCCTTGTGCGGCCCCCTAAGAAAACCACCTATTTCAGTTTGGTCACCTGGGCAGTATCACAGCCCTCACACAAATCAAATGAGATTTATGTGGCGGATATATATCTGGTGCCCCCTTTGTACCAATATTTATGTGTTTAAATACTAATAATAACATTTTAAACTTATTATAAAAAATTTGTATCTATGCTATCAATATGGTCAAATTTTTGTTAAACCCGTTTATTAACTTACTTAACAGACAATGTTGTTAGAACAGTAACAATTCGCATATATGTCTTTGTACTATTAGGATCAATATTATATCTGTGCAAACGTGTACGCTTGATCACATGTGACAGCTTACGTACATATCTCTCTCTCTCTGTAGCTTAAATGTTAATTGCTTAAATGTCACTCGATGAATCATTCTCTTTCCCATGTATAAAGGTGAACAAATCCTATCATTAACCTTTACCATGCATAGCTGCGCCTTATTCGATTCAACTATAAATTTGCCTGTGTATTTGTATATTCACCTATCTGCTTCAAATTTGCTTCATCTATTTATAACTTTCTTGTCTGTGCTATTATTATATCTCGTGGAGATTTATGAATGGTAACTTTTGAGGACTATTTTTGAACCAATATGATACATGTGTACTTATTGTACAGCTGTTAAGTAGCTAAACTATTCGTATTCGTGTTCCCCTTATTATAAACTTTATTTTGATCTATAGACTATTATTATACGATTTACCATTCCTGAGTCCATTAATTACTGTTCCCCCTATTCACAGCCACATTTAGCTGAATCTTGTACAAATGTTATTTTCTTTTTTTTGGTACGATATGGTCAGTTTGTTTGGTATATAAATCCAGTATATTTGAAATAAAAGATTCATATTGCAGAGGCTGTTATTGGTGTTCTGGACTTAACTGGCTTGGTTAAGCAGATAGCATGGACTGATAAGAACTCAAGACTGCTCATACGGCTTTTGTGTATTATTGATCCGATCGATAAAACATTGCTCTTTAATTGGCGGTCCCATAACGTCATATATGAAACTAGACACTCAAGCAAAACGATATAACAGCTATCCGCTAATTAAATGTAGTCGCCGCTTCATATTGTTTTCTGATTTCAAGTACCGTTGGGATTTATATAATAACGGTTATCAAAGTGTTTGACCAATGAAACTAAGCCAATACAAAAAAACATAAAATATTTCACTTAACTGAAACGGACGTCTAATGCTTCCAGGTTTTCTATGGTGGTCTAGCTTCAATTGATTCATGATCTCAACTATTATAATTACTAAAATCGCCACAAAACCCCTTCTGATATTGATAAGAGATACTCTTCTATTTATATACGTAAGAAATCATTTTTTTCAATTATCATCATTAATGGTATTAGCGGTCAATTGTAGAAATCAATTGACTTATAAACCAGAACAAATGAATGAAATGAAACCAATGAGGACACTTAACTCAAATGATAGAATCAATTTACCGTCTATGGAATAACTAGGAAGCTTATTTCTACATGAAAAAGGGACTGATGATGTCGTTCCGGTTGAAAATGAAAGCCTCGTAATTAAACAGTCTAGCTCAAAGGATTCACACAAGGCCAATTCCGAACATGACTACTAGAATGAAAGTAGGTCAAATTTAAACAGATTATGAATCATTTCAGTCCTTGAACAGCTTTGAAAATTGCATAAATGATAAAATCTGGAATATTGATTAAGATACTACATCTTGTACCTTGTTTTACACAATAAACTAGTAGTATTGCAAACTAGAATGCCCCAAAAATTCGAAATCCTATCTTTAACCATCTATATTCACAACTGAAATATTCAGGAATTTAGTTCATAACTATTTTTTTCTTTCATTTATTCAGCTGTATTAATGTCAAATCCGCCTGTAGCTCTTCTAGAGATACTGCCGGTCCGAAGGCCGGGTAAAGGAGGAGGGTTGGGCATGGGGTTAGCGACCCCGTAGAAAAGCCAACTCGCTAAAAAAACGCTAACCAGAAAAAGTAATTCAATCCGTGATTGACTATTAAACGTGGTGTTTGTCTTCCAATATTTAACACCAATTGATTTATATAGATCAGATCTGTGACGTAAACACTAATTTCTATGAATAGATTAAAGAATCCTGATAACTGAGTTCCATCGTAACATGATCTCTTATGATATCTAACCTCCTAGCTATGAAAATATTCATTGAGGTAAACTAAACACTGAAAATCAGAATGATTTAATACCTTTTTACTGATCTTATATTTTATATGAAAGCCAATTATATTGTTAAGTTCAATGTTTTCTTGAATGTAAACATGTGTGGGCGATAACCACATAAATCATTATCTCATTATTAGAGTGGGAGTTTGTGAAGATTGTTTTGATTGAAAAGTCGAATTCATCAGTTGATTTATGCTTGATCATCATTGAAAACTTGGACGAAACAGTCGTACAGTGCTTCGAGGTTTGCAATGGTTGTCTAGCTTAAATCAACTCATGAATTTAATCGTTATCTGATTATTATCATGGCTTATGTATTTCTGAAAACCGAAATTTAACATGATAGAATGTTAAAGAAAATTATTATGATCAGAAGGGATTTTGTGGAGATTTCAGTAATTTTATATAGTTGAAATTGTGAGTCAATCGAAGCGAGACCACCGTCGAAAACCTGCAAGCACTGGATGGCCGTTTCGTTCTATCATGGGACTCCTCAACAGTGCTCATCCACGACCTCGCCTCGTGAGATTCGAACCCAAGACCCATCAGTCTCGCACGCGAGCGCTTAACCACTAAATCACTGATCCGGCCGGCATCCAACGGTGTCTAACTTCAACCGATTCACGAAATTGAGCAACCATTCACCAATGTCTTCCGTGAGTTACTGCTAAGGAGTCCCACAATAGGATGAAACGACCGTCCCGTGCTTTCAGGTTTTCCATGGTAGTCTATCTTCAATTGACTCATGATTTCAACTATGAAAAATATTATGGTCTGGTTTATACAACAAAATATCAATAATGTGGTTTATTCCTTTGTTTTTCACAGTCTAATACCTACTTCGATAGTGAAATCGATGTAAAGTTTCTGGGTAAAAACATATCAGAATACTATGAAAATAGTTTTACATAGCAACTAAATATTTTTGATTCATGCTCTTATGATCTATTTTCGAAAATTGATCTCGCAATATGTATATATCTATAATATTTCTCCGGTCATATTGTCAACATTGATGAAGATAACATGATCTCTTTCATGTAAACAAAATTGTATTGACCGCCTTTGTGTTTCTTTTTGTTTTATTTTTATAATTATTTTCAAGTATTATTCAATATTCAATAAAGTTATTAAGTCACTTGTTGTCAAGTGAAAAGAAAGAGAATTTTACGTTGAATATGTATCATAGTTGTTTTGTAATAACATTATTGAAAGGTGAATATGATGCAAGTGGAAGAATGAGAGTTTTTTTTAGAAAAAACAACAACATAATCTGTCTAAATAATGTTCAACATAGATGCTTAAGATGGTAAATTACATTACCTAAAAAGATAAGTACATTTCATTTTAACATATTAAGGTATTACCAAATAGAATAATATTTGTAAGCAAAGATGCATAGTGGCTAGTAGTGAAATCCAGGAAGTCCTATTTGGGACTCGTCAGATGGATGTACCTGCATCCTAGAGTTGATGTTCACGCTGTGCCTCGAACTCAGTACTGTCCGCTTCAAATGCCATCACATTATCCACTTAGCTACTGAGTTCTGAGAGCCACTCTGAGATGCCGGTACATCCAGCTGACGAGTCCCAAATAGAACGAAAAGCGAGTCCTGGATTCCACTACTAGCTACTATCCATCTTTGCTTAGTATACTTGTGAATTAAGGCTATATAGAGGCAATACGCACAGTATGCACATATGCCAATAAGTGACTGATCAATTACAGTCCTAAATACACAATGGGAATATTCAAACAAACAATCCTAAGAGAATAATATTTGGTTATAATCTTAAATCCATTTATCAGCTTAATAAAGCAAAGGATAGTAAATCCAGTGAATCGTCAAAATAAGGTAAAATAATTAAAGAACGATGCTTAAATGAAATTTCTTCATTCTGGTTAGCGTTTTTTTTAACAAGGTTGCTTACTACGGAATAGGATTGCTGATTCCATGCTCGATCCTCCTCCATTGTGTGGGATTGGGACTGATAATAACCCTAGAAGAGCTACAGGTCGAGTGGATAGAACATGCGTTGCAAATATCATAAAACTACATCACGAATTAAGCGCTTATTTGGATTCCTGAAGAGAAACGGAAAATAGAAAGACTAAAGAATACACTGCATCGAGAATTAATAGCAGACATGAAAAGGATCAATATCAACTGCAAAGGAGTGTCGAGGACAGAATTGGTTGGAGAATGGTAGTAAATTATCTATGCTCCTCCACGAGGGGTTAACAGGTATAAGTAAGCCAAAATGAAATCTATCTATCTGTTTACTCATCATATACCCTAATATGAAATGGTTATAATCAATGTGCAATCACATGTAACCTGGGATAAATAGAATGTATTCTCTTTATTATATATTTCTTACTGAATACCTTATTGAAGATGATAAAAAGAGTAATATGAATCAAATTTGCATAAAAATATAGATAAAAAAATACTTAATAAAAATAATATTCTCCCTCCTATTTAATGCCTATACAAAAATTAGCATGAAAAAGTACATTTTGATCATTTTTACAAATTTGTTAATGATCAAAAAAACGTGATCCTATTTGAACACATAAATATTGGTACAAGCAAGAACCAGATAGATATGGGCCACACAAATCTCATTTGATTTGTGTGAGGGCTGTGATACTGCTCAGTTGCCCAAACCGAGGTAGATGGTTTTTTTTAGGGAGCCACACCTAGAGCCTTTGACCTAAAGTTCTGATCCACAAGGCAGTTGAGCATCGTGAGGAGATGCAGTCCCATGGTAGCAGATGACCAACGACTTATTTATACACCATTCCTTCCCTCAGGATATTGGGGTCCATGAGCACCATTAGTTTGAAATCAGGGATCTCCAACTCTTCTAAGGTGAGCGCAACGCATCCACCAACCCGGTTAAAGCGCCTGGCATTTGCTTTGCGTGCTTTCAATTTCATAAACAACAATAATGCTACGAGAAGACAGTGAGTAGGACTTCCCTGGCAATGGCTATATACGCGTGGTCATATGAGAGCATTTCGAGTAGAGCGTACTCTCCCCAATTTCGGCCATACCAGAGCATTTGGGGATACTCATAGATAAGATCAATATAGATTTATGGAAATTATTCAGTTCAAAAATATGTTTCCTTTTGATCTGACTTTAATTAACAAATCTTAGCCGTAATCGATAGAGATCAGCCATTTTTAAGGTGTTGTATTTTTTGAACTGGATTTTTCACTCATGAAGCTCCACAGTTAACGTGTAAATCAACCATGAGATATAAATACAATCACACATAGGGTCAGATAAACTCTTAGATTATAAAGATAGTCAAAGTCTAGAAGTAAACCCATGTATGGCAATATCAACGTATTCACTTATAATGAAAAAAAAACAAATGATAGAAAAGATTGATTTTATTATATATAATTCTGTATATCAACATGGGTAGGGGGGTAAATTCAAAGCTTTTCAAATGTGTAACAAGGTTTCCACGGAAAAAAACACACAACTAATGTAACATGTCATAAACAGTTGCTAATTCTTTTTACATTTATTTACTTCTTTCAAAGTAATATTTTGTTTCTAAGTGTTCGCATATAATACACTTTGGGAAACATTCGTTTCCTTCCCTCCTTTTGACTGTTTGCATATTTATATATATAGGAATACGTGTGCTTGTCTAGACGTGTCTTTGACGTTATTTCAATGATTTCTTACATGATTTTTGAATAACATTTATTGTGTACGTCCGCCCACTCATTATAACAATTTTGCACTATTTCCCCCTTTCAACTTCTCTTACCTGTGACCTAATAAAAATAGGATCGTCGGTTATTGTTGGTATCGTTATAAAGTGGATATAAAATCTAATAATTTTTGTGAAGTGATTATCCTTTTATTAAAAAATAAGCAATAGTAATCACGTTATCACTAGTTTAGATTCAAGTTCGAACGGGTTTAAAACCAGAGATAATTTAGAAGGGAGGGGGGTTGTGGAGATTTTAGTAATTTTATATAGTTGAAATCATGAGTCAATTGAAGCTAGAGCACCATGGAAAACCTGGAAGCACTGGATGGCCGTTTCATCCTATTGTGGACTCCTAAGCAGTGCGCATTCACGATCCCGCCTCTCCATTGTTATGGTTGTGGCCGAGTGGATGCCTAATTGATGTGTGACTTGATGAGACCGCCAATTAGGGAGAGCGAATTCTCGATTGGAACAGTGACACGAAACCCGTACGAGCAGACTAGAGTGCTAACTGATCCTGCGATCTGCCTAGCCCAGCCAGTTAAGTTCAAAACACCAATAACAGCCTCAGTGGTATGAATCATTATTTACAAACATAATGGGTTTTTATACAAACCAAAGTAATCAATAACTGAGTATAACTCAAGAATCGTATGATAATAAATCAAAGATCAAAATAAAGCTCATGATAAGAGAAACACAAATATGAATCGGTTAGTTACGTAACAATTGTACAATAGGAAATACGCATAATACATTGGTCGATAAATAGTCCTTGGAGTTACCATTCATAATTCACCAGGGGATATAACATCCATATTCCACTAAGCCGGCTGGTATCTAACGATGTTAAGTTTTAACTTCAACCAATTCACGAAATTGAATGACACATCCACCATTGTCTTCAGTGAGTTACTATCTCACAACAGACCTGGTTGAACTCAACTGGTCACTGTTTCGCACTAGAACTCCAGGAAATACCTCATGGAGCCAGTCACTAGTGGGTATATGATAATTTATTTCTTAAGATACTATATTTTCATATATTTGGATCAAAAGTGTATACTTAAATATAATCAGCACATATTTCAATAGGGCTACTTTTTCAAAATTTATTGTCATAACTTAAAAAAGCACGGTTGTTTCAATGTCCGTCCTATTTTATTCAATTAAACAATCTATTTCACTAATCAAACATTATTGTACCCATTGCAGTTACATATATGACTTCGATTTATTTCTATCCCTATGGTTTTCTATAATATTTAATACATTAAATAAGATACTATACATTTATTTTTCAGACTATGGGAAGAAAGGGTTTGTGAAGACTGCGGAAATGTCATATTTCACATCACACAAACACTTGAAAATCAAAAAAGTACTGAACAGCCATTTCGTCCTCGTGAAAGACTTCTCAACATAGGGTGTGAAATAGTTATCCATTCCAAAGATTTGGTAACGATCCCATGATGTCACGAATTGGTTGAAGTTAAGCATGTGTATTTTTGGATACCGTGTCACTGATCTACAGCTTAAGCTTTCCTATACTGGATAGAAGCTTCTGCATTCAACCCCTTGTAATGAGGACTTGTATGCACCATGTTTAGGAGTCCCATACCGGGACAAAAACGACTGTATAGTGCTTCCTTATTCACAATGGTTGTCTAACCAAGATTTGTTCGCGATTTAAACTATAGATATATATTTATATCTATTTCTTCATTGATTTGTCTTTTTTCTATAATTGAACTGTCTACATTACTGTCTATCTCATGTTATTAACAACTAGGAAGAAAATGAACTATGGCAACAAACCATTTTTTTTCTATTATCTTTAACTAAAGTTTGAATAGATTTATGTTATCCATTATCTGTCACGTCCTCTACATTTTGGTGGAGAAAACTTTCTTAATTGCCTTAACAACAAGAAAAAAGCACTCAAGAAAACAGCAGACATGATCTTTCATATATAATTAAAATAAATGACAACTTATTATAATGAACTAATATTATGAAGTAGTAGTAGTAGTAAGAAGAAGAAAGGATAGTCACTACTTAATATAAAGTATAAGTAGTTTATTCAATTCAATTCTTATAGTTGATAATATCTAAACGTTGAATAAGAGACTTCTTAGTTAATTTTGATACAATCATGTAATTTTTCATAATTATTGAATGTTAGAAATGAAAAATGACAGTTTTGAAACTAACTTAGATAAAGATATGAGAAAAATCAGTCAGTCAGTCAGCTACAACGTAGGACCAGGCACATTTATGCATCGGTCCAAGTTGCCATACCTCGTTAGCACAACAAGATCAACACCGGATTCATAGTAGTTAATTTAGTGTTGGTAGTAGTATATAAATTATAGGTTGTATATAAGGATATAGTATAGGAAGGAAGAGAGATATGAAGCAATTTTAGTCTCAAGGTTTAAAGGAAGATAAAGAGTGTATACACCTACGCCATTGTGATCGATTCTGAGCCATGTCACCTAGAGTCTCCAACCACTGGTTACGACAGTCACGCGGACCCCAACCAGGTAGTCTGCATCTGTCAACATGGCTGAGACTAGAAATTAGTGACTTCAAACACTGATGCCATGTTTTGGTTTGGCCGCCCCTAACTCTCTTCCAACAATCCCCTACACTAGTCATCATAGCGCGTCGTGGTAATCGGTGTTCAGGCATACGTAACACATGGCCCAACCATCTCAGTCGATGAAGATTCATCACCTCAACAACTGATTTACCATCGTTCCCTAATACCCTGCGTCTAACCTCACTATTACTTACCCGGTGATCCCAGCAGATGCGAGCAATATTTCTAAGGCATCTGTGGTCAAATACTAGTAACCTACGAGTATCTTCTACTCTTAATGGCCATGTTTCACAACCGTAAAGTAGAACAGAGCGAACTGATGCGCAGTATACTCGTCCTTTAATTGATAGACGGATATCTCGTCTTCGCCATAGGTGACGTAAGTTGGCAAAAGCCAAACGAGATTTTCGAATCCGTGCTGAGATTTCGTCAGAGAAAAATAGAAAGTGATTATTATTTATTTATTTACTTATTTACATCTGTTACTCCCAATAGAGCATAGGCAGCCGACTAGCGATTATTACTTACTTACTTACGCCTGTTACTCTTCATGGAGGAGCATAGGCCATGCACCAGTATTCTCCATTCAACCCTGTCCCAACCAATCCTTTCAAGTTCTTTCCAGTTAACATTCATTCTTTTAATATCTGTTTCTATTTCTCGGATTGATGTGTTCTTCGGCCTTCCTCTTTTACGCTTCCCTTCCGGATTCCAAGTTAGGGATTGCCTCGTGATGCAGTTTCGTGATTTCCTTAATGTATGTCCTGTCCACCAACTCCACTGTCTTCTCCTAATTTCCTCTTCACTTGGAAGCTGGTTTGTCTTATCCCATAAAACGCTGCTGCTGATAGTATCCGGTCAGTGAATGTTGAGTATTTTGCGTAAACAACTGTTTATAAATACATGTACCTTCTTGACGTTGGATGTAGTAGTTCTCCACGTTCCGGCTCCGTACAGTAGGACTAACTGTCTTGACGTTCGTATTGAAGATTCTCACAGCGATTATTATTTAATAAATATTAATATAGCATTTCCAGATATATCTTAGGAAGATATAAATTTTGTAGTTTGACAGTATGAACTGATCATAATAAGATAAGCATTGAAAGTCAGGAGAGGATAGGTAGATCTTAATATGAAACTATTTAGTAGTGTATATCGAAGATTCCATCTAGGATTGAACCAAGGATCTTCAGGTCTCACTGTAAGTACTTAGTCTTTATACACCTTATTTCGTATCCATTGGTATAGGTTTCAAATCTCAGTCAGTCAGTCACAACGTAGAACTTCGTACGTAAGTACCTTTTAAATCTCAATTAACCTGTAATATTTTCCGACTGTTTTACAATACTATAGATGGGAATCTATTGTAGAAATGAGATGTTCTCACTGACTGATCAAAGATTATATATCAATATTTTATCTATTTCGTTTACAATTCTGGTCTGTTCTATCATTCTGCATGCTATATACACAAATGTTTAAATGATTCAACATCGTTCGTATTAAATCTAGGTACTGTATCATTGGAGAAAATAGAGAATGGGTCAGTTAGAATGAACTCTCGGTGCAGGAATTCCTGCTGACTATCTTCAAATCAATAAATTCATGTCACTGAGACTAGTGACCGCATTTCAACTAAGTTGTTGGAATTCAGTCGGCACTAGTTGCTAAACAAAACATGACATTACATAATACTTAGTGGTTAATCGACTGTAAGCAACTTAGTCTTATACAAGATCAGATATAGTCGGAATTCCTAGATTGTTAATCTAGGTGGTGCGAATTCAAATTACAACAGGATTATCAGTTTTCTCAAGATTACAAAAACGCTTAGTGACGGTTTCTAGATAGCACAAAACATAGGATATGTAATGTTTCTTATTAACAATTTTCAACCACCATCTAACGTGTACTAACATTATTTGATTTTCAAATTCAATATTCCGTTGCATTTTGATCTGTTTATTAATCAATACCAAGAAAGTTGATATAAACGACTCGAGGGAAGATTTGAAGATGAACTATGCTTAACATGACAAGCAGCATGTGATTTGTTATAACTCTGGGTATTTTTCATATATGTGATTTCATCATAATTAATAGGCCAAATGGGTTTACAAACAATATATAAATGAGTATGTTTTCGACTAGGGTTGTCGTCGTGTTTTGGATTTAATAAATCTCTACTTGTACCAGTTTTGGTGTTCTTACTTCACGTCATGGGAATTTCAGTGATTCCTCGTTTTGCAAGCATAAATAATAAACGATTCTGACATAACAATTAGTGATGACCAGTCATAACAGAGTTTTAATGAGAAGCCGTGGCGGCCAGAGACGTTGGAAAGAAAACAGTTACCATTTAAATGTCCAAAATGTCATGGAATGAATACCACTGTATTTTGAATCAAAAGCCTATTTGTAATGACCTTCATGCAAGACTTGAAGGTCTTTTGATGGATATATGATGAGGTTGTAGATGGATGCTGATGAGTAGTCCCATTCTAAAATGAAACGTCTGTTCAAAGTTCTTTCGTTTTCACTTATTTTCGAAACAAGGTCAGTTCATTATGTAAGCCATGAAATTCAACAATTTTAACAAGACCTTTACAGAAAGAATGTGTTATGTATGATAGGGAAAAGTATAAACAAATAATAAATATGAATTATCACCTTTTTACAAATAATGTGATAATGAAATGAAGTGATATTCCATGAAAAAGGGGTTTCTTGTGGATAGTCAAGTTCATGAGACAATTGAAGCTAGACCACCATGGAAAACCTGGAAGCATTGGACGGTTGTTTTGTTCTAATGTGAGACTTCTAAGCAGTGCGCATTCACGATCACGCCCTACGAGATTCGATTCATGAACTCAACTATTAAATTACAATATTATCCACAAAAACCACTTTCATAGAATAATAAACATATGCCCAGTAGTGACTGGCTTTAAGAGGTATTTCTTGAAGTTCTAGTGAGAAGCAGTGACCAGTAGAGTTCAACAGGGTCTGTTGTGAGATAGTAACTCATTGAACACAATGGTGGATGTGTCGTTCAATTTTGTGGTTTAATTGAAGTTAGAAATTAACACCGTTGGATACCGGTTCACTGGCCTAGAGGTTAAGTGTTTGCGCACGAAACTGATAGGACAGCATTTCTACAATTGAAGAACATATGGAACTCAAAACAACTTTCAACTAATTTCAAAGTGAGAATCTTTAAAACGAATGTCAAGACAGTCAGACCTACTTTACGGAGATTAAACCTGGAGAACTACTACATCCAACGTCAAGAAGGTACAAGTATTTACAAACAGTTGTTTACGCAAAATACTCAACATTCACTGACCGGATACTATCAGCGACAACGTTTTATGGGATAAGACAAACCAGCTTCCAAGTGAAGAGGAAATTAGGAGAAGACAGTGGAGTTGGTGGACAGGACATACATTAAGGAAATCACGAAACTGCATCACGAGGCAATCCCTAACTTGGAATCCGGAAGGGAAGCGAAAAAGAGGAAGGCCGAAGAACACATCAATCCGAGAAATAGAAACAGATATTAAAAGAATGAATGTTAACTGGAAAGAACTTGAAAGGATTGGTTGGGACAGGGTTGAATGGAGAATACTGGTGCATGGCCTATGCTCCTCCATGAAGAGTAACAGGCGTAAGTAAGTAAGTATATAAGTCCTGGATTCGAGTCTTTCATGCGGGATCGTGGGTGCGCACAGATGAGGATTCCCATACTAGTAAGAAACGGCTATCCAGTGCTTCTAGGTTTTCAGTGGTGTTCTAGCATAAATCGACTCATGAATTCCACTTATATATATATTTCAGACATGGATGTAAATGTCAAAGGAGTATATACAGACTAAATAGCTGTAACAATTTAAAAGGAAATTAAATAATTTGACCTGTAACCTTCAACTAGATAGGAAAAGATAACAAAAATTACGACTTTTGCTGTGATAAACTATAAACTTGGTAGTATTGACTTTGTGATTTAAAAAAAACGAAAGATATAATGGAATTAAAATTTCTGGTAGTTTTCACTTATTAGCTTCACATTATTGTATATTGAAATGCAGATGTATCTACCATTGGAACATCTCCATATTTTCGCTGTGAATACATCAAATCTTTCTACTTACAGAAGAAGAATAGAAGATTCTATAATTTATTTTCCATAGAACATATAATCTGGATTGAAAAGTAACCATATGAATATGTTCATATTGGTGTAAAAGTGAAGAAAAAGAACACTTAATGGATAAAGTTTTAGGTTGTTTATGTTGTTCTAATGATGAAGTGTTCGCTGAGAGACCAGAAGGTTCAGGATTTAATCTCTGTTGAGGTCGTGTGTATTGCTGAGAAATTCCTCACTAGAATAAAACAGCTAACCAATGTTTCCTGTTTTTTATTAATAGAATGAGATCAATCCATGACCGGTATAATATACAAATTCAATGAGTCTTCACAAAGCTGCAACAAGAAAGTCGACCAGTAAAAGACTATATTGGAACTTTGTATGCTAATTCGATCGATCTATTCAAACATTAAACTGATTTAATAGAGCTCATTGAGGGAAAATGATCACAATATCTTCTGTGTTTCTTCTTACCAGTCACAATTCTCAAAAGTTGCATGTGCTGAAACTTATCTCAACTAACAAAATATACTTTGATCCTTAAATCATAATTCATCTATGTATTATGCCTTGACAAAAAGAAGACAACTCGATCATTCTAAAGATAAAATTTCAGTAAGATGGTGGTTGGAGGTGGTCAACAGGAAACCCTAGACCCGGATTTCGTGCTACTTGACACTCATCAGCAAGGTGTACCTGTAATCTTGAGGAAACTAGTGCTCCCTGACGGATTCGATCCCATGTCACTCAGCTTCACAATCACAGACGTTATCACTGAATTATTCAAGCAGCGATAGCATTCGATCAGCAGTAAGAAGGACTTGACACGCATGACAATGAACAATGAACAATTTGAAAAGGATGATGATTACTTGTAAATTATCAATCTAATTACATATATATGTTAGAAAATATTCGTCATAAACTAACAATTAAATACCTTTTCTGTGAAAGATAGTCAAGTTTAATGTCAAAAACTTTATTGGTAGATACCTTTCGAGAAAAAAGAAAACAGAACAAGTTTCCAAAACAGGAATATTATGTTAACAGTTCGTGTACTATAATGTATTTTAAATCTATATTTTTTATTCACTGAAAAATAAGTAGTTAGTTGGAAATGAAGGAAAAAAGACAAAGATCGAAATGTGACTCTGTGAAGATGGTCCACAGGTGAAGTTGAGAAAGCTCTAAGAAGCTCAGAAGGAGCCCAACATATTCCATCCAATCAGCTTTTGGAAGAATATTTTAGAATCACTACGTGTAGCTTTCCCATTTGACAATGCGGATAACTCCTTGTGTGCGGATTGGATAACTATAATAATCATTTCATTTCTATTAAAAACTATAAATACCTGACAATTTTGTATCATAATCGACACTGTTTGGAATAAAATTCCTTCTACTTGTCTTCTGTCTTCTGAGTTGTGACTTGGGAGGGTTCAAGCGTTCGAGTTCTCAAGTATTACGTGACAGAGTAAGAAATCTAAGTTCTAGATATAACAGACTCAGCTAAAGCCAGTTCTTCAGAGTATAGATAAAAAGTAGATAAATATTTAGATGCGTTGTACATAAAACATTCATCCGTTTAGCATAGAGGATTTGTGGAGATTATAGTATTTTAACAGTCAAAATCATGAAGATATCTTAGTTAGACCTTCATTAAAATCTTGAAGTAGTGGACATTTGTTTCATCTTAGTATAGGACTCTTAAACAGTGCGCATCCAAGACCTCACACTCAAAACTTTAACCCAAAACCTTTGGTTTCACGCATGAACGAATTATCTGTAATGGTAAACCTTAATCCATTTATTTGCTTGTTATTTAGAATAATTCAACATCAAATCTGAGTTGCAGGCAGATCCAGCTGATGAGTCTCGGATAGGACGAAACGCGCGTCCTGGATTCCACTGTTCGCCTATAATCCAAATATTCATCAGTTTTTACATAAATATTAAGGCAAGAATGATGGAGAGAAAAAGCAAATACCCAAAGATTAGTTCACTCATGAAATTCACTTCTACTCAACACTTTAACTAGTTTTTTTTTCTAATTTTTTATTACCAGAACTTATTTTAGTATCATTTATTTGGTCATTCAAGTGATTTGAATCTCTTTATAATGATTATTATATTTTATAAAATGATGCAATTAGTGAAGAAATCCTTTTTTCATGAAGCAATTCATTTAATAGTGCTGTACAACTTTGTAAACTCCGCCTGTAGCTCCTATGGGGGTTACTGCCGGTCACAAGCCCACACAAAGAGAGGAGGGTTGGGCATGGAGTTAGTGACCCTATCCCGTAGAAAATCAACTCACAAAAAAAAGCTAACCAGAAAAAATCATTCAAACCATTTAAACTCTGCCCTGGGAGTAGAAGGAATAATTATGACGTCTCATGATGAAAGCCGAGTTCATTCGGAAGTCATGAGGCTGATGCACCTTCTTACAACCAGAGCAACAATTTTTATAGGTACATGGAATGTCCGGACAATGTGGGAGACCGGCAAAGTCTTCCAAATTTCTGCGGAAATGAGAAAATACAACCTGGAGGTGCTTGGAATCAGTGAAACACATTGGACGCAGGTTGGACAACAACGACTGTCTTCAGGAGAACTTCTGTTATACTCCGGTCATGAAGAAGAAAATGCCCCACATACACAAGGAGTTGCATTGATGCTGTCCAGAAAAGCACAAAATGCACTTATTGGATGGGAATCTCATGCACGAAGGATCATCAAAACCTCCTTCAAAACAAAGGGAGAGGGCATTACAATGAACGTCATCCAATGCTATGCGCCTACCAACGACTACGATGAAGACGCTAAAGACCAATTCTACGATAGGCTGCAGTCGACCTTCGAAAAGTGCCCAACCAAAGACCTGACCATTCTGATGGGAGATCTCAATGCCAAGGTTGGAAAGGACAACACTGGATACGAAGACGTCATGGGACAACATGGACTGGGAGAAAGGAAAGAAAATGGTGAGAGATTTGCAAACCTATGTGCCTTCAATAAACTGGTCATAGGTGGCATCATATTTCCACACAAAAACATACACAAAGCCACTTGAATTTCACCGGATCACATTACACAGAATCAAATCGACCATATCTGCATCAACAAAACGTTCAGGAGGACGATGGAGGATGTGAGAACCAGAAGAGGAGCTGATATAGCATCCGATCACCATTTGCTGGTCGCCAAGATGAAACTAAAACTCAAGAAGCACTGGACAATGGCGCGGACAACATCACAAAAGTTTAATACGGCCTTTCTTCGAGATGCTGACAAACTCAACAAATTTAACATAGCCCTCAGCAGCAGGTTCCAGGCCTTTCATGATCTACTCAATGGAGAAGGAACTACCAGGGAGAGCAACTGGAAAGGGATAAAAGAGGCAATCTTTTCAACATGTCAGGAGGTTCTGTGTCACAAGAAGCACCATCACAAAGAAGGGATCACTGTTGGTACACTTGATAAGATTGAAGCAATGAGGAACAAGAAAGCAGCAATCAATACTAGCCGAATCAGAGCTGAAAAAGCCAAGGCACAAGCCAAATACACAAAGGCAAACAAGCAAGTGAAGAGGAGCATCAGAACCGACAAACGTAAATATGTGGAAGATTTAGCGATGACAGCGGAAAAGGCTGCAAGAGAGGGAAACATGAGACAACTGTATGATACAACAAAGAAACTTGCTGGAAATTACCGTAAGCCAGAAAAACCAGTGAAAAGCAAGGAAGGCAAAGTAATCACCGACGTTCAAGAACAACGAAACAGGTGGGTAGAACACTTCAAAGAACTCTTGAATCGACCAGCTCCACTGAACCCACCCAACATCGAAGCAGCACCCACAGACCTCCCAATCGATATTGGCCCACCAACAATTGAAGAGATCAGCATGGCCATTAGACAAGTCAAGAGCGGCAAAGCAGCGGGACCAGACAACATCCCGGCAGAGGCACTGAAAGCAAATGTAGCAGCAACTGCCAAGATACTACACATCCTCTTCAGTAAGATTTGGGACGAAAAACAAGTACCAATAGACTGAAAAAGTGGACTTCTGATCAAAATACCAATGAAAGGTGATCTCAGCAAGTGCGACAACTACAGGGGCATCACTCTCCTCTCAATACCAGGAAAAGTCTTCAACAGAGTATTGTTAAACAGGATGAAGGATTCAGTGGACGCTCAACTTCGAGATCAACAAGCTGGATTTCGTAAGGATAGATCGTGCACAGATCAAATCGCAACTCTACGTATCATTGTGGAACAATCAATCGAATGGAATTCATCACTCTACATCAACTTCATCGACTACGAGAAGGCATTTGATAGCGTGGACAGGACGACACTGTGGAGGCTTCTTCGACACTACGGCGTGCCTGAGAAGATAGTCAATGTCATACGGAACTCTTATGATGGACTAAACTGCCAAATCGTCCACGGAGGACAACTCGCCGACTCGTTTCAAGTAAAGACCGGTGTTAGGCAAGGTTGCTTACTCTCACTCTTTCTTTTTCTCCTGGTGATCGACTGGATCATGAAGACGTCAACATTTGGAGGAAAGCACGGGTTACAATGGACAGGCAGGTTGCAACTTGACGATCTAGACTTCGCATATGATCTGGCTCTTCTATCACAAACGCAACAACAAATGCAGGAGAAAACGACCAGTGTAGCAGCAGCCTCAACAGCAGTACGTCTCAATATAAACAAAGGGAAAAGCAAGATTCTCCGATACAATACAAGATGCACCAATCAAATTACACTTGATGGAGAAGCTTTGGTGGATGTGGAAACCTCTACATATCTGGGCAGCATCATTGATTAACACTGTGGATCAGATGCAGATGTGAGGGCGCGGATCGGCAAAGCAAGAGCAGCATACTTACAACTAAAAAACACCTGGAGCTCAAAACAATTGTCAACCAACACCAAGGTTAGAATTTTCAATACAAATGTCAAGACAGTTCTACTATATGGGGCGGAGACGTGGAGAACTACGAAAACCATTATCCAGAAGATACAGGTGTTTATTAACAGTTGTCTACGCAAAATACTTCGGATCTGTTGGCCACAAACTATCAGCAACAAGTTACTGTGGGAGACAACAAACCAGATTCCATCGAGTGGAGGAAGAAATCAGGAAGAATTGGTGGAAGTGGATAGGTCACACGATGAGAAAATCACCCAACTGTGTCACAAGACAAGCCCTCACATGGAGACCTGAAGGCCAAAAGCGAAGAGGAAGACCAAAGAACACATTATGCCGAAAAATAGAGACAGACGTGAGAAGAATGAACAAACGTTGGATAGAACTAGAAAGAAAGGCCGAGGACAGAGTGGGTTGGAGAATGCTGGTCGGCGGCCTATGCTCCATTGGGAGTAACAGGCGTAAGTAAGTAAAAGTAAAATGAAAGGATATAATCATATTTTTTTGTTGACTGTTATATTGAATAATATATTCAATTGTTTGTCAAAATAAAAGTGGCAAAGAGAAACGGTAACTACAGTTTTATTAACAAATAACTCAGGTCAGAAAGTTATGAGCATATGAGCAAATATCAGCGAGCGAAGCATGAATGACATGCATTGGAGATGGCGGGTAAGTCGACTCTCTTCTATGAAGTGTTAATCAATTTTTATAGTCAGACGAGAATAAATTACATACTGTGATAAATAGAATAAAAAGTGAACACACACACATACGCGCATATAAAAAATAGTCTGGGTTAATAAGTGAATCATTAACAAGATCTTAAACGGGACTCATGATGGATAGGTAAATTGACTTGTCCAGAATTTTAGAATAAGGTGGTATACAGGCTTAACATATCAACCGACATTACAATCTCATATTGACTTCACTTAATGAAGCTTATAAAATGAATTGACAAGACGATTTTACATAATGAATTCTTTTTTTAAAAAAAAAACTTTATCATACTACAATAATATTGACAATTTTGTATTTCAATATTTGAATAAACAGAAATGATCCCTAATTTTTGATTTTCATTATTACCCTAATGAAGTTCAGACAAGTTAGCTGGACGAAATGTTGGAATTATTTTATGCAACTTAAATATTCATTCTGTTGAGATGATAGAATCATATCCTTCACAAAAGAACATTCATTCCAACAACCTTAAAGTTAGTGTTCTCCTAGTTTTTTTATTTATTTATTTAAACACATAAATATTGGTACAAGGAAGCACCAGATAAATATGCGCTTCACAAATCTCATTCGATTTGTGTGAGGGATGTGATACTGAGCAGGTTCCCAAACTGTAGCAGGTGGTTTCCTTAGGTGATCACACCCCGAGCCTTTGACCGAAAGATCTGATCCACAAGGCAGTGGAGCATCGTTAGGAGGTGCAGTCCCATGGTAGCCGGTGATCAACGGTTGATTCGTACGCCATTTGTTCCCTCAGGATACTGGAGCCCATGTGCACCACTGGTTTGGAATCAGGGTTTTCTAACTCCCCTAGGTGAACTTTCCATGTCCATGTTCTCCTAGTTAACTAATATTCAGCAGTGGTGCAAAAGAATTAGCCATTCGGACACGGCCAGTTTCACGTATAACTAATAAATTGTCCTGCTAATGCAGAACAGTTTTATGTAAGAAGACTCAGAAACATTGTGTCTTGATAATTGAAAAGAAGAGTAAATAAATCTTAAAGTAACTTCTTTATTTAGAACTATGTGAACACGAGTCATTCCATCAAAAAAGACTTAGTTTTCAAACTCATATACTAGGTAAACTGAAGCCAGAAGAATGTAGTAAGCTTCTGACTTTTAGCATTGTAGACATGCTTGACATACATCTGGAAATATACACTACAATTACAATTATACAATATTGACCATAGTCCTAACTTTTAGCTTTCAAAGGCACCACCCTATAAGTTCCGTTCCTAATGTCATTTTATTTCTAGCCTAATTACTTAGTTTCCATACAACTTCTAGTTATATCACACTTTGGTTTTGATATTCTGCTACTATGAATAGTAGTTTTTGGCAAACATATTAATGAATTATATAAATCTTTGGAGCTGTCTAGCTTCATGAATGGATTTACCGAAAAGAGAGTTTATTATCGAATCAATATTACTTACATTATTAACAATCATTTTTACTTATTCATCTTTATAGTAAAATATCAAAATAAAACATTAGGTTAGACAAAACTAGGTCTTAAACACAAATAGATTTTTATATGGATTGAGTAAGGTCTTTCTACATGTTTCCTTTAAAAAAAATATTATTTAATCAAAACTAAACCAAGTAAAAGATGGATAGTGGCCAGCAGTTAAATCCAGGACGCATGTTTCGTCATATTTGGGACTAGTCAGCCGGATATACCTGCATTTCAGAGTTTATGTTTACTCTGGGACTCGAACCTAGTACTTTTCGCTTCAAACGCCATCTCGTTATCTACTTAGTTACTGAGTTCTAATAGCCACTCTGATATGCAGGTACATCCAGGTGACGAGTCACAAATAGGACGAAACGCGCGTCCTGGACCCCATTGCTAGCCACTATCCATCTTTGCTTACAACGCTTGTGAATTAAGGCTATAACGAGGCAATACGCACAGTATGCACATATGCCAATTAAAGACTGACCAGTTGCAGTCCTAAAAGCATCAATGGGAACATTCAAACAAACAATACTAAATGAATTTAAACCAAGTAAAATTTCTACAGAAATCAGGGGGCGATTTATGTCTAGTTTTGTATAAACTGAATAATATACCACCATAAATTAATAATGATTCATATTTCCTGCCGAAACTGATTTACACCATTCAACACTAGTAGTAAAAATAATATTGATATTCATTAAGATGGAATTTAGCTATTTATCACATGTCTGTCATTTATTCTTGTCTGACTGATTAACGCTTGGTAATAGTGATTTGGCTTACCCACCATTTCCAATGTGCGTCATTTGTTAATAAAACTGTAGTTGCCGCTTCTCTTCGCCTTCTGATTTTATTCACCGTTAAGATTTTGTATTATAACGGTTATCGAGGTGAATGATTACCGAAGCACAGCAATATAATTTTAATCAGTATGAATGATTCCAATAATGTTATGAGGACCAACTTAGGTTATATATATATATATATCCCGAGGAAAATTATGAATGGTAACTTTTGAGAACTATTTATGGACCAATATGATAGGCATATTTCCTATTGTATAATTGTTAAGTAACTTAACTATTCATATTCATGTTCCTCTCATTATGAGCTGTATTTTGACCCATAGACTATTATTATACGATTTACCATTCCTGAGTTATATCCAGTCTATGAATTACTGCTCCCCCTATTCACAGCCACATTTCACTAAATCTTGTACAAATGTTATTCTCTATTTTATGGTACGATGTGGTCAGTCTATTTGGTATATAAACCCAGTATGTTTGAGAATAGTGATTCATACTGCAGAGGCTGTTATTGGTGTTCTGAACTTAACTGACTGGACTAGGCAGAAAGCAGAACTGATAAGAACTCAAGACTGCTAATACGGCTTTTGTGTATTATTGACCCGATCGATAATTCACTCCTCTCTCATTGGCGGGGATCTTTGCGTCATATATACAAACAGGGCACTCAGGCAATGGATACAAAATTTCACCTGAATATAATAATCTATACAGCTTTGGAAAATAAGAGTAATGAACAAAGGTACACAAGTTGTTATCAGTTAGCAATAAAAATAGTATATACTTAATGTATGAAATCTTTTTCAATTAAAAGTGCTTCCAAGTTTTTCATGGTGGTCCAGCTTCAATTGACTCATGATCTCAACTACATAATCTTTCAACTAGTTATTGATTGTTGTACTGAAAATAATAGCAAACGTGAAATAATTGGGATTTTATAATCTCCACAAAATCCCCTTCTAAAAGTTGATCACTTAATGAAAATATATCAAAATTTAAGTGAAATACGGTCTGGTATAAATTAACCGGGGAACATCATTTGATTGAATCAGTTGACACAATAATTATGTAATACCGTTTATAGTAATTTGTATATTTGTTCATTTGTATAAATTAAAAATTAAATAACTTAATTATGGTAAGCAGAGATGGATAGTGACTAGCATTGGAATCCAGGACGTGCGTTTCGTCCTATTTGGGATTTGTCAGCTGGATGTACCTGCATCTCAAGGTTGATGTTCACCCTGTGACTCGAACGCAGTACTTTTCGCTTCAAACGCCAACGCGTTATTCACTCGGCCACTGAGTCCTGATAGCTACTTGCTTGTGCAATGGGGTGAAGTTTAAATTCATTTAGTATTGTTTGTTTGAATCACTGCTAGCCACTATCCATCTCTGCTTACCATGCTTGTGAATTAAGGCTATTCTGAGGCAATACGCACAGTATGCACATATGCCAATTAGAGACTGACCAGTTACAGTCCTAAAAACATCAATAGGAAGATTCAAACAAACATTACTAAATTGAATTTAAACTTAATTGGTTGAAATCTAGAAACCTTAACTCTAATGATGTTTATTATGTGAAGTTATTAGCTTATTATTTTTGAACAGAGCAGAGGAAGGGAGTTGGAAGTCAGTCAGTCACAACGCAGAACGTAGATCAGTTCGAGTTGCTATACCACATTAACACAGAAATGCAGTTGTCCATTCAAATCCAATAGTGGTAGAAGTAGTAAGACTATAAGCAGTCATCGGAAAGATTAGCTTTTGAAGATGTTATTCAAGGTGTATAATCCGGTGAAATAAATATGAAAAGAGAAAAAAAGATAGAAACATGAAGAATTCAGAAGACTAGAATATGGTAGAACACAAAGAGTGGATGCACCTTCGCCATTGCAAATGATTTTGATTCATGTCATTCAAGGTCTCTAACCATCGATTGCTATCATCTCGCGGATCCCAACCAGGTAGTCTACACCTACCAACATGGCTCAGTCCAATTCTCAATAACTCCATGTATTTGTGCTACGTTTTGGTCTGGCCGTCCTTAGCTTTTTTCCAACCTACTCCTACACCATAAAACATTGCACGTTGGGGCAGTCGGCGGTTGGGCACACGTAACACGTGTCCCAGCCATCTCAACTGATGAAGTTTCACTACTCCATCAATCGATTTGGCGGCGGTGAATATTAACCTCATTAAATAAAAGTAGTTTAGAAAAACAAAAAAGCATAGAATTCATCATTGTCATTTGCTGCTCTTGGATCATTCACTTAATCTATATGTGGGTTGCGAAAATCCGGATATAAATAATAGTTTGTATAGTAACTCATAAATTATTCAAATCGACATAAACACAGACCAATTGTTTTGTTATATTTAAAAAAAAAAACTTTATCCATGCAAGCCGGCTACTCTAAGTGACATTCAAAGGTTGTTTTTCGTTTAGAACTGAAGTCTTTATTAAAATTTATCTTATTAGCCATTAATATTTTGATCTTCTAGACAACAACGAAAAAATACAATAAACTTGTATGTTTATACTTTTTCATAATTCAAACAGACATTATAGTCAGGTTTGTTTTATGCTAGCAAAAAAAACTATTCACATCAATCTTAATCATTGGGTAAGGATCAGTATCATATTTTTTTTTCTTTTTCTTGCTAATGATCAAATTCTATAGATCAAGTTTTAATAAAGGTTATATTCTTATATTAAGTAGGCGGTCGATTAGAATCATTGAAATAACTAAGCTTTATTCTATCTGATATTCGTCAAGAAGTTTAGATTAGAATATTGGGTGGACTGATGCTCTCATGTATGATTTGAGCCCGTCTCAGTCTACGTCACAATCTGAGATGTTATCAGTAATGTATTTGTTATCGAATATCTTTGGTCACCTAAATTTAAAATACGGTCAAGTGATGTTAACTTACATAGACTAATGGCTATATTGGGACTTTATAGATAGAATTCAGTCAGCACTAAAGATTAGATAAATACGACATTAAAAATTACTCCTTGAAAAATCAGTGCATATATCTGTTCTACACAAGTCAATCTTGGTTCGAATAGCTTGGAGAAACTGAGTAATTTGGATTTAAAAACCATAGTAAGGATGAGTTCTTTTAAGATTCCAGGTATGGCTTACTGATGCTTGCTAACAAGCATGAAATGCAAGTCATTGAGGGATTTTTCGCCAGTATATACTACATCGTCCCCAAACTATTAATATGGGCTATTTATGTTAAAGTAAAACTTTAACAAAATGAGAATGGATAACTTTTAGTGGATTTCAATAACACAGAGATTTTATAATCCCAATAATTTCATGTTTGCCATTATTTTCAATACAACAATCAATAAGTAGTAAAGAGATTATGTAGTTGAAATCATGAGTCAATTGAAGCTAAACCATTATGGAAAATCTGGAAGCACTGGAAGGCCTTTTTCGTCCTATTATGGGACTCCACGATTCCGCACTTGCGAGATTCGAACCCAGGACCTACCATTCTTGCATCAGAGCACTTAACCGATATTTATATTATCACCAAAAACTATAACTGAACAATTTAAACAGACTAATACTTCCAGTTAACAATAGATCAACATATTTTAGTTGTTATATTGACAAAAAAAGAAGCAAAAACTCCTTTAATAAATTAACAAACAAACATATGCACATACAATATAAACTTAAAATGACGACTCGTTCTTCATAAAAATAGACATAAAAATAAGAAATGAGAAAAAATAGAGAAAGAAAGAAAAAAGAAGAAAAAAAGAAAAAAAAAGAAAAATGCAACTTTCATATTGTAGCATTTTCATAATATGATAGACATTGTCTACATTTCTTTTCTTTTTTTCTTTTTTTTGTTCGAAAAATTTCTTTATCCTACTAAGAATAGAGAAAATTATTCTATCCATTTTATAACAAGAATAGTAACTAAGTCATTCAAATGAAAAAAAGGGGAAGAAGATTTTTTCATTTCTATAGCATAGGTGTAAATTTATATTTGAAGAGAAAATACAAAAATCGATTTAGTTACCAGTTGAATAGTTAACTTATTTATTGATTGATATTCGTTACATTATAAATTAGTATATTTTAGTTATCTAGTTACCATGTACAGATATATATTTACTTGTTAGATGGCCCCTAAATGCCTTGGTACAGTCGAGAGTAGGGAGAGTCCACTCTCCCTCTAGAAATGCTCTCACACGGCCACACGTATATAGCCTCTAACAGGGACGTCCTACTCACTGCCTTCTTGTGGTATCAGTGTTGTTTACGAAACTGAGAGCACGAAAAGCGAATTTTCAGTGCATTAACTGCGTCAATGGACACGGATAGTTCATCTAGGGGAGTTCGAAAACCCTGATTCCAAAACAATGGTACACATGGGCTCCAGTATCCTGAAGAGAATAAATAACATATGAATCAATAGTTGGTCACCGGCTACCATGGGACTGCATCTCCTCACGATGCTCCACTGCCTTGTGGATCAGATCTTTCGGTCAAAGGCTCGGGGTGTGATCACCTAAGGAAACCACCTGCTTCAGTTTGGGAACCTGTTCAGTATCACATCCCTCACACAAATCGAATGAGATTTGTGAGGCGCATATTTATCTGGTGCTTCCTTGTACCAATATTTATGTGTTTAAATAAATAAATACTTGTTAGATGCCTTAAATGAAATGTTGTGAAGTTACTCATCTGTCTAGACAGAGTTTAAATGAAATAAGATTTGATAGTGCTTAAAGTTTAAATTTTTAGTGAAATACTTATATATAGTACATTAATTTCATAATGTTGTCATAATAGTTTCTCCAACTCACTGAATCCTTCAACATGTAAATGGTGTACAATTCAGTGAATCATTGAAAGGTACACCTTATTAATGGTGTTCATGATTTCAAAAGAATGATGGCAGCATAGAAATTCAATAAACAGAACATTGAATAAGCTGATTCATTTGTTTGATAGTAAAAATATCACGTTTTTCAAAGGGTTCAGCTGACATTTGTAATCATTAATTAAATGTCCGTAAAACATAGGCGAGATATGAACTATTTACATTGTTCCCCTATCTTAATGAAATCAAATTAAATTTCTAAAAAAATCAAACATGAATTGATATTTTGTGTACAATTTAAGGTAATGACGATTGAAGAATAAACAAAGGAAAGCATAGATGAACAGTGGCTAGGAGTGGAATCCAGGACGTGCGTTTCGTCCTATTTGGGACTGGTCAGTCGGATATACCTGCATTTCAGAGTTGATGTTCACTCTGGGACTCGAACGTAGTACTTTTCGCTTCAAACGCCATCTCGTTATCTACTTAGTTACTGAGTTCTAATAGCCACTCTGATATGCAGGTACATCCAGGTGACGAGTCACAAATAGGATGAAACGCGCGTCCTAGATCCCATTGCTAGGCACTATCCAACTTTGCTTATAATGCTTGTGAATTTAGGCTATACTGAGACAATACGCACAGTATGCAAATATATGCCAATTAGAGACTGACAAGTTGCAGTCCTAAAAACATCAATGGGAAGATTCAAACAAATAATACTAAGTTGAATTTAAAGGAAAGAATATGTTATCTAGATTTCATGATTTAGCTAATTGTCAATCATTTCAGATTAATATAACTTTGGTTTTTCGCTTCATATCGGATAGATACACACACATTTTTATTAATAATAATAGATTTCATTGTTAGGAAAATTCAAGTAGAACGTAATATGTACTCTAAGCTTCACTATTACCCATGGTTTAATTGTATGAAAATATAATTTAATGAATATGTCAGTGTGATATGCTCAAAATCACATGCAGTTCTGAATACCAACACATTGAACAAAATAAACTATTACCAATAACATTTCAGCATGTTAAATTTATCTATAAGACGGACCATATTCATTTAAGCATAAAAATAAGGAGAATTGGTTCATCAAAGAGATCTCTCTTTAGAGAATTCATTTTGAAAGCTATGTATAGGCAAAATATATGCATCTTTTCCACAATGATAATAATGTGTTGAACAAGCAAATGATTATTTGTATTCAGTAGTTAAATGGATAACGGTTGAGCCGCTTGAAGTAAGAGACACTGATTTTGAGTTTTGGATAAGTATTAACACTGAGATACAATTACATTCAGCTGATGAGTACTAAATATCTGGAAACACCTGTCTTCAATTATACTGTCAGCCGCTATTCAACTTTGATAGTCATATATTTATTTTTAAAAAAAATCGAGTTCACACAGTAAGAGAACATTTTTGTTCAAGTATATGATTTTGTCTCAGAGTTGTTCATTGGTTGCATTTGGAAATTAGTTTAAACTTTCAAGTCTTATGAATATTACACGTTCATTAGGCTCTATTTGAATTCCGTGAAATCCTTTTACAAATCGATTTAAAACATACATCATAAAGTCCAGAAACTCTTGAATATATATGTAAGCAAAACAAACTTGATTCAAAGTTTGCCGATAGACTAGCAGAATTTTCCCTAAATTTTCATGTGGTTGAGACGATATATTGCAAACTAATCGCTTAGCTACTTATAAGTAGCATAAATATATTGACAAAATTCACATTGTAAGCAGAGAAGGATAGTGGGTAGCATTGGAATCCAGAATGGGCGTTCCGTCTTATCTGCATCTCAGAGTTGATTTTCATCCAGGGACTCAAATACAGTACTTTTCACTTCAAACAAGATAGCGTTATCAACTTAGCTACTGAGTCCAGATAGCTACAAGCTTGAGCAATGGTGTCAAGTTGTAATTCATTTGTATTGAATTTTTAAATCTTCCCCATTGATAGCAGAGATGGATAGTGGCTAGCAGTGGAATCCAGGACGCGCGTTTCGTCCTATTTGGGACTCGATGGGAAGATTCAAACAAACAATACTAAGTTGAATTCCCCATTGATGTTTCAAAAAATCAAGCTTAAATATTCATCAAAATATAGATAACGGAATTATCATTGGGAAAGGGTGGCTTGAGATTAAATGTAATCAGGAGGATCATAGAAACAGAAATAAACCAGTTGAGGGTGGGAGAATTAAGGAGAAGATAGAAAGGGAAGCAGAGGACTGTAAAGAAGGAAGAGTATGAAGAAGAAAAATTTTCTAATACCTCTGTTTATTTTACCTCACTGTCACCATGTCTAAAAGAAGTTTAACATCATTATTATTGTAATTATTATCATCCTGAAAAACATGAGTTTATATATTTGCGACTGTGCAACTTTGGAAATGAATTCGCCGAAAAGAGAAGTCTTCGCTGAAGCAATCTTTCTTAATAAATGTCTTGTTGGATGTACTGCGTGTACTGAATATTATGTGACATAAATAAAAGGAAAATGTCGTCTGATTAAGTCATAGCATACGATATATGATGTATCTGAAAATGTTTGGAATTTGGTTTACTCCTAGGTATTGAAAATTTAGTTAGCTTTAGTTTAACTGACTATTATATCTGGAAACTTATACTCGACTGATGTTATTTGGGAATTTGTTAAGTTATTATTTTCACGATATGGAGGTATTAGTCTACTTTAGTATTCTTGGTTATAATGAAACATGGGATTAGGTACATTCCTAATTTGCTCTAACAATGCTTACTTTGTGTGAACATAGACAATGGTGGTCTTACGTTTACTTAAGTAGGTAACTTACTGATATATACACAGATACGTCTTTTACAACGAATTTATTTCACTGGATTATACTCTTTGAATAACATCTTCAAACCTTAATCTTTCGGATTACTATTTATACTATTTATAATGTGGTATGGCAACTCGAACTGATGTACGTACGAACGAAGTTCTACGTTGTAACTGACTGACTGACTTTACAACATTCAGAAACTACATACTAGTGTGCATAACTATAAGACACAAATGAAATGCTGAGAACTTTCATATGAGAATGGAATGGATGTACAATGATTCCAGGTTTTCAATTGCAGTCTAACCTAGATCGATTCGTGATTCCAATGTAATGAAATTACAGTTGAATATATCTTATGGATAAGCTATAATCTAATATATGAATTCAAGAATTGGATGAACGGCTGAGTAGAGAGACAAAATCTAGTTCGTTCACAACCTACTCAAGAATTTGAACCATCTAGTTTCAAACATTACCAATATGATGCCATATTTTAAAGTTGTTCATGCTGAATAATGATCAATGCTAATAGTATGTATTCATACACTATGATAAATACTGAAAAGAAAGCTAAGACATAATCCTTGCTGACATATTTTCCTTTTCATCTACTGTTTGAAGAAAAAGATGATTACACTGAAATTCATGCATTCGCTATATATGGGGGATGAGAAAATTTGTCATAGCAACTGAAGTGTTAGGAGAGCGACGAACACATTGGGCCGGTAATTGGAGGCGGACATTATAGAAATGAATAACCCTTGGAAACAACTGGAAAGAAGAGCATAGAACAGAGTTGGTTGGAGAATCCTGGTCGGTAGTCGATGGTCCACTAGCGATAACTAGAGTAAGTAAGTAGTATACTCAAAGTATGCATACATACAAATGTCTTTTTTCAGAGGGGAGGAGATCTGTGCTTTCTACATACATGGACTGATAACAGAAACAATGAAAACTTTTGGAAGCCTATAAAAGCTGTATTAATGATCTATACTAGTTTCAAATATTTTCAGATTGAATGTTGTGAACTGAATCTCGTCTATGATTGGAAACAAGTCGCAATCTGGATTTAAGTGAGAGGATAAGATAAATTAGTTGTCTGTTCCAATCCCCTCCCTCTTTTTCCGTGCCACATCCTCTTACTTCATATAGTGTTCAATATTAAAATCAATTGAGAAATAAAATAGAGTCTAATGTTAATAACCAAACAAAGTTTTTTTTAAAATTTACCTTCGAACAGCTTTTCCATATGGTAAAATAACACAATCTTCAATTGCACGCATAATTAACTCAAAATCCATTGCTTGTATAGGCCTTAAATGTACACGTATAGCTGGTGTAAATGTATCACCATTACGATAAACACTGAAAAAAAAGGGGAAATATATTTACGTATGCATATATTGTTTGTTAATAACATTGACAACGTTGAATGCTAGCCGGCTCAGTGTTCTGTCGGTTAAGGGCTCTGGCTCGAGACTGGTATGTCCTGGGTTCGGATCTCGCGAGTGCGGGATCGTGGACGTGCACTGCTGAGGAGTCCCATAATAGGACGAAACGGCCGTCCAGTGCTTTCAGGTTTTTGATAGTGGTCTAGCTTCAATTGACTCATGATTTCAACTATGAAAATACTAAAATCTTCACAAAACCCCTTCTGATATATAATTTTGTTAAACATAAACAATCGTAATTATGGATGTATCTACACAAAGGTACAGTTCAGCAAGGAGATCTCTTTCTTACACAATTATTCTTAAAGTGTTAAAATTGCAAATGTATCCTTTTTTACAATGATAATTTGCAAATATTTCCAAATAAAAGTTTAACATGTGGGACAAAATTAGTGAAGGGTCATTCTAAACTCCCTCATGATGAGCATTTGGGAACCTTTTCCCCTTGTCTTATCATAGGACACGAGGTGACCTTATACTGGTATTTCATATCTTTAATTAATATGTTTTATCTTTTTGCTTCTTCCAGCACTAATAATCTCCGAGGTCATAGCAAGAAGTTTCACAAACCGCGATCTAATAAACTAAAGGTGGGGTCCCGTTTTTCTCATCAAGTGGTCAATGAGTGATCCGAACAAGTGGTATCAGCCCCATCAGTGAACACTTTCAAGGAGAAGCTGGACCTTTACTGGAAGGCAATCTCTCAGGATTAACACAGGTTCATCAACCTACTATCCTTATTACTGAAAACTGAAGACTGAGATAGCAACTAGAAATCATAATAAGAGAGATAAGACATTGAATGTTTGATTAAACATAGTTAAGATTGATGCATATTAATGCTTTGAATGAATAGTCATGTAGGGTAGAAAAATTAAGATTACAGTTACTAATTGTTATAATTAACAAATAAATACACGTCAATCTTCACTAAGATTAACCACACCAATTGTTAATTTTATTGCTCTTATCGATATTGGAATTTGTACAAAATAAGTGAACCTTGTGGTTTTTATAAACAAAGATGGATAGTGGCTAGTAATGGAATCCAGGACGTACGTTATGTCCCACTTAGGACTTATCAGCTAGATGTACCTGCATCTAAATTTTTAGGTGACTGGGTCACTATTCTTCCATACAATAAAAAGGGATACTTAGGGTTCTTTATAACATACAAAATGAATTGTAAATCATGTAGAAGACCTTAAATTCCTTAGATATATATTACACAATAACATGTAAACATACATATACGTATATAATATCATCTTTACTAACTTACTATATAACTTTGACATTACGACGAAATCCATCAGATAATCTACCAACTTGACTTTTTAAACGTATATGACGTTTTCTCCAATACTAAACGTAAAAAAAAATGAAATTTAAATAAAAATATCTTGATAATGTAATAAGAAGGCAAAGATCATCAGAACTATGTGATGATAATATTAGAGCAATACATGTCTAGTCAATCTGATCACACTTGTTAAGAACATTTGTGTATAAAAATAAAAGGTCAACTAGACTGGAAATGTGGGGGGGGTAAGAGTAGACAAGGACAATAATAATAATAATAATAATAATAATAATAATAATAATAATAATAATAATAATAATAATAAGAAGAAGAAGAAGAAGAAGAAGAAGAAGAAGAAAACAATTTGAAACCTGACCACTCTGGATAATAAGCTAATATTACCAGGGTAGATTTAAGGAGAGAACAAACTGTTTTCGAATACACAAAGGGGGGTTTGAATTTTCGTATGGCTAAGGCTTCAATAAACCTCAGTATACTTACTCCCTTTTACACTTTTATACAACACCACAAAAATCGAGTTAAGATCAATCTTATGATCTGTTTCGATTATATGATTATATCTGGAATTGATTAAATGTAATGGAAATAATGAAAATTAAGTCATAACTATGATTTTTCAAAAATTTTCTTTATACTAATTATTGTTACATATATTTATAAGTTGTAGAAATGATTTGATTATGCTATGTCTAATCCTGAATATTGTATACACAGTTGAAATCATGAGTCAATTAAAGCTAGACCATTATGGAAAACCTGCAAGCACTGGGAGGCCATATCGTCCTATTGTGGGACTCGTCAGCAGTACGAATCAACGATCCCACATTCGTTAAATAAAATTGTCCATTTTCATAACATCCAAGTTAGTTTCATATAATTATTAACTCTACTGATGAATAGTGTATATCTAGAGATTTATTGACTAAATATTGATATCTAGGTTGCAGATATTCGTTTCTGCCTGTGGATAAAGCGATAATCAAGTGACTTTGAGTTATCTACACTCTATAACATCTTGATGATAGTTGAGGATCAAACTGGTGGTATGACCGTTATAGTAGTAGTATATCTGATGGTTATTAAAATGTTATCTCCTGGTGTCCTCATAGATTTTATTAACGGTAGATTCACCTTATTTCTTTACTTTTTGAATTTTTTTTATGAGTCTTAAGACCATGACATATAACTTTGTACCCCATCACATTACAATTTCTACCTCTATTGTTATTGTCTGAGTTAAATACCATGCACCTCAACCCCAGTGGATAAATAGTAAACTTTCCGCCTTTTCTCTGACTGAATTATTGACAAGATATTATTCGGGGAATATAGGGGTCTCCGAACTCTGATCGGATTCGTTCATTTTTGAGCCGAGAAGAGAGAAGAAAGTAAAAGTTTACTCCATCCTGGAAATCAGGCAGTGATAGCTCAAGATCATAATTTCATGTTAGTAAAGTGGTCTCAATACGTTAAAGGAATAAAAGCATTATAATCAGTAAAATTTACCAGTACATGAAGCAAATCATAAATATAATCCCAATATAAGTGTTGTTACATGATGAACCCTTATCATTTCTTTGGAGGAGGAATATGATATCACTGTCTGGATCAATCCTAACATACAGATTTATATTGATTCAACGTTAAGTGACCTACAGACCAACTTCTTCTAATCGCTTTTGATATTTTATTACGTTACTTTTTGTGCTAATATCTCGGTGTCAAGTAAGTCACTTCATTAAATAAGAAAAACTTGTCCTTCCGACTGATGATCTTGTCTGTGATTTACAACCATTCTTCGTCTCAAGTTCATAATTCGGTCTAGTTAACAGCCGTTGCTCGACTATATCTTTTATCATTGCATTTAATCATTTGATCAACATTCTTTTCACTGATTTTGACAATTGAGAATTCATCCATCAATTCATTAAAATCATCCTCTCTTACACATACAAAAGTTTTTTGAAGGTTTTTTGTTCATAAATATTTAAATTTTTTTTCGCTTGTTCACTTTGAAATTCCTTAAAGATGTCTCCTTACATTACTCATAATCAGCATACTCAAATACTAGTCACAGATCACGTGAAATCATTTCGATATAGAGTTGATGAATTAATTCAGTTTTGTACATATGAAAAAACAGGGAAGATCCGATTTTATTAAAAAACTATTAGTTTTCATAAGCTGTAAGATCAAACGTTAAACCGTGTAGTTCGTTCTAAATAACCAAGCGATATCGCCTCTTGAAAGATGGTTGGAAACAATCAATAAAAAGTCGTTTGAAACCTGCTTATTTGTTATATCCGGAATTTTAAATGAAGTTATTCTTTCATGGGACTTAAATTCGCATTAACCAGCATCACATTCAGAGGCTCTGTGATTCGAATCTAGAGTGAACTCCTGTAAGGCATCTCCATGTTTAAATCCAACTAATTAACACCACAGAAGGATTCGTCGCGATGTTCACTCATTCAATCACAAAGTAAAAAATTTACTGATTAATGCACAACCCATGGTTGATATGGGTACTAATTGACCTCTTCACAGAGTGTGTTGCCTTCAGCTGAAAATATAAATCTATAGTCAATTAGCAGAGTATCTTTGAACGTTAACCATAGATTTATGAACTGTAATATTAAAATCATTAAGCATTACTGAGTTTCAGTTTCAATTATGTAAATGAACCTACTTTGACACATAGTTAAGTTAATAATTTTATTAATTATCAGAAGGGGTTTATGTGGAGATTTAGTATTTTCATAGTTGAAAGCGTGAGTCAATTGAAGCTAGATCACCATGGAAAACTTGGAAGCATTGGATGGCGATTTCGTCCTATTATGGGACTCCTCAGCAGTGCGCATCCACGATCCTGCACTCGCGAGATTCGTGAGTTTCATCTGTATGATGACCATTACTAGGTAGTTTACAAACTTTGTTTTTCTTTCTTTACTTAAAACTTATTTTTATAATTTTAATAATATAAGATAGAATTGAATATCTAGTTACCGAGTACTAAACGAATCTAAGTATAGATTATCTATGCTACTATGCACTTTTGTATTTTACAAAAAAAACTAGTTCCTAAGGTCAAAATGCAAAAAAAAAGAACCAACTCAGATGGATCTTACGAAAAAAACCAACAAGCAATACTTCTATATGCAAACTGATTAAAATAATGTTAACCAATTATTAATTGATCTGTTTTTTTCTTCTTTTTCTCTCAACACAGGTGATAATTATAATACAATTTGAGGAATAGTAAAGTACAATCAAGTTTCTCTTTTTTTTGTTAATCTTAAGAAAGTGATCTATACAAATAAGTTTATATCAGAAAGGGATTTTTTGTGGATATTATAGTAATTTTAATAGTTGAGATCATAAGTCAACTGGGTCTGTTGTGAGACTTTACGACATTTTCATAAGGCATATTAGGTAAGCGTTAACACAAACATATTCGAGGTGTTTTTTAACAAAAGTCTCTCACTAACTATGATCAAGAGATTTTGGTTAGCACTAACGAACTAAATGAATGTGACATTGGTCACTAATCCCAGGTTAAACGCTTGTAACTATTTCAGTCCTACAGGAAGTCAATCGAGACTTGAATTGCTCAATGTCAACAATTTAAGCTGTAAAGTTACGCGATGAGAGTCCGAATCCCAAGCGGAGCATCAGTTCCTTCAGCACTATAGGTACACGTTTCTGAAGTATACCAACTAGCAGGAAACCTTGGTCATGAAGGGTTTCCTCTTAACTACCTCTAAACACCAATTGGATTTCCTGTAACGTCTTAATGATTAGCAATCAGTCATGTAGCAGAATATTTATTTTGTTTCACAATAACTTAATTGTATTCATATTAAAAATTACCAGCTTTTATATTCTCAGCGTTTTTTTATTAAGGTATTAAGATGAAAAGCAGTTTACCTATAGGGAGGGAGTTACCGCTGCTGCTTGTATAAAGCATCATATACTATGATAAATTACCACTAATACTTATTAAATTTTACGTTCGATGAGTCGAGTTGGTAATTTTTTGTTCTGACCAAGACAAAACTAGCTGTTCATAGTTACTTTCACATAAGTATAAGATTGTTGGAAGTCAATACAAGATAATTAACATGTGGAAAAATTTCAGTGAACGGTTATGGGTCACAATTTTTGTATAATGAAAAAAGATGAGATCCAGCTTCCTAGATCAAAATGAATAGAATAGTATTTGAATTGATCTTTTTATTCGTTGGATATCAAATTCTCTATGCACTAAGTTACCCATCTACATCTAACTGTGACATAATTTTAGGTGGCGAGACTACAATTTATGGACGACCTATGGACGAATCTTGAGTGATCTTGAGAAACGTTAGCCAATCAGGAAACAGTCAGCATAGAGTGAAAATATATTATACAAAACCAAATAATTAAGGTGGATACACTTCTTTTATATGGTCCAAAAACTTGTCAAGGCTAGAAAGAGGTTCAAAGGTTCCCAAATCGTAATGCATACGGTAGAGAACCTCATCGGTATAGCTCCATAATACTCAGTCTTTGGAGCCATGATAAGGTCACAGAAACCCTCTCGGCCTCCACCACATAGCTTCAATATTGTTTGTGTACTCCGGTTGTGCAAATTTATCATTTTTATAATGGATGTGTCCCTACAATACTCATACCACTGAACAGCCGAAGTTTCAGTGACATCTGAGATTATTGCAGCCGATTTTACTGGTTCTTTTATTATACAGTTCGCGAAAATTATTGTAATATGCCTTAGTCTCAATCTGTATCGAGCAAAAAAGGTTCCTATCCTAGCAAACGTCTTTCTTCAAATGATGTTACATCGAAGGACATCACGGTAACCTGCACAAGGTCTACAAGTCACTTAATACCCGCAATTACAAATACAAGAACTTCTTAGTAGTCTCATTTGTTGTAGCCGCTTAATTGTCAAATCTTCTCTAAAATCCTCTGTGAACCAACCGTACATGAGCACCAGGTACTGAAACTGAGGCCGTGACCTTGCGATCCCTCAAACTTCTGATTGGCTCGTCCATAAATTATTGTCTTGCCAAATTGTTTACTTATTAATATGGAAAAATCACTTGTAAAAAAATTATAAAAAGGAAGAAAGGAAATATGCTAATTTATTGATTATACCTTCTCAAATAATTCTGATGAAGTATGATGATTTGATGCATAGCGTGATTTTTCATCAGCTTTATGATAACTGTAAAACATTTTAGAGAAAAAAATGTTATAAAAGTTAAACATCATTAATTCTCAAATCAAATCATAATAGTTCAGAAAAACTGAGACTTTGTACGGTTAATGTTGCAACAACTTCTTAGAACACTTACGCCTGTTATTATTCTCCAGCCAACTCTGTCCTGGACAATTCTTTCCAGTTGTTTTCAGTTCGACATTCATCCTTTTCATGTCTGCCTCCAATTATTAACGTTGTATTTTCTTTAGTCTTCCAATTCTCTGTTTCTCTTCAGCAGTCTAAGATATCACTTACTTCCTGATACAGTTTGGTGATTTCCATAATGTATATCCTATCCACCAACTCCACTGTTTTCTACTGATTTCCTCTTCAGATAGAAGTTGATTTGTTCTTTCCCACAGTAGGTTATTGCTAGTGTTATCCGGAAAACGGACATCGGATTGCCATAGAGATCCATTCCTTATGATGATGCATTATAGCAACTATGGTACACCCATTTTCGATTATGGTGAATTTCGGTTAAGCCCTTCTATTAACTTACTTAACAGACATTGTCATTTGGATAGTAACAGTTTGCATATTTCTTTGTTCTGTTATGGTCACCAGAACACACGACAGACTCTAACCAAAACGTTGATTGCTTAAATATCATTCGATGACTCATCTTCCCCCCATAAATGTATGCACTCAAATCTTATTATTGACTTTTGTTTTGTCATGTTGCGCCCTTAAACAATTTGACTATAAATTTGCCTATATAATTGCTCGCTACTGCTCGCCGATACTTACTCATGTGCTTGTAACTTTGTGGCCTGTATCATTTGATAATAAACTGTAGTTGAAGCTTATCTTTGCCTTCTGATTTCATGCACCTTCGAGACTTGTATTATAACGGTTATCCAGGTGAAAGGTTAGCGAAGCATTGCACTACAGCTTCTTGTGACCCAGCAGCTCCTGACACGTTGAAGTTGGTGCTTCTTTGTTCCCTTTCCAATTATCCACCATCGTAGTTTCTTCTTATTTCAGTAGGTCCTGTAAGGCTTGGAACCTATTATTGAGGATTATTTTGAATTGGTCGAGTTTGTTA
Organism: Schistosoma rodhaini; assembly: GCA_944470415.2. NCBI lineage: Eukaryota > Metazoa > Platyhelminthes > Trematoda > Strigeidida > Schistosomatidae > Schistosoma > Schistosoma rodhaini. Next base: position 2,288,295 of record OX104036.1, on the reverse strand, counting down.
GTATCTCGAAGGTGGACTGTAATGAACTTTTGTACTTCTGTATCCCCAGCTGTCCAGTGTTTCTTTATCTTCAGTTTCGTCTTGGCCACAACCAGGTGGTAATCTCAAGCTGTGTCAACTTCTCTCCTGGTTCTCACGTCTTCCATTGACATTTTGATTTTTTTTAATGACGCAGATATCATCGATCTGGTTCTGTGCAGTGTGATGCGGGGAGACCCGTGTAGTTTTGCATAGTTATTCATGCGGGGGAATATTGTACCAGCCTTAAAAATTTTGTTGAATGTACATAAATTTGCAAATCTGTCACCATTCTCATTTCTTTCTCTTAGCCAGTACACGTCGTCCCATAATATATCGATAGCCGTTGTTGCGCATTCAGATTTCGATAGTATAAACTTATGTTCTCGACATACAACTAATGTTCATTCATTTCATTGGTACGTAGCAACCGTCGTTTCCTACATTTTCAGCGACAACCTAAACCGAACTTCCGCAATTTTTGTTTCACTATGATCCCTACTTTAATGTCTATACACAAATCAAGTATTTGACGCCGCATTACCAGCCGATTAGTAATGATTATGTTCATATTATCTATTTATTCACATATATAACTGAATGCTGCATCATCCATTACCCATAAACACTGTTCGGTTACTGTAATTATTATTCTACTCCCATTGCACTGTACACCAGAACATAGAGTTTAGAGCAAGTCTCTCATAGATACACTTTTGTTCGTCACATTCAAGTCAGTCTCACTCGCTGTAATCGATTATCATATGTATTGGTACTTTTATCATACTTTAATACGGTTTCGTAACAAACGAGGTCGAGCGCATATCCCTCTAACTACACAAACCACTCTAGGCTTCATGACTAAAAAGGAATACGACTCCGCATATCTCGTCTCATCAGTCACTATTCTGTTCCTCTGGTCATTCTACTAATATATATTTAGCGACAACTCAACGCAAACGACAACGTACACTGACTTCGTATTTTATAATCATTATCAATAGCAGTATAGCAACGAATATCACCCATTGATGCAGTTATCATCGTACGGCTGGATTATTTTTATCCCACATGAACTCCAGGTATGTAAATTCGAATCCGCTCATCGCCAATCGACACTATTTACTCTACTGCGGCTTACCAGAACATATTCATATTTCACTGTTCTTTATCATCATACTCAGTCAGCATCACAGAGCAATTACTGTTATACTCTATTTTCACGATATTTCAATTTGCGCATATGAACCAGTTATTTTATCATCCAGACAGTCACGACATAAATGCATGTTGCATTTTTTGTACGCTTACTAATGTACTCATAATCAGATGCTAGCATTTCAATTTTTGTCCGCATCTTGACAATATTCATGTACATTTTTGCATAAGTATGACACACGTTTAATACGCTCACCCCTCACATGACACTGTGATTTATCGGGTGTTCTACAATTTTTCCCTACATGTTAACACTATTTACATACCGCTTCAGTGTCATTTTTCGAAAACACATTTTTTTATAAATGTGCTGTTTTCTACAAGGGGGCTATGTAGTACCAGTTTATATATTAAGCACATATACTTTATTCTAGCTACTGGCTAAGCCAATTCACCTATACATTGAGTCATATTTTGATCTCGTTAATTACTCGCTTATTAACCTTGACTATTTTTTTATATGAGCGTATGTGTATGCACACTTCGTATCTTATTCATCATATGTCTGTCATTCATTTTTGTCTGACTATAAATGTTGATTAACACTTGCTTAAAATGAGTTAGTTTCCCCGCCATCTCCGATGCGCATCATTTTTGCTTCGTTCGCTTTTATTCGCTTCATCACTCTGATTCTCTGACCAGATCAATGAGTATAGAAAATATATGTATTTTAAATCCATTCTCGTATTTGACTTATTTAACTCCGTTATTCACCATTTATTACATACGAGGATAGACAGTACGTACGATCAAAAAGGAATCAGATTTACGTCACGACATATCCAGTTGTTCATTCTTCTCACATCTTTTTCCATTTCTCGGCGTAATGTGTTCTTTGGTCTTCCCCTTCTCCTTAGACCATCAGGATTCCATGTGAGGGCTTGCCTTGTGACGCAGTTTAGTGCTTTACCCCCTCATTTCTTCCTCCTCTGGGTGGAATCTGGTTTGTTGTCTCCCATAGTAGCTTTTTGCTGATAGTGTCTGGTCGACAGGTCCGAAGTATTTTGCGTAGACAACTGCTAATAAACACCTGTATCTTCTGAATGATGGTTTTCGTAGTTCTCTGGGTTTCCGCCCCATGTAGTAGAACTGTCTTGACATTTGTGTTGAAAATTCTGACTTTGGTGTTGGTTGACAATTGTTTTGAGTTCCAGCTGTTCTTTAGTTGTAGATATGCTGCTTTGGCTTTGCCGATCCACACCCTCACATCTGCATCTGATTCACCGTGTTCATCAATGATGCTGCCCAGATATGTAAAGGGAATATATTTTGCTATAATCAGAAACTGTAATCCAGTTATGAGCGCTTAAGCATGCTGTCTTCTTAAATGAGGATCAGAGACAAAATTGCATGGCCACGCAGTTTTCTTGACTTTAATCAAATATTCAATTCCCACTAGCTGAAAGTGACTTCATTACTATTATACTGAGTATCCATTTTTCTGGCATTCTACTAATTTAATTATTGACATTGATGTCGTCCTAAAGAAAGCTGGGCCCGAATCTATTAGGAACTGAACTGGAGGTTGAAATTGAGGATATCACTGAGTCAAAATTTCACGTATTTTAAGCAACACGAACTCTAGGCCATCTATCGGTACAATTATACCAAGCAAATAATTCTGCAGTTCATAGATAATTAGCTGTATGTTATGATTTTAAATCTTATCAAAAATCTTGAATGTTTTGTATGTATCCGATCACCAACTGATTTTCACATGTCTCATCGTTTTCTTTACGTAAACGCATTCCTTCATTACCTCATATTTTGGTATGTTTTATTACATTTTAAAGCTAATATATTTTAGGGTTATTTTTGCTAATTCGTAAAGCTCACATTTTTGTTCAGCCTACTAGATACATTACTACCAATGAAAATTGGATTAGAAGAGTATTCTTATAGTTTGCTTTATGCTTGGTCTAATGTTATTCCCGTTTACATCTTTTTACAAAAATGTTTTGTTTGTCACTACTATTATACATGCAAACAGTATAGGCCGTTTGATATTAGTTGCAAATGATCTGATTAATAAAGTTTTTTAAACTAATAAACGGGAGTATATTATTATTTGGTTTAATATGATCTATAATAGTTTTTGTAGTGACGGAATGTGGTTGATGCAACAGAATACCAAAGTTCTGCTCAGCAGGCCACATTATTCATAACTAAGATGAATGTGCCATCATAGCTAAGTGAGGCCGGTACATAAATAGTTGCTTCCGTGTGCAAAACGTCACTGAAAGCAGCTGGATTAGAAACAGAGAAAGTTGCACGGGCTATCGTGGTTTGTAAGGACTCAAGTCACATATTTGATGAAGTATGTAACCACTGATACAGCTATGAATTCTTGAAGTAAAGTCAAATGGTGAATTTATAATATATCAGTGGCAAAGTAAATGGTGACAGCAAATCGTTTGACAACGAGTTTCTTTAATAAAAAATTTGTACATATTTTTCAAAAATATTCGTGACCAGTTTATCCCATTAAGGAAAATATTCTATTTTAGTATGTTTAGGTGACTTTAGATTTTTGAGTACAATAACAAGCATGATGAAGACGTTCTATTATGGGATAATCTAGGGATTTCAAATTGATGGTTTGGTATGTACTTTTTGGAAGCATGGGGTAGAAAAGTGCCGAGATGTCGATTAGTTCCAACTACTAACATCTTTCGATGATTATAAAATCACTCTCCACTGGTTTTATTATAAACTAATCTAACACATAGTAATCTATGACCAAAAACCGTAAATCGGCATAGACATTCGACTAATGTAGGTTTCAAACTCTTTATAACTGCCTAAACTCTACAATAACTGCGTGTTTCAAACTTTGGTTCTGGTCTCAATCAAACCGTACTTAAAATATGGCATGGTGAACTCAATGCAAAACTATTACTTTTGAGTAGAAAATGTGAATTAAAATGGGTCTGTACCACAATACACAATATCAACACTTTTCTGGCACATACAAAGAGGGATTAGACCTCTATGATGCTACAAACTGCAAGGATTAATACTGCTCGTAAGACATTCGATCCCCACCAGGAAAGGCTGAAAGACGGAATGCCAGAGCTCTTATATTTTGTAAGAGTAAACATTTCTAAGAATTTGGACACTGGGAAATGACATTAACTATTATTGGAAATCGGTACTTTCTATTGAGTGGAAAAATGAAACAGATAGTTTTTGCTGATGTTTCATTATTTGATAATGATGAAGTTATTTTTCTGATGACCCTACTTTGAAGAACATGCTAGCAATAAATAAGAGAACTTCAGTAGTTTTAAACGTTACCAACATTATTATTCACCACATAGCATTCCTTATTTAAAACTCAAGATTCCTAAAATGAAGGCCGCTTAAGTGTTTAAAAAATCATACATAACGAAGGACAAGAGTATCAGTTAACAATATGTTGTCGAATCTACATGAATAGTAGTGTTCATTTATCGATAACATAAAGCATGTTTTCGTGGACGTTGTGACTTACTCTAACAGTTTAAGCGCCTCACCTCTTGGTACTGCTACGTACCTATGATTCTCCATTATATCGCAAACATTTTGTATTTTAGTTCCCGTATTTGGTGACACGATACAACGGATAGCAGGAACATACTGTCCCAACTGTTTCCTCACTTGTTCCATGAATGAGCTCCACGTTAGAGCTAGTCTTTGATTGATGAAGACGCGTCTCCCTGGGTTGAATGTATCTCCATTTCGATGAACTATGAATGATACGCCATTACGTCTATCACTACATGAGCTTTTGACTCTACAAAGACAAGCAGTGCAACGGCGCGCGTAAATAGCCATCGTGTGAACAGATTTTTGTAATGCCACACTGTTAACCTTTGCAAGGTTGAAGCGACACTATGTCCAATGGATTAAACTTAGCTTGACAGAATTGAGAAACTATCTGTACCTTAGGATCAAGCATGAGTGTATGGAATAAATAGATAATCTAAATGTTACAAATATGCTTTCCGACCAGCGAATCCGTCTTAAAATAAAAAGTTTCCGCCTTAGGACAGTGACAATGAGCCGTTTTAACAGAAAAATCCTCATTATTTTCTTATCATTACTTGAGAAGTATATATTACTAATCAAAACAGCATCCTTAGCCTTTATTCATCGTTTTTGAGAAAGGATTCAGAGAATTATAATAACGCTGCCAACAATACCAAGAAAACGAAATCTCTCTTTGAAAACATGTACAGGCATCAATAACTTTTTTCTTGAGGATAAACTATTTAAGCGGTAAATAAATCCCCAAAATCAATAGCACTGTAAGTGTTCGACATTGGATGCTGACCACATTCGTTTTAATGAACTCTCCCAGCTCAAGGTGCTCGGTCATACATCCGCACCAGATCACGAGTGAGAACGCAGTGCCCAACTTCTCCTGCAATCACTAGGTAGTTTACATCAGTCACTTCTCGACATACTGATAATCTATCAAAAACAACTTCCAACCTCCTCGATTCTGACTTTTGATTTCGCTTGATGGATAAGATTCATAATAGGTGTTACTGGTTAAGAAGTTGTCAAACTCTGAATACCTGTGACTATCTCCAAATGAGATAATGTAGTAATAAAGAACAAATGCTGTTAAAAAGTAAGTAGATAAATATGCATCTAATGCACATGATATACGAGGAGAATTTATGAATGCTATGATTGAGTTGTTCCAAACATCGTTGCACTTGAGATAAACTCGTACGAAATAAACCGATCAATATTAGCATCTTGTAAACGTCAAACAGGTGAAGGTAAAATGTTCAGTGTTTTGATTCACATCACCGAATGATCTCTGTAACATAGCTTTTTCAAGAAGGGAATCAATGGAAAGTTGTTGCGTTCCACTATGGACTTCTCAACAATGTGGATAGATGAGCCCATCGACAGTTCAAACTGTAATCTTCACGTCCCTGTGTGAAGACTTAACCTTCAGACCAATGAGTTCTCATCTCATAGTTTTCCTGTCTGATTAGGATCAGTCCATGGTGTAAAAAATGATGTTCAACAGTCTCTACAGACCAACTTTAATGAAAATATCCGTTAGCGATCAACAGATACTGTAAAATAAATGAAGAGAAGTTAAACAACCCTAAATGGCTTTTAAGCAAATCTTATTGGTGAAAAGAGAATGATTATGATTCACGACGAGCTTCATTACTGGATACACCACCGGTTGCATTTATAAGTAAAGAAGTAACATATATGTGAAATCATTGACATAAGAGTAACTTCACTTCAGTCACGTATTGTTTGAGAATTCCGAAAAGCACTTTGAATATGGTGGACTGATTAGATATTAGAATAATATTATGGAATGTATCAAACTGCTTATTTGGACTTGCTTTATGTTGATTCATTTTTCATGTCTCACACTACTGTGAAATTCGATAGAAATAACCAGAGTTTTGAAAAGATATTCAATCATTCAACTTCCCAAATCACGTAATTACGTAAGGACAAACTGCACAGTGTAAAGAACCGGTCAGAATGAAGTTTACGCTTTCTACGAGAAAAAGTTATTCGAACCAGACAGATACACTGTACGTATCACTGTGATAACAATTCATTTATTTGCAACTTAGAAAAAATACACTTAAAATTTGAATTCGTACTCATTACCCAAGGTAGTATAAATCTAGGCTTGGTACCCCAGTGGATAATACAATGGATATGTTGTAGTGCCGTGCTTCAATGTTAGTTCACTTCGATAACCGTTATTATACCAATCTTAACGGTGTATAAAATCAGAAGGCAAAATTAAGCGGCAACTACATGTTTATTGATGAATGATGCAGACCAGAAAGCTGTGAGCACATTAGCAAGTGTAAGCAATCGAAGCAAAGATGATGTGTACTGGAGATGGAGGGGAAGCCAACTCCTTACGCCTGTTAATCCCAATGGAGCATAGGCCACCGACCACCATTCTCAAACCCACTCTGTCCTGAGCCTTCTTTTCTAGTTCTATCCATTTGTTGTTCATTCTTCTCATGTCTGTCTCTATTTCTCGACGTAATGTGTTCTTCGGTCTTTCTCTTCTCCTTTGACCTTGACAATGCCAAATGAGGGCTTGTCTTGTGACTCAGTTAGGTGATTTCCTCAATGTGTGTCCCACCCACCACTTCCAGCACTTCTTCCTGCTTTTTTCCTCCATTGGATGGAATTTGTTTTGCTGTCTCTTACAATAACTTGCTGCTGATAGTGTCTGGCCATCGGATCCGAAGTATCTTGCGTAGACAACTGTTAATAAACACTTATATCTTCTGGATAATGGCTTTCGTAGTTCTCCACGTCTCCGCCCCATACAGAAGAACTGTCTTGACATTTGTATTGAAATATTTGCTGTTGGTGTTGGTTGACAATTGTTTTGAGCTCCAGATGTTTTTCAGTTGTAGGTATGCTGCTCTTGCTTTGCCGATCCGTGCCCTCACATCTGCATCTGATCCACCGTCTTCATCAATGATGCTGCCCAGATATGTAAAGGTTTCCACATCCTCCAAAGCTTCTCCGTCAAGTGTAATTGGATTGGTGCATATTGTATTGTATCGGAGAGTCTTTATTTTCTCTTTGTTTATATTGAGACCTACTGCTGTTGAGGCTGCTGCTACACTGGTAGTTTTCTCCTGAATTTGTTGTTGCGTTTGTGATAGAAGAGCCAGATCATCCGCGAAGTCTAGATCGTCTAGTTACATCCTGCCTGTCCACTGTATCCCGTGATTTCCTCCAGTCGTTGACGTCTTCATGATCCAGTCGATGACCAGGAGAAAGAGAAAGGGTGAGAGTAAGCAACCTTGCCTAACACCGGTCTTTACCTCGAACGAGTCGGTGAGTTGTCCTCCGTGAACGATTTGGCAGTTTAGTCCATCATAGGAGTTCCGTATGATATTGACTATCTTCTCAAGCACGCCGTAGTGTCGAAGAAGCCTCCATAGTGTCGTCCTGTCCACGCTATCAAATGCCTTCTCTTAGTCGATGAAGTTGATGTAGAGTGATGAATTCCATTCGATTGATTGTTCCACAATGATACGTAGAGTTGCGATTTGATCTGTGCACGATCTATCCTTACGAAATCCAGCTTGTTGATCTCGAAGTTGAGCGTCCACGGAATCCTTCATCCTGTTTAACAATACTCGGTTGAAGACTTTTCCTGGTATTGAGAGGAGAGTGATGCCCCTGTAGTTGTCGCACTTGCTAAGATCGCCTTTCTTTGGTATCTTGATGAGAAGTCCTTCTTTCCAGTCTGTTGGTACATGTTCTTCGTCCCAAATCTTACTGAAGAGGATGTGTAGTGTCTTGGCAGTTGCTGCTACATTTGACTTCAGTGCCTCTGCCGGGATGTTGTCTGGTCCCGCTGCTTTGCCACTCTTGATTTGTCTAATGGCTATGCTGATCTCTTCAATTGTTGGTGGGCCAATATCGATTGGGAGGTCTGTGGGTGCTGCTTCGATGTTGGGTGGGTTCAGTGGAGCTGGTCGATTCAAGAGTTCTTTGAAGTGTTCTACCCACCTGTTTCGTTGTTCTTCAACGTCGGTGATTACTTTGCATTCCTTGCATATCACTGGTCTTTCTGGCTTACGGTAATTTCCAGCAAGTTTCTGTGTTGTATCATACAATTTTCTCATGTTTCCCTCTCTTGTAGCCTTTTCCGCTGTCATTGCTAAATCTTCCACATATTTACGTTTGTCAGTTCTGATGCTCCTCTTCACTTGCTTGTTTGCCTCTGTGTATTCGGCTTGTGCCTTGGCTGTTTCCGCTCTCGTTCGGCTGGTGTTGATTGCTGCATTCTTCTTCCTCCTTGCTTCAATCTTATCCAGTGTACCAACAGTGATCCATTCCTTGTGATGGTGCTTCTTTTGGCCCAGAACCTCCTGACATGTTGAAAAGATTGCCTCTTTTATCCCTTTCCAGTTTCTCTCCATGGTAGTTCCTTCTCCATTGAGTAGATCATGAAAGGCCTCGAACCTGTTGCTGAGGGCTATCTTGACATTGTTGAGTTTGTCAGCATCTCGAAGAAAGGCCGTATTAAACTTTTGTGATGTTGTCCACCCCTTTGTCCAGTGCTGCTTGAGTTTTAGTTTCATCTTGGCGACCAGCAAATGATGATTTGATGCCATATCAGCTCCTCTTGTGGTTCTCACAACCTCCATCGTCCTCCTGAACTTTTTGTTGATGCAGATATGGTCGATTTGATTCTGTGTAGTGTGATCCGGTGAAATCCAAGTGGCTTTGTGTATGTTTTTGTGTGGAAATATGGTGGCACCTATGACCAGTTTATTGAAGGCACATAGGTTTGCAAATCTCTCACCATTTTCGTTCCTTTCTCCCAGTCCATGTTGTCCCATGACGTCTTCGTATCCAGTGTTGTCCTTTCCTTTGTGTGGGCTTGTGACCGGCAGTAACCCCCAGAGGAGTTACAGGCGGAGTTATGAGCAAGCATCACTCAATATTTATAATCAGGCAAAAGTGAATGACAGACATATGATGAATAGGATACGAAGGGTACACATTTACGCTCATATAAAAAGTAGTCAGGGTTAATAAGCGAATCATGAACAAGACCAAAATATGATTCATAATGGATAGGTGAATTAGCTTGGCCAGAAGCTTGAATAAAGTATATGGGCTTAACATAACAACCGATACTACAATGTTCACCGAAGTGTACCGGGTTCCAGTTTGTACATAATCATCAACACTAGGCTGCAGGTTAGTTCACCTGACAAGAATAAATTAAAACATGTTCTTCCTGGATACCATTGTTTGTACCCCCTCCAACTTTAATTAGAACTTGTGACTAAATGGCATCACTGAGACAGTCTATACAAAATGCAGGTTTGTCATGAGAGACTGAGTAATAACATCAACTTCTGGAAGACACTACCACTTGAAAATATTACCATTACCATAAAAGTTTTCATTGAGGTCGATTCGTTGGAAGGGTAACATATATGAAAGATGCATCACAATTGTCAATATAGTTGAAGTTTTATCTCCAGACTATTGTGATAATTCTACGAGAAAAATCCTATAAAATATGTACTGATGATAGGTTTCGGTTATATTGGAAATCAGTGTCATGTAACAATACGTGGAAAAGGGTGGATACATCAACAGAGTTATGTAAGTAAAGCTTAGGGAAAATACCACACCTTCAGTTTTAAACCAAGAATTTGCATTAGTAAGCTTTTGTCTTCTGCAATATTGGTCATCATTATTTGACGATGTAAATTATGCAATGGAATATCTCTTGAAGCGGTGGAATGCCTTGTCTAAACATAGAGATGTTTATGAAATTTGGATTCTATTGACAAATCATTGACATTTTTAGACATCAAGTTTGTTGAAAGGAAATGATGGAATTAAAATCAACAGAGTCTGTTGACCAATGTGTTTGAAAGTATTTCTACCTGAAACATTGTTACAAACTGATGAGTGATCTAGGTGACTTTATTGGACTGTGCATTCGACAGTTGGATCAAGGAACATAAATCATCCACACATTTTCCCATCATCATAATATGTTGATAAACGATGTTTCAATGGTTCTGTGTTTTCACGAGATATCAATTAATTGTAGTCATCGGTCAGATATCATCTTTCTGTATTCCCACACCTAGCTGAAACACATGTTATTGCGGTTAACAACCGAATATGTTTTCATTTTATATCTTATAAGTGCAAATCCGGTCTTAGTGTCCTCATTATCCATTTAATCATGTCATTTAATCTCCAATCTAAAACAATTAATTACTTCATAAATAGAATAAATATTAGTAATGGCTATTCGTGATAATTTGAAGAGTGATTTAATGATTAGACAAGCACTCTGATATTCTTGCTCTCAGTTCACCACCAGCGTATTTTTGTCCCAAACAGTTGAATAATTCAAGTATACTTGGAAGAAATCAGATGCATCTTTTTAGTGGAAAACCCCATTAATATCACTAGTTGATAATTAAAACATTAATCAGCTGTAAATGATATCCATGTGTAACATGAAGTTTGTCAGGAATCTGTTAGTTGTTCACCTACAAGATGTTGATCACAAAAATTTTTCAGTTTTCTTTTATGAAAGTAATCACACTTTAATTAAGTATGACTTACCTTCATTGGAGGTTCATCGTTCTCATTTGATGCCTTGTCTCGACTTCCTTGATATTCACTAACGTATAATTTACCCATTCTTTATCAAAAACAATTAGACAAACAAGTAAACAAAAGACATTCAATCCGATTGTCACTATTGTCTATCGTTTCCAACTTAAAGACGTTATTTCGATTTAAGAGACTATAAACCAACCACTTTGGTAGAAAAAAAAACAGCATTCATTAGGTCTCTTAATTAATGTTTTAGAAAACATCACTTATACTGTTTTTAGTATGAGTTTATTGTGGTTGCTCTCTCCGTCAACGACACTTGTAGTTCACTGTTGAAACAATATTGAAGATCTAAATAATCCATCAATGTCACATAGGAAATACGGAATACAATGGACTTCTCAGAATCAATTAGATGATTTGGACTTCGCAGATTACCTAGCCCTCCTCTCTCATACACACGAACAAATGCAGATGAAGACAGCAAATGTAGCAGCAGCCTCCACATCGATAGGCCTCCACATTCACAAAGGAAAAAGCAAGATTCTCAAATGCAACACGGAGAACACCAACCCAATCACACTTGATGGTGAAACTCTGGAAGAGGTGAAAACATTCTGTTATGATTTGATCTAGCCGTCGCCAATCGTTATGTCTTGATCAAGGTCGTGGCTTATTGTTGTGACCTATTCAAGGTCGTTGCTGATTTGTTATGACCTTACGAAGTAAACAAGGACGTATTTCACGTAAATTATCCACCAATAGAATACGACTTCTACGACCTTCACACTGTGACAAGGATGTTCGATTAGTATGAATAACCTAGCGTCCTTATTGGCCCTTATCCGCCTAACCCGTCCACTTGAGTCCAAAACACCAATAGCAGCTGCTGTAATGCGAATCGTTTATTTCAAACATACTTTGTTTATATATCAAACAGGCAGACCACACCACACCATAAAATAGAAATTAATATTTGTACAAAACCAGGCCAAATGAGGCTGTAAGCGTGGGAGACAATAATCAATAAACTGAGTATAACATAGGAACAGTAAATCATATAATAATAATCAATAGGTCAAAATGAAGCTTGTAATAAGATGAATATAGACATAGATAATCCAGTTACTGAATAGTTATACCATAGGAATATAAATGGAATAATAGTCTAATAAGAGGTAAGTTATCAGTACTCACTTTTTTCACAGTATATTACACATTCACGTACCTGGTAAGCATCATTGACGAATAAGGAGGTTATGATGCAGATATAAAGGTGAGGATTAGCAAAGCAAGGACAGCATTTCTACAATCGAAGAACATATGGAGCTCAAAATAATAGTCAACTAATTTTCAAGTGAGAATCTTCAATACGAACGTCAAGGCAGTCTGCTCTACTGTATGGAGCTGAAATGTGGAGAACTACTACATCCATCGTCAAGAAGGTACAAGTATTTATAAACAGTTGTCTACGTAGGATACTCAACATTCACTGACCGGATACTATCAGCGACAACCTACTATGAGAGAGGACAAACGAGCTTCCAGCTGAAGAGGAAATTAGGAAAAGACGTCGTAAGTGGATAGGACATACATTGAGGAAATCACCTAACTGCATCACGAGGCAATCCCTAACTTGGAATGGTGAATAGAAGAGGAAACGTGGAATGCCAAATAATACATTATTCTGGGAAATAGAAGCAGATATGAAAAGGATGAATGTTAACTGGAAAGAACTGGGAAGGATTGGCTGGGACAGAGTTGGATGGAGAATGCTGGTGAGCGGCCTATGCTCCTTGACGAGGGGTAACAGGCGTAAGTAAGTAAGTAAGTAAGTAAGTAAGTAAGTAAGTAAGTAAGTAAGTAAGTAAGTAAGTAAGTAAGTAATGATAATACACTTTGGATTCATCACTGAATGATTACTAGATCTCGTGAAATTGGAAAAAATATTTTTTATCTGCTTTCATCAAACTCTTCACTACAGATTCAAATTCGTTAAGCAGTTTTCAACCTACCATCAGATACATCTCATTTTTCTAGTTTTACATTATGAACCTAACTTGGTTAGATAACTATTGAAAGCCAAGTATGACGGTATATCGATACTCCACTGTTGTATCCCCTGGTGAATTATGAATGGTAAATCTGAGGTCTATTATGGACAAATGTAATATGTCTATTTCCTATTGTATAGTTGTTAAATAACTGACCTAACCGTATTCGTGTTCCTCTTATCATAACCTTTATTTTGACCTTTGAACTATTATTATTGATTACTTTCCCCCTCATAACAATTGGCGACGGGTAAAAAAAATGGCTCTAACTTCCAACCAATTTCAGTTGTTAATCCAACAACTAGAACAGCTCGTTAGAAAGAGTCAATTGGAATTCATTGATAAGTTACATGCAAAGCTGCTGAATCACCCATGCTTTGGGGGTGAAACGGAAGTTGACGCAATAATTTCAAAATTGCGTACAGAGCTGGAAAACGATTACAGAACTAATGAATATGCCGGCGAAAGCCTCAATGAATCCGTACAAAGCAATAATTTAAGCACAGCAGTTATACATGATCAGCCCAGTACTACCTGTTTCAGAGACATGCCCTGTACACGGTCCAAGTCTTATTAACCCCGTAAACGGACGTGCAAACAGTGGATCAACCTCTTTACAGAAAGACAATGTTTTGCTAAATGCCCATGAAATTGCTGCAGTACCCGCCCACGAAGAAACGGGGAACAAACCGAACAGTATAGTGAATACAGTGGCGCCAAATGAAACTAATCATGATGAAAAAAATATTTCTAATGAATCTAATGATCAAAATTATCTAATTGTTCTGCCAGATCCCGATTATTTCGCTGATTCATATGTTCCTGTTCAAATCTCTTATAAAAATGTGAGAAAAATATCGGATGCATTAAATGATAATCAAGAATCCAATACAACTCTCATAGATACTGATTATCCTAATGATTCATTATCTACTAATGAGGTTCCGAGTAAATTCAAGGAAACTATTTCAGAAGAATCAAATGTTGGTGACCTCGAATCAAATGTCGTCGATCCTCATGATCTCGTCAGTTCTAATGCATTCCCTGTTAAATGTGACAAACATATCGCATTAATAGTAACTTGGCTATATGAGGATCCAACAGTCTTTCGTGGGGGAGGGTGAATTCGAGAAAAATTAAAATCCGGATTTCTCAAAAAGGGGAGGTGTTGTATCCCCTGGTGAATTATGAATGGTAAATCTGAGGTCTATTATGGTGAAGATGCAACGGATATTCTAGTTTTACAACTAGATACCAGTAGCACCTTCTAAATTCGGTTGTTCCCAGTCAGATAGAAATCAGAAGTCGGACGAGAATAGGCTGGAAAGGTATATTTGATTCGTTACCAATATATCGAGGACCTTTTCTATGAGCTGGCTAATGGAACGTAGGAGCTGTGTCCCACGCAGTATTGAAACGTGATCTGGTGCGGATGCATGACCGAAAGCCTTCAGCTAAACAAGTCCACTTAAACAACGTGGTCAGCATCCAATGTCGAACACTTAATGAGCTATTGATTTTGGGGAATTATTTACAGCTACAGATCACTCCCCCCCTAGTGAGGTAGTGATGCCTCTAAGACGTGACCAGCCAGAAGTTTAAACCCAACGAATTTGTCGTTGGTAAACACTCTTCTGATAGCTTGCTTCGTTTAGCAGCGTCTGGTCGTCTTTCCTTAAACTATGGGACCAAAATGTACAACGTAGCAATAAAGAAATATAGTACAATGAAAATTTCTGTTCCTTGCGAAACTTCGTCGTTCTTTTCCAGCCGTCCTGGAAAAGAGGAAAAATAAAACGTGCGAGTGCATGTCAAAAATACACTCGTACTTGCGTAAGGACACAAGATGAGCGGAAAAAAATAAACTGATACACTTACAAACAGCGTAAAAGCGATCGGAAAAAAGGTTTTTTTTTTTGTTTTTTTTTACATAAATAAAAAATGAGCATATTAAAAAAATTTATAATAAACTTTGAAAGGGTAATTCCAGATAAAGCTTATGTCCTACGTGCAATATTCGTTAAGATGTTCTGGAAATCTTACTCGTCTTCCAGAACGCGTTGTTTTAGGTTTTTCTATCGACGTTGACGAAGTATCAAGTTGTGTGTCAGTTGTCGTGTAGGGTACTACGAGTGTAGTAGCTGTGTCGTTTGCTTGTACCGAAGGAAAATCGACGTAGCTATAGTTTCCTTCTAGGTACGCAGCTTTGAGTCGATCGATACTGATGCTATCTTTCGTACCGTTCTTGTCGACTACATAGTACTTAGGTTCGCGTTGAAGAACTTTGAAGGGTCCTTCGTATGCTGATTCGAGGGGTCGTCGATGTGAGTCTCGACGAACGAAGACGTGTGTACTATGTCGTAGTTCGGGTTGAACGAAAACATCAGTTGATTGAGGTCGAGTGTGAGCAGGTTTAACTGAACGCATAGCGTTTGTAAGCCTACTCGTGTAAGAGTTTAGATCCATGTTCAATGAAGAGGCTGAAGGATCCACGAATTCTCCTGGGAGTCGGAGTGTCGTTCCGTAAACGAGTTGAGATGCCGTGTATCCAATGTCAGCTTTCACTGCATTGCGGATACCTAGCAAGACGAGTGGAAGAGCGCCTGTCCACTGTGAAACGTTTGAAGCTGATAATGAAGCTTTTAATTGTCGATGAAAACGTTCTACCAACCCGTTTGCTTGTGGGTGGTAGGCGATCGTTCGGAAGCGCGTGATTCCTAAAAGTGTGGTCAGACAACGGAAAAGTCCAGATTCGAACTGGCGTCCGCGGTCTGTAGTGATGGTTGAAGGGCAGCCGAAATTTGCTACCCATCGTTCGACGAAAGTGCGAGCCACTGTTTCAGCAGTAATGTCCTTAATCGGTTCTGCTTCTGGCCATCGAGTAAAACGGTCTACGCATGTTAGGAGATATGAGTATCCGTTCGAGTCGGGTAAGGGTCCTACCAAATCTAGATGGACGTGGTCGAAACGAGCGTCAGGGGTTTTGAAAGAACCTAAGGGGCATTTGTGGTGTCTGATTACCTTAGATTTCTGACAGCTTACACAGGAGCGTGACCACTCCCTCACGTCTTTATTCATGCCAGGCCAACAAAAGCGTTCGGCTATAAGTTCGATTGTTGCACGAGCACCTGGATGAGAAAGATTGTGCAACGTATTGAAGACGTTGCGGCGATAGTGTTTTGGTACAATTGGACGATCCCTACCTGTAGATGTGTCACAGAGTAAGGTTTCCTTACCTGTTCCCATCTGCCTAATACTTAGTTTAAGAGTTGTCGAGGATAACTCACGCTGAAGATCAATGTCTTCTTTTTGAAGCTGAGCGAGTTTAAGAAGGTCGATTCCTTGGAAACTGTTCAAGGAGCTAATTCGAGACAAGGCGTCTGCGACTACATTGTTAGCTCCAGAAATATGTTGTATGTCTGAAGTAAACTGCGAAATGTAGTCGAGTTGTCGAGACTCTCGCGGTGAGTACTTGTCTGAAGATGAACCTAAAGAGAAGGTAAGAGGTTTGTGATCGGTAAAGAGCGTGAATTCTCTTCCTTCGATGGAATGTTGAAAATGCCGTACAGCACAATACATAGCTAGGAGTTCCCTACCGAACGTGCTGTACCTAGATTCAGCGTCTAGCAACCGTCTCGAGAAAAATCCTAAAGGTTGCCACGAGTTGTTAACCCATTGTTGTAAGACTGCTCCGATTGCTGAGTCGGATGCGTCTACGGCGATACTAATGGGCGCTTGACTGTCCTGATGAGCAAGCAAGGTTGCTTTAGCGATGTGTTCCTTAACTGTGGAAAATGCTTTACGGGCTGTGTCGTCTAAACTAATTGATTTCGCATTTCCACGAAGCTGATCGGTCAACGGTTTCATTAGGGATGCGCATTTAGGTATGAACCGTCTATAGAAACTTACGAGTCCGTTAAAAGTTCGCAACTGCTTGATCGTGGTCGGTTCTGGGTAATCCAGAATGGCCGCCACTTTGCTCCTAAGGGGTCGGATGCCTTGGGCATCAATGGTGTGTCCTAAGAAGTCTAAGCAGTTAGTTCCGATTTGGCATTTCTGAATGTTGACAGTAATGCCATGCCTTTGAAGTCGATCGAAAACAATGTCCAGATGCTTGAGATGCGATTCTCTGTCCGGACTTGCTATTAGACAGTCATCAACATACGCATGTACGAAGTTGAGACCTCGGAAGACGTCGTCTATAAACCTTTGGAAGGTTTGAGCCGCGTTTCTTAAACCAAAGGGCATTCGTAGAAATTCGTAAAGACCGAAGGGAGTGATGATGGCGGTTTTAGGAATGTCGTCAGTTGCCATCGGGATTTGGTTATAAGCTTTAACCAAGTCGATTTTCGAAAAGACAGTTGTACCTTTCAAGGTAGCTGTCAAATCGTGAATATGAGGCAGCGGGTAACGATCGGGAATGGTTTTAGCATTCAGACGCCGATAATCACCAGTTGGCCGCCAATCATTGCTGTCCTTTTTAGGGACCATATGCAATGGGGATGCCCATGGACTATTCGATGGTCGAATTATTCCTAGGTCCATCATGTGGTTGAATTCGTTTTTAGCTAACCTAAGTTTTTCGGGAGCGAGTCTTCGGGCTTTCGAAAATACAGGTGGTCCTGTAGTCGAGATGTGATGTGTAACATTGCTGGTTACACAAGGTAATTTCGATTGCGATTGGTATATCCCGGGGTATTTGTCGAGTACTGCTTGGTACAAGGGGTCTATGGCGTGCTTAATCGTGACTGGGGATAACCTGCAACCAGAACAAGGAGTTACGCAAACGGACAACTTAGTGTTTCCGTCTATTAACCTTCGTGAGCGTGTGTCGATGAGTAGATTGTGGTGTTGTAGCAGGTCAATACCAATGATTGGCATAGAGACATCTGCAACCACGAAAATCCAGTGTATGGGTTTACGTAAACCCACGTTAAGGTAGACGTACCTTTTACCGTAAGTAGCGATCGGCTTTCCGTTTGCCGCCTGTAAACTTAAAACAGACTCGCGAAGTCTGTCGTCGAGATTTGCTGGAAGAACGCTAACTTCTGCGCCAGTGTCGACGAGGTAGCGAACTTTCGTAGTCACATCCGTGACATATAAGAGGCGGCTGTGTTCGCCGGCTACGGTTGCCGTTAACGCGTGCCGGCTGGGAAGTTTCCCGAACTGTTTTTCGTGTCACTCGATTTTGGGGTCGGATAATTACAAGGTTTCCTGCAGTTTCTGGAAGACTTAGCGTACTGGTTATGATACCAGCACCAGTCGGGATTGTCTGTCTCTCGTGGTCGAGAGCCAGATCGCTTACGTGAGGCACTTCTACGCGGGGTTTTTGACCGACTACGGTCATTGCGAACTCTAAGATATCGTGTAAGCGTGTGGCATAGTTCGGCCATGTCAGTCGAGGTCGATTGGGGTTTTTCTTTGACGGAAAAAACCTCGGCCTTAGAAGATCTAGTGATTTCCAAGATTCGATCGGCAGATGCAGCTAGTTCATCTATGGCATTGTTTTGAAATGAAACAAGCACTGCCTGCACCTGTTGAGGGAGTTTAGACAAGAAAAGTTGTATAAATAGGCCATCATCGAAAGTTCGTTGGCCGATGACTTCTCTCATTCTAAGCAACATGTCCGTCGCAGAACCATGTTGCAAGTCGATATTGTTAAGGAGTTGGTCTAACCGTTGTCGATCAGTTAGGTCTCCTCGTTTTAAAATCGATAGCTTAAGCGATTAGTAAGGTTCGGAAACATCACTAGTAAACATACTAGGTGTTACGTACCTGTTAAACTCGCGCGGTAACGCCTTAACTACCGCGAGGAAACGTGTGCGCGAGTCCGTGATTCCGTGCATGCAAAAATCGGCTTCTGCATAGCAGAACCAGGACTCGATATTGTCGGGCCAAAATGGCGTTAACTGAATCGAAATAGGGGGAATAGACTTTAACTTAAGAACCTTAGGAGAGTGTTCCGTCATAGTAATATAGATATCGAAAAATGTCTAAGTAAAATATATCCGAGAAAAAAAAGGTATATCACAATATATAAAATTCAAATAAAGAATAACAATAAATAATAATATTCCAAAATGGAACAGACTCACAGTATATTGACTTGGTGTACCAGATCACGTCGGGTTCACCAATGATGATGCAACGGATATTCTAGTTTTACAACTAGATACCAGTAGCACCTTCTAAATTCGGTTGTTCCCAGTCAGATAGAAATCAGAAGTCGGACGAGAATAGGCTGGAAAGGTATATTTGATTCGTTACCAATATATCGAGGACCTTTTCTATGAGCTGGCTAATGAAACGTAGGAGCTGTGTCCCACGCAGTATTGAAACTTGATCTGGTGCGGATGCATGACCGAAAGTCTTCAGCTAAACAAGTCCACTTAAACAACGTGGTCAGCATCCAATGTCGAACACTTAATGAGCTATTGATTTTGGGGAATTATTTACAGCTACAATGGACAAATGTAATATGTCTATTTCCTATTGTATAGTTGTTAAATAACTGACCTAACCGTATTCGTGTTCCTCTTATCATAACCTTTATTTTGACCTTTGAACTATTGTTATTGATTACTTTCCCCCTATCCATAGCCACATTGGCCAATTACTGTACAAATGTTATTTTTCTATTTTTTTGGTATAATTGGGTCTGTTTGGTCAGTATATATAATCCAGTATGCTTGTAAATAATGATTCATATTTCCGAGGCTGTTATTTGTGTTCTGGACTCAACTGGCTGGGCTAGGCAGGTAGGGAGGACCGAATAGCACCCAATACTGTTCGTACGTATTTTCGGTATCATTGCACGTTCATATATATTAACGAATCGAATATATATACTTCATAACATCCACCATAACTGAGAGCATGATCTTTTAATCTAGGCTCATTTGGTTAAATGATTGAGTGTCAAAATCACATCGCTCTGGATTCATATGTTTCATTTCACAGCAAAATAGAACAATTAATATATATGTTTAGAGTTTAGTAAAATTATGACATCTAGACACAGCATATTACTATGCGCAACGAAGTATTGTACGCTTCAATATAAATCACCAATTTTGAATAACGTTAAATAAGCGTTGGCGTGCGTGACCGGAGATAGTGGGTCCAAGTATCGCGTGCGGAATGATTGGTGGGCGTTGCTGAGCAGTTTCATACTAGGATAGAACAGCCGTTCAGTCCTTCCAGGATTTCAGTGATGCTCTAGCTTAGATCGACTCATGAATTCAACTCTAGAATTTACCACAATCTCCAAAAATCCTCATTCTGAAGAGTTCGTATTATTTGGATTATTTAGACAATCAAATATTTACATTTTCCAGGTACTTGTTGAACCTCATTAATATATAACAAATGGATTGATCACCACGTGCAGTTTCTAAAACATGATGATTAGTGTGTCTAATGATCACGTGAAATTCATTAAATTCATACTGTTTCACTGATAAATCTGTAGAGTTTTGAGATAACTAACGTAACTTCGTTGCATGTATCGATTTACTTAGTCGAATGGTCACGATACACATTGTTGATTGGTTAATTGATAGAATTTCACTAGCACATGACGTGACAGATAAGTGTCACCTCTGAAACGGATTAGATACTAATTACAGATTGAAATTATTCTAACAATCAATAGAGATACTGGAGTGTATATAACTTATGTTGTCAAAAATAATTAGTAGGTAACACCAGTCGGAAGTGAAAAAAACTGTCAACAAATGTCTAAGAAGATCGAGTTGAAGAGAACAGAAGGAAAATAGGAAGAAACTGTGAACTAGAAGAATCATACAGAATGTGAAGGAAGAATGATGGAAGTTTGCTAATGAAGTATTCAGTGTATGGTTCTCATATTTTGCTAAGATATTCTGCAATTCAGTACGATAAGTAGATTGGATGTACCCACCAGTACGTTTGTTCATTACAATACTACTCACAAACATTAAGTAGACGTTTCATATTTGCGAAACATTTCAGTTAAACTTTCATCAACATAAATTGTGACAATTCCGTTTGCCATCTCTTAATATAAGTGTCATTCGTTGTTTTCCATCTGTTTGTTCATGTTGTTCACAATCTGCATTCACACACAGAGTTTTCAAATTCTGTGCATCTGATCACTAACCAGGATAGAACAAACTGTGATTCTGATTTTCGAGTCACTATCATCCAACGAACATAATCTACTGTAGTAAGTGACTGAGCATTTAACATACATTAGAACATTATCAACGAATCAGGCCGATTGTTAGTTCAGAAGATTGGTGGATCTATTGACTTGATATATTTGGTGACAGTTGGAACCAGTACCATGTGTGTGGAAATCCTTCCAGACTACTACATAAGTTAGGGTGACATGATCTACTCTAAGTCACAAAGTTATCCTAAAATCACGTGATGAATTTTAATGGTTTTCTACCTGAAGGACATAATTACCGAAAATGTTTTCCATAAAATAATACTGCGATCGAGAATCTGGAGTGAATTCCATCGATGAAATTCTGTATGTTATATCATCTCATATATATGTAGATCTGATGTAAAATAGTACTTTTAACTATGAATACTCGGTCGCTAGTACATAAGGTCAATCATTAATTGGTCTGAATAGTCAGTGAACATTATTTACCAAATAATGTCTTCCATTTCTAAAGAATGAAGCATTTACAAGTAGTGGCTTAGTTTAATGACAGAGCAAAACCTCTGAAGAGGTGTTTATATATGAGTATATATACGATTCTTTTCGGTTAATGAACAAACTTCCTTCCTCACTTTTAGTCTTTTCATCTGAGAAGCTGACTGATTTTACTTATAGGTGGATTAAGTATCAGTATATACCACTCGGACACTGAACTTTACAGTAATACAATACAAGGACTACAATTGATCAGTCTCTTGTTGGCATATGTGCATTCTGTGCGAACTGCCTCGATATTGCCTGAAGTAACAAGCTATATAAGCAATGATAGATAGTGGCCAGCAGTGTAATCCACGATGCGCGTTTCGACCTATTTGGGACTCGGCAACTGGATGTACCTACATCTCAGAGTTGATGTTCACCCTGGGACTCGAACCCGGTACCGTTCGCTTCAAACGCCATCTCATTATCCACCTCATTAGCCCCCTAGCTACATCCAGCTGACGAATCCCAAATAGAACGAAACGTGCGTCATGAACTCCACTGCTAGCCACTATCCGTCTTTGCTTACAATTTTAGAAAATAGTTTTTAATAAATGAAGAGAGATAAAGTTATCGGACACTTTGAAATGAGTCATTTAGTTGTTATGTCTCCTGTACTTTAATAGATATTTACTTTCAATTCAAATTTAAAGGTGATAAGGTCACAGCGACAGTAAACTGAAGGATTTACATGAAATTAACCAAAATATATTCCTCAATCTAATCAAGTTGCCCTGTACAAAACATGCTATTATATAGAATGAAAAATCAATGGATACTGTTTTCACATTAACACCAATTTGATGTAGAGATTTATATGCATCTATCAAAATAGTTAAATTGTGATTATGTATGTGGTGGTATGAGCACATTTTTTAAATGGTTTCTAGTCAAATGGAATAAAGACATGTGTTAGTGGTATTCTAAGACACCCATTTTAACGTAGGACATCAGTTTGATACTCGAAACTCTCTTAAGATGATTAGAAAACTCCACCTGGAGCTCCTCCGGAGGTTACTGCCGGTACCAAGCACACACGAAGGAGGAGAGTTGGGCATGGGGTTAGCGACCCCATCGCGTAGAAAATCAACTCGCTAAAAAACGCTAATCAGAAAAAGTTATTCAAACCATTTAAACTCTGCCTTGGCAGTTGAAGGAATAATTATGATGCCTCTTTTCGGTCAAGGTGATTCATAATTATAAAGGTCGTAATTATAAAGGTCACACAGTTTTCATTATTAACAGTGCATACATACACACAAAATTACATCCATGTCGCGTATGAATCACCTTGATCGAAATGAAATGACGTGACAGTGATTTATGATGCCTCTTGATGAAAGCCGAGTATTTTCGGAAGTCATGAAGCCGTTGCACCTTCTAACAACCAGAGTGACAATTTTTATAGGTACATGGAATGTCCGGACAATATGGGAGACCGGAAGAGTCTTTTAAATTGCTGCGGAAATGAAGAAATACAACCTGGAGGTTCTCGGAATCAGTGAAACTCATTGGACACAGGTTGGACAACAAAGACTATCTTCAGGGGAGCTCCTGTTATACTCCAACCATGAAGAAGAAAATGCTCCAAACACAAGGAGTTGCATTGATGCTGTGCAAACAATCACAAAATGCACATATAGGATGGGAATCTCATGGACCAAGGATCATCAAAGCCTCATTCAAAACAAAGAGAATGAGCATTACGATGAACGTCATTCAATGCTATGCCCCTACCAACGAATACGATCAACAAAATTTTCAGGAGGACTATGGAGGATGTGAGAACCAGAAGAGGAGCTGATATGGCATCAAATCATCATTTGCTGGTCGCCAAGATGAAACTAAAACTCAAGCAGCACTGGACAAAGGGGTGGACAACATCACAAAAGTTTAATACGGCCTTTCTTCGAGATGCTGACAAACTCAACAATGTCAAGATAGCCCTCAGCAACAGGTTCTAAGCCTTTCATGATCTACTCAATGGAGAAGGAACTACCATGGAGAGAAACTGGAAAGGGATAAAAGAGGCAATCTTTTCAACATGTCAGGAGGTTCTGGGTCACAAGAAGTACCATCACAAGGAATGGATCACTGTTGGTACACTTGATAAAATTGAAGAAAGGAGGGACAAGAAGGCAGCAATCAATACTAGCCGAACCAGAGCTGAAAAAGCCAAGGCACAAGCCAAATACACAGAAGTAAACAAGCAAGTGAAGAGGAGCATCAGAACTGACAAACGTAAATATGTGGAAGATTTAGCAATGACAGCGGAAAAGGCTGCAAGAGAGGGAAACATGAGACAACTGTATGATACAACAAAGAAACTTGCTGGAAATTACCGTAAGCCAGAAAGACCAGTGAAAAGCAAGGAAGGCAAAGTAATCACCGACGTTGAAGAACAACGAAACAGGTGGGTAGAACACTTCAAAGAACTCTTGAATCGACCAGCTCCACTGAACTCACCCAACATCGAAGCAGCACCCACGGACCTTCCAATCGATGTTGACAAACCAAAAATTGAGTAAACCATCATGGTCATCAGACAAATCAGAAGCGGGAAAGCATTAGGACTACGAGAAGACAATTGATAGCGTGGACAGGACGACACTATGGAGGCTTCTTCGGCACTACGGCGTAACTGAGAAGATAATCAATATCATATGGAATTACTGTGATGGATTAAACTGCGAAATCGTTCATGCAGGACAACTCACCTTCTCATTCGAGATAAAGGCCGGTGTTAAGGAAGATTGCTTACACTCACCCTTTCTCCTCCGGGCGATCGAATGGATCATGAAGACGTCAACATCTGGAGGAAAGCACGGGATACAGTGGATAAGCAGGATGCAACTTGATGATTTAGACTTCGTAGATGATCTGGCTCTTCTATCACACACGCAACAACAAATGCAGGAGAAAACGACCAGTGTAGCAGCAGCCTCAACAGCAGTACGTCTCAATATAAACAGAGAGAAAAGGAAGATTATCCGATACAGCATGACATGCAACATTCAAAATCATACTTGACGGAGAAGCTTTCAAGGATGGAAAAACATTTACATATCTTAGCAGAATCATCGATGAACAGGATGGATCTGATGAAGTGGGAAGACATGGATCGGCAAAGCAAGAACAACATATCTACAATTGAAAAACACCCTCAATTCAAAACAATTATCAACCAACACCAACATCAAATATTTCAATACAGATATCAAGACAGATATACTGTATAGGGTGGAGACGTGGAGAACTACGAAAACCATCATCCAGAAGATACAAGTGTTTATCCACAGTTGTCTACACAAGATACTTCAGATCCGTCAACCAGACACTATCAGCAACAACCTACTATGAGAGACAACAAACCAGATTCCATCCAATGGAGGAAAAAAGCAGGAAGAAGTGCTGGAAGTGGTGGGTGGGACACACATTGAGCAAATCACCTGACTGCATCACAAGGCAAGCCCTCACATGGAATCGTGAAGGTCAAAGGAGAAGAGAAAGACCGAAGAACACATTACGTCGATAAATGGAGACAGACATGAGAAGAATGAACAACAAATGGATAGAAGTAGAAAGGAAGGTACATGACAGATTGAGTGGGAAGTCGCTTGGACTAGCTCAGTCGGCAGGGAATTCCAGCATTTGACAACTGTTACGGAGTAGAAGTTGTGTCTACAGTCTGTTCTGCTATGTTGGGTCTCCAGTTTCTGGGTGTTACCTCTTAAGTTAGTGTTGTGACTAAGCTTGTGTTTAAGGGGATGACCAGAAGTGTTAAGGATACTGTAAGTCATAAGAAGGTCACCTCCAAGACGTCTGTACTCTAACGAGCAACTAACAGTAGCCATCTACTATTAAAAGAATAGAACATTTTATATTCCACTTTTATTACTTAAATGATTTATCTAGATTGGTGTTCTCTAATGTATTGGAAGATGTTCACTGATGAATGACCTAAAGTCATACTTACTTACTGTTTTCTGGTTAACGTTTTTCAGCGAGTTGGTTTTCTACGGGATGGGGTGGCTAACCCCATGCCCAACCCTCCTCCTTTGTGTGTGCTTGGGACCGGCAGTAACCTCCGGAGGAGCTACAGGCGGAGTTAACCTAAAGTCACAACAGGATAATAATAATAATAATAATAATAATAATAATAATAATAATAATAATAATGGTGCGATATGACTATGTATTTAGAGGAATTGCAGTCAAAAGACGTTTATGGATAAACTGATACCTCACTATTTATTATTCGTAATCCAATGGAAAACTGGTTGGTCAGGTAACCGTGCCGTGACAGATTTAGTGGTAATGATGTATGGCTTAGAGGAAAGATACATGAAATTGTAGTTAACAATGATCATTGGTACAACAGAAATAAAATTACATACAGTTTCCGTTCTATAGCATGATCGGTTAATGTGAATACAATAGTTAGTTCACTATACTTTTCCAGAAATTATGAAGGTTAAAACTATCGAGAGAAGCGCAAGATTGATAGGTCCTGGGTTCGAATCTCGAGAGGCGGGATCGTGAATGGGCACTGTTGAGGAGTCCCACAATAGGATGGAACGGCAGTTCAGTGCTTCCAGGTTTTCCGTGGTGGTCTAGCTTCAATTGACCCATGATTTCAACTATAAAATTACTGAAATCTCCACAAAAACCCTTCAGACAAGAGAAGCATGATTAAACTTTATTTATCAATGGACCTTGACCCACTTGAATTGAACACAAATTACAGCACATATCAAAATCTCTAAAAGTGTTGAATTGTGAACTTTGGTTTAGTGAATAGTGTGTTAATGTAAAAAAAAACGAAAATAAAATTTGGATACATTTTATGGTGTTTCTGTAAGGATGGCTAGTTGGTAAACTCAAGAAGTTTAGAAAGATCCGAAGACATACCATCCAATCACCACTAGAGGAACATTCTATCATTATTATTATTATTATTTAAACACATAAATATTGGTACAAGAAAGCACCAGATACATATGCATCACACAAATCTCATTTGATTTGTGTGAGGGCTGTTATACTGACCGCGTGGTTTTCTTAAGGGGCCACATCTCGAGCCTTTGACATAAAGGTTTGATCCACAAGGGAGTGGAGCATCGTGTGGAGATTCAGTCCCATGGTAGCCAGTGACCGACAATTGATTCATACGCCATTTGTTCCTTCAGGATACTGGAGTCCATGTGCACCATTGGCTTGGAATGAGGGTTTTCCAACTCCCTTAGATGGACTTTCGGTGTCCACCAACCCGGTTAAAGCGCCGGACATTCGCTTTTCGTCCTCTCACTTTTGTGAACAACACCTCCACCACGAGAAAGCAGTGAATAGGACTTCGCTGGCAGAAGCTATGTACGCGTGGCCATGTGGGAGCATTTGAAGGGGGAGAGCTAACTTTCCCCACTATCGGCCGTACCAGGGCATTTGGAGGAACATTCTAGAATGTCGACGTGTACCTTCCCTATTGGATGGATAAGCAGCATCCCCTATGTGCCTATTGACTGTCCGAAATGATGATTTACTTTCAGCCAAAAACTATAAATACATGAGATTCTTGTCCTATATTTGACACCGTGTTGGAAATAACATTCCTACTTACTAATCTTCTGTCTTCTCTCTTGCGATGTTGCTGGTCCGGTCATTCAAGTAATCTAGTAGTAGGTGGCATAGCAAGAATCTAACAGTTTCCTAAACGTATTGCGAAGAATATATTCCTTATTATAAGTTTATCGAATTGTATGGATGAGATTACAAATACTTGTCAATTTATAGTGTAACTGGGGTGTTGAAAATACTTGTGGTGAGGAAACTTGAGGTTTTCAATGCTGGTTTAGTATAAACTTCAGGATCTTAGTAATTGATAGATATAATTCAAAATTTGACTTACACGTTATTCTATCGATATTGAACTCGGTTCTATGTCTTTCGCGGACAGTTATCTTCTCATTATCTTTACATCTAGTTTGATTGGTTTTACTCACTGACTCATCAGTTCATTGTGTTTGTTGATAGAGTTATTGATTCAATTCATGATATACTGTTATCAGAACATAGATATCAACGAACCAGGATCACAGAATCTGAATATTTCTCCACTGAAGAAGTTCTATTTTTCCTTGTAAACTACTGATGAATCTCTGCTTAAACAAGAGTAAAGCATCATATGATATGTAGACTAGTGTCAGTTAAGAAGAAGCAAACAGAATAGTTGTAATAGGATAACAGCTTTATCAATCCTTAATGTTTGATTGTATCGAGGAAATGTATTTTACTATTTGACTTACAAACCGCTTTATTTCAATGTCGACTGTTAGTAACAATAATAATAACACTTGAATGACT
The DNA here is from genome assembly GCA_944470415.2 of Schistosoma rodhaini. NCBI lineage: Eukaryota > Metazoa > Platyhelminthes > Trematoda > Strigeidida > Schistosomatidae > Schistosoma > Schistosoma rodhaini. Next base: position 2,259,834 of record OX104036.1, on the reverse strand, counting down.
GAACCAAACCAGTTAATAGTGGTTGATAACTCTGACATAATAGCAGAATATAAATATTTTCTGTTTCTGAGTTTTACTATTGTGATAAAATAAAACGATTCTTGATCAAGACTATACCAACATTAGACTAGATACTAACCACTCATTGTACTCTCTCGTGCATGCTATTGAATGTGCGGTGGTAGCTATGTGAGAATGCTTTGAACAAGCCACTATCATTCAACATATAGCCTTTCACAGATTAGCAAGTTTTAACACTCTTTCACAGCAAACTGTGTATCAGCTGATCGACTTATGTGACCTCCTGTATGAAATCGGTTACAAGTGAATATGTATCATCATGTTGAAGTGAAAATTTTAATAAATTTAATAGGACTGAATGACAAATGTTGCACACAAATAGACGATGTTGATGAGAACTTTATAAACTTTAGTTTATAGAGTTAGAGAGTAATTGATCACACTATGAGGTAGTTGAACGTAGGCTAATCATATTTAAGAATCATAGAAGTTCAGGCTACTTAAACGAATGAACTAGTAAATTAGAAAGGACTGGAAATTGATACAAACGAAATAAGGGAGAACCTGAAAAAATGTGATGTGATAAATTAAGAGTAATTAAAGATTTACGATTGTGATGACTGTATGATCGTTGTAGTAAATTTATGAATGTTACAAAACTTGATTGTTTCTAATCTCCTTACTTACTTACTTACGCCTATTACTGCCAATAGAACATAGGCCACCGACCAGTATTCTCCAACCCATTCTATCCTGGACCTTCCTTTCTACTTCTATCCATTTGTTGTTCATTCTTCTCATGTCTGTCTCCATTTATCGACGTAATGTGTTCTTCGGTCTTTCTCTTCTCCTTTGACCTTCACGATTCCATGTGAGGGCTTGCCTTGTGACGCAGTTAGGTGATTTGCTCAATGTGTGTCCCACCCACCACTTCCAGCACTTCTTCCTGCTTTTTTCCTCCATTGGATGGAATCTGGTTTGTTGTCTCTCATAGTAGGTTGTTGCTGATAGTGTCTGATTGACGGATCTGAAGTATCTTGTGTAGACAACTGTGGATAAACACTTGTATCTTCTGGATGATGGTTTTCGTAGTTCTCCACGTCTCCACCCTATACAGTATATCTGTCTTGATATCTGTATTGAAATATTTGATGTTGGTGTTGGTTGATAATTGTTTTGAATTGAGGGTGTTTTTCAATTGTAGATATGTTGTTCTTGCTTTGCCGATCCATGTCTTCCTACTTCATCAGATCCATCCTGATCATCGATGATTCTGCTAAGATATGTAAATGTTTTTCCATCCTTGAAAGCTTCTCCGTCAAGTATGATTTTGAATGTTGCATGTCATGCTGTATCGGATAATCTTCCTTTTCTCTCTGTTTATATTGAGACGTACTGCTGTTGAGGCTGCTGCTACACTGGTCGTCTTCTCCTAAATTTGTTGTTGCATGTAATATAGAAGCTACATCCTAACTATCCACTGTATCCCATGCTCCCCTCTCCCTCCCCCAAACAGTAGAGTTCACCCTTCTAATCTATCTAATAACCAGTTATTTAATGGAAGTATAATTATTTATTCATTCAAAATGGATTGTTAAAATGTCTTCAGTATGTAAAACTTTCAACTTAAAGAATAATTATGCTTAAAATTGTTAGAACTTGTGGACGAGTGCAAACCTTGTTAACGTATGACGTGATAAACCGTCAATCAGAGAGCAGCGAATTATCGATTGGAACGGTGATACACGAAAACCGAGCAGTCTAGAGTGAGTATCGATCCTACTATCTGCCTAGCCCAGCCAGTTAAGTCCAGAACACCAATAATAGCCTCTGCAATATGAATCATTATACTCAAACATAGTGAGTTTATATACCAAACAGACTGACCACAACGTACCAATAAAATAGAAAATAACATTTGTACAAGATTTTGCAAAATGTGGTTGTGAATAAGGGGAGCAGTAATTAATAGACTGGGTATAACTCAAGAATAGTAAATTGTACAGTAATAGTCTATGGGTCAAAATACAGCTCATAATGAGAGGAACATGAATATGAATAGTTAAGTTACTTAACAATTATACAATAGGAAATATGCCTATCATATTGGTCCATAAATAGTTCTCAAAAGTTACCATTCATAAATCTCCATGGGATATAACACGTGAAAGGTGTAGAACTGCCACAACCATCAGTATGTAAAACTTTCAACTTAAAGATTAGAATTATTTAAAACAATAAACTAATAAAATATTAAAAAAGGAAAAAAAGGAAATATCTATTTCACAAGCATTGTAAGAAGAGATGGATAGTCTCTAGTAGTGGAATCCAGGACGCGCGTCTCGTCCTATTTGGGACTCGTCAGCTGGATGTACCTGCATCTCAAAGTTGATGCTCACTCTGAGACTCGAACCTTATACCTTCCGCTTCAAACACCATCGCGTTATCCACTCAGCTACTGAGTCCTGATAGCCACTTACTTGTGCAATGTGGTGAAGTTTAAATTCACTTAGTATTATTTGTTTGAATCTTCCCTGAGATGCAGGTACATCCAGCTGACGTGTCCCAAATAGGACAATACGTGCATCTTGGATTCCACTGATAGCCATTATCCATCTTGGCTTAGAATCTATTTCATTCATATAATACAATCTGACTGTTTAAAAAGAAAAACAAAAAAAAACAAGAAAAAAACGAAACAACAACAGCCAATTTTGCACTTTAATCCAATTCACATTCATGTTCATTTTAACTCTAATGATACAATATAAACAACAACAACAACCAAAAAAATGACTATTGTACATTGAACATGTTCCTGGTCTGGCAAATATTTAGAAAAAACAAAACACACACAAACATACACACACACACGCACAAGCAAACAAATAAGTTAATGGTGATGGTAATGATGATGATGATGATGATGATGATGATGATGATGATGACATAGTGATAGAATGATTTCTTCGTCTTAGATACAAAGTCCATGAAGGGGATATAGTCCTATGAATAATAAAGTAGTTCATTACATTTTTACTATAAATTCTCAACAGTATTTTCTCAATATTCAAATACATTAAAACAACACCACCATTGCTGATATGATGATATTCTCTATATTTCTTATTAGCATCTTACATATTCTATTAGTCAAATGTCAATTAGATACAAATGTTGAAGTATCCGATGAAACTGTTAGTGATAATAATAAATGGGCTGTATTAGTAGCTGGATCTAATGGTTATTTCAATTATAGACATCAAGTAAGTCAATAAATCTAATAATGTTTGTTTGTTTTTATTTTGCTTAAACCTCGTGAGGCAGGATCATGGATGTGTACTGTTGAAGAGTCTCACAATAGGACGAAACAGCTGTTCATTGTTTTCAGGTTTTCTATGGTGATCTAGCTTGAATTGACTCATGATCTTAACTATTATTCAAAAAATGTCAATCCGAAAGTGTATAAAGCCTCATTGAACTTTATAAACTACTTAAAGATTATAATGAGTAACATTTACTTGATGTAAGTAGTAAACTGAAGTAGAACGTGTGTGCTTCTGACTCATCAAATTTTACAACACTTCGAATCGTGGATGCGCACTGCTGAGGAGTCCCATACTAGGAAGAAACAGCCGTTCAGTGCTTCTATGTTTTCCTTGGTGGTCTATCTTCAATCAACTGATGATTTCAACTTCCAATATTGTTAAATTGTCTGTATAATTATCTGCAAAATTTTGTACTATGGTGTGATCTACTTATACCCATATAAGTAGTATATGAGAATTGTTAGACATAGAATGTATTTTGGCAGAAGACCGATAAGGAAAGAACTGAAATGAAGCACAATTGATAGGAAAATGCATGAACAATGAAATTAGAGAAGATGGAATGATATTTACAGAAGGAACAGTTAAGATTGAGACATCTTGTTGCTTTTTTGCAAATTAACTGTTTACTGTATGATTATCAAAATTTACTGAGATAGTCTGTAATTTATGCTTAAACACAATCCATTGTCCCAGCTAGTGTTCTGTTCACTACAGCACTCATGAATTATTAAAGGATTTCAAATTAGGTCTTCATTTAATCGAAATGGGCGCTCTATAACTCAAAAGGATCTTATATACTTCAAAGTACAAGAAAGATGGTAAAACATATACTACAACTAAATTTATTTCGGAGGGAACAAATGGTGTATGAATCAATCTTTGGTCACCAGTTACCATGGGACTGTATCTCCTTACGATGCTCCACTGTCTTGTGGATCAGACCTTTGAGTCAAATGCTCCAGGTGTGGACCCCTAAGAAAACCACCTGCTTCAATTTAGGCACTTGGGCAGTATCACAGCCCTCGCACAAATCAAATGAGATTTGTGTGGCTCATATATATCTGGTGCCCATTTGTACCAATATTTATGTGTTTAAATAAATAAAATAAATAAATTTATTCCGCTTTAGTTTAAATATTTTTCAATCACCTAGACAGCATCAAATGAAGTGAGTTACTTTTCTAGTTAATTTGACTGTATCATCAAACAGAATTGATTGATTATAAAGAAGGTAAGCCTATCACTGAGATTCAAGAGCAGTTTGATAGATGGATAGAACATTTTGAAGAGCTTTGGAATAAACTAGACTCAGTGAACTCACTGGGCGTCGGAGTAGCATATACCGACCTACCTAAAAATGATGTCAAACCAATAATAGAAGAAACCAGTAAGTCCATTAAGCAAATCAGGAATGTCAAGGCCGCGGAACTGGGCAGTGTATTATCTGAGGGACTGAAGTCAGTTGTAGAGGTGACTGCAAAGATTTTCGATGTGAACTTCAGAAAGTACTGACAGATCGAAAGTAGAGGTATCTCATCAAGATGCTAAAAAATGTGAGAACTACAGAGCATAGCACTAATATCAGCACCAGATAAAGTTTTCAAAAGTGTTGTCAAACTAAAAAAAATATTCAGGAGATGCCCAGCTTTGAGATCGACAGGTTTGATTCCGTAAGGAACGGTGTTGCACAGATCAAATCGTGAAACCATGGATGATTGTTGGGCAATGAAGTGAACGAAATTCGTCACTATACATCGACTTCATTGACTATGAGTAAGTGTTTGACAGTGTGGATAGGATAACCTTGTGAAGTCTTCTTTGACACCACAGTGTATCTGAGAAGACCTTCAACATAATCCAGAATACAATGACAGCTTGCATGCAACTAGATGATTTGGACTTTGTAAATGATCTAGCTTTTTGGTCTCATAAACATCAACAAATGTAGGTCAAGACAGTCAGTTTAGCGTCGGCTTCTGCATCCAAAGCCTCAGTGTACACAAAGGAAAAATCAAGATCCTGAAATACAACACAGAGAACATTAACCCGATCACACTTGATGGACAAGTTGCGGAAAACGTTGAAACTTTGACGTACCTGGTCGGGATCATCGATAAACTTTAAGGATCTGATGCAGATGCAAAGGTGAGGATTGAAAAAGCAAAGACGGCATTCCTACAAAGCATATGGAAATCAAAACAACTGTCAACCAGTATCTAAGTTACCATCTTCAATACGAACGTCAAGACAGTCCTACTGTATAGAGCTGAAACTTGGAGAACTACCACAACCATAATCAAACATGCACAAGTATATATAAACAATTCTTTACCTACGATACTCAATGTCTGTTGGATGTCTGCCATTGGCAACAGCCTACTGGAACAGAGAACAAACCAGCTTCTATGTAAGAAGAAAAGTTGGTGGTTAGGACATATATTTTGAAAATAATCAGACTGTATCACAAGGCATGCCCTAATTTAGAATCCTGAAGCGAAAAGTAGAACAGAAAAATCGAAGAGCACACTTGATATGAACTAGAAAAAGGTGAGCTCAGAAAGCTGTTGGTTGGAGACTTCTAGTCTGCCACCTATGTCCTATGAGGATCAACAGATGTAAGTAAGTTAACAAGTAAATCTCAGTTTTTCTACTAGTCGATACTCATTAATAAGTTTTATCTGTAATATTAAAGGAATTAATAGCATCTGTTAGGTTTAAATGAGCGTCACTCAGTCTCACAGTCAATGATAGTACTACTGAAATAATCGAAACTTGACTAATCTTCATTTGAACTAAGAGATTTACAGTGACGGATCACTACGTATAGACAGTTTGTGTAGTATGTAATTGATCGTTAAAATTTATGTTCTAGTAATCATATATATAGAACTTATCAGAAGGGTTTGGTGGAGATTTCGGTACTTTTTTTATAGAGTTGAGATCATGAGTCAATTGAAACTAGACTACCATCGAAAACCTGGAAGCACTGGACGGCCGTTCCAGGTTTTCAATGGTAGTCTAGCTTCAATTGACTCATGATCTCAACTCTCTATATATAGAACTATTCAACTTCTCAAAATTCTGGGTAGTCCCATTTGTTTATAATCTTACTTACTTACTTACTTACTTACTTACTTACTTACTTACTTACGCCTGTTACTCCCAATGGAGCATAGGCCGCCGACCAGCATTCTCCAACTCATTGTTTATAATCTGTGTTTGTTTAAATAATTTCTCATTCATTGAAATTATTTTCTTTTTACAAAACTATAGGCAGATGTCTGTCATGCTTACCACGTATTACGTTCAAAGGGTATAAAACCTGAGCATATTATCACGATGATGTATGATGATATCGCTTATAATAAGATGTAAGTAATAAACCAAAAACTGTTTTTGTTTTGATGTACAAATTAGTATAGTTATGGACTGATTGTTGAATAATTTGTACAGTGTAACTTATAAGGAAATGAACAAGCTGATTAGAATCCATTTCTATTGGTATCTACTTACAACTGTTTAGATTTCTGATAAGTTTGATTCCCAATAATAACGCGATGGCGTTTGAAGCGAAAGCTACTGGGTTAGAGCCCCAGAGTGAATATGAACTCTGAGATGCAGGTACATCCAGCTGACGAGTCCAAAATAGGACGAAACGCGCGTCCTGAATTCCACTGCTAGCCACTATCCATCCTTCCTTATAATTTTAGGCTATATCGAGACGATACGCACAGCATGCACATATGCCAAAACAGACTGACCAGTTGCAGTCCTAAAACATCAATGGGAAGATCCAAACAAGCAATACTAAGTGAATTTAAATATGTACTTACTTACTGACTCCTGTTACTCCCAATTGAGAAGAGGCCACCGACCAACATTTTCCAACCCACTCAATCTGTCCTGGGCCTTTCTTTCTAGTTTTATCCAGTGTTTGTTCATCCTTCTCATCCTTCTCCATTGTGAGTGAGTGCATAAACATTACTTAAGAGTTACTAAATGGGGTTTAACCTCTGTTCGTCACTTTTTGACTTTTAATCATCCTTCATCTGATGTCAATCTGTCATGAAACTTATCTTAGAACTGAAGTTTCATCACGAAGATGAATTGATTTCAACTGAAGTGACACTTAGAATGTTTATGTTATCCAAAACTATTTAAATACATCTCCAGTCGAATTTCTGTACGAAATTCAAACGACTGGCTTACACCTTGTAAGTAGCTGGAAGTTGTCAACTGGAAACCCACCTAAAGCTTCAACACAATCTACAGGACAGGTTTGGGTCCCAGAGTGAATATCAAATCTGAGATGCAGGTACATGCAGCTGACGAGTTCAAAATAGGACGAAACACGCGTCCTGAATTCCACTGTTAGCCACTGTCCATCTTTGTTTAGAGTTCAGTTGTTGAAAATAATGGCACATCTCAACTTTTGATCTTTTCTTCGGATGGCAATCAACATCTATCGACGAAATAGCTGTTTAATAAGTATCACAACTATAACATCCACCTTCCAGAATACAACTGAACCAAAGTTCGATCATTTCCATCAATATGCATTTGGATTATAATGTTAATTCGTAACTTGTGTGTGTCAGTTATTTTCATGTTGTTTTGCATCAATCTTTTAGGAATCCATTTCGTGGAAAACTTTTTAATGATTATAACCATAAAGATTGGTATAAAGGAGTGGTGATAGATTATCGCGGTAAAGTAAGTAATTATATTTACAAATCAGAAGGGGTTTTGTGGAGATTTCAGTATTTTCGTAGTTGAAATCATTACTCAATTGAAGCTAGACCACCATGGAAAACCTGGAAGCACTGTTCGGCCGTTTCGTCTTATTATGGGACTCCTCAGCAGTGCGCATCCACGATCCCTCAATCACGAGACTCGAACCCAGAACCTACCAGTCTCACGCCAGAGCACTTAACCGATAGACCAATTTAATGAAATGAAACAAAATAACATTTACGTATCAGTGTGCACAATCATCAAATCGAGGTGTTATACTAATAATCTTGAGTATTATATTAGTCTTAATAGTAAATTTTCTGAATAACTGTCTTATACTATCTGATAACTTTGTGACTTTTTTCGTGATGACAGTAAGGAAAGCAACTGACCAATCTCTTAAGGAACTAAAGCAAAGGAGCAAAATTTTGTCTGAGCTTAATGATTCACATACATCACGACTGTATGGTTGACCCAAAGTTCATAGGTCGTTTCCTCCTCTCTGTCTACTTCTAAATTTGTACAATTCTCCATCTCAAAAAAAAGCTACAAAGTAGTTAATTCGAATCTTAGAGCATTTGAACAAATCGGTCGTAAGAAGGAACGTCAAAGACGTTCTCAACTTTGTTTCCGAAATGCAAGATATGAATTTTAATAGAAAATACACGATCTCACCAGATCACATATATTCATTTGCTAACGTACCACTAGTCGAGACAATCAAGTTTCTATGTAAATATCAACAAATCAAATCAACATTGACTTTCCTGAAATAGTTTGAAAGATTTACTCCTAAGGTATGTGGTGAACGTGCATTTTGTTTTAAACAATACTTACTATAAACAGATTTATAGAATAGCCATGGGTTCACCTCTAAGCCCAATTTTTAGCTGATATCTTTCCAGCTAAATAAGAAAATGGAACGCCTAATGAGACTATCAAGAAACTTGATCTACATTGCAGCCACATAGACGACACATTAATTATTGTAGTGTGGAATACGCCCACATCGTCTCAACAGTATACACCTGACAATCACTTACACCGGTGAGGATGTGTGAATATAAACTTAAATTTCTGGACATCAGATTACGTAGAATGTATATAAAAAGCACCTCTTCTTTCCAATACACATACTTCTACACTTGTATTCCAATCCACTGCAAACGAAATCAGGTCAGATGTCTGACGAGCAGAACAGGAAGATCTGCTCAGATGATATCACAAAGAAGGATTTGGAGTTTATTAATAGCATACTGATAGAGATCGGATATCCTAGAAGTCTTCTAAAGATGTACATGCATGTGGGGAAAACTAAGTTAGAGCCACTGACTACTGGTAAGAAAAGTCTATTCTTAAAATTACAATTAAACTAGGACATGGCTAGAGAAGTCCTACCCAATAGATTAGCAAAGACACTTAATAAGATATTCTATACAGCTAATTTTGCATTCGCGTTTACCAGTAGACCAGTGATATTTACTGAAATAAATGAAAAGTTCTCAGAGTTTGTCACTTCAATGAGCATCTACAAATTCGACTACTCCTGAGAAGATGGCTATAGCTGTGGCGTACTATGAAGACTAACTCAAAACCATATTGTTGGCTTGTGTGTTGTTCTATTTTTATCTCAGCTAAATTTACTCTCAAAAGGCCTCAACATACACAAAAGAAAAAGCAAGATTCTCAAATACAATACGGAGAACAACAACCCAATCACACTTGATGGCGAAACTCTGGAAGAGGTGTAAACATTCACGTACCTGGGAAGCATCATCGATAAACAAGGAGGATCGGATGCAGATGTAAAAGTGAGGATTGGCAAAGTAAGGGCAGCATTTCTACAACTGAATAACATATGAAACTCAAAACAACTGTCAACTAACTTCAAAGTGAGAATCTTCAATACGAACGTCAAGACAGTCAGTTCTACTGTACAGAGCTGAAACGTGGAAAACTACTACATCCATCGTCAAGAAGGTACAAGTATTTGTAAACAGTTGTCTAAGCAAAATACTCAACATTCACTGACCGGATACTATCCGGAACAGCGTTTTATGGGAGAGGACAAATCATCTTCCATCTGAAGAGGAAATTAGGAAAACACGTTGGAAGTGGATAGGTCATACATTAAGGAAAATGCCCTAACTTGGAATCCGGAAGGGAAGCGGAAAAGAGGAAGGTCAAATAACACATTACGTCGAGAAATAGAATCAGATATGAAAAGGATGAATAACAAGTGGAAAGAACTGGAAAGGATTGGCTAGGACAGAGTTGGATGGAGAATGCTGGTGGGTGGCCTATGCTCCTCGACGAGGGATAACAGGCGTAAATAAGTAACTAAGTATGTAAAGTAAAGTTACTCTAGTTAGGTTTGTACAAATAGGTTTGTTCTGCTATCTTAAAATATTGAATAAATGGATAGTGTTACCTGCCCTTATATACAAGATAGAATAAAATGCGTTTGTGATTCATCAACGTCTGATAGATGATCATTTAGAATTTCGTCTTTCAACACTCTGACTCAATAAATAGATAATAATTTTCTTATATTTCTAGAAAGTCAACTCGAAAACGTTCCTGAAAGTTTTGAAAGGAGATAAAAGCGCTGGTGGGAAAGTTTTGAAAAGGTAAGTTGCTTTTATTGTCACATCTTCGTATTACTTAACATAAATAATGACGTTAATAATCTTAATGCACCTTGAATAGTTCAAGAAGATCAGTATGGAGATCTGCTTGGTCTTGGTTGTATATTACTTTTCATTCGTCAGCAACATGATTGTCAAATATTGAGGGAACTGGTACTATCCATTGAATGTGAACCAAAATATCGCACATTCTCGCAGTCAGAGTGGTTACCACCCAATAAAGAGAGTAACCAATGACCATCATCGATACAAGATACTTACACTGGTTTTCACTCGACAATAGTCAATTTCATGTTTGTTTCTTCTCAGTGATGAAAGCATTCAATCAATGAAGTTGCATTGTGGTCACTTGATTAATCCATTCAATATCAATTCCAGAATACTTCGATGTAAAGTAGTTGGATACAGTTGACAGGAAGCTGTTAATTAGTAATAAAATTTATAATTTGTATTACAACTTACTTACTTACGCCTGTTATCCCTCGTCGAGGAGCATAGGTCACCCACCAGCATTCTCAATCTAACCCTGTCCTGGACAATCCTTTCCAGTTATTTCCAGTTAACATTCATCCTTTTCATATCTGATTCTATTTCCCGACGTAATGTGTTATTTGGTTTTCCTCTTTTCCGCTTCCCCACGTCATTTCAAGATAGGGATTGCCTCGTGATGCACATTGGTGATTTCCTTAATGTATGACCTATCCACTTCCAACGTGTTTTCCTAATTTCCTCTTCAGATGGAAGATGATTTGTCCTCTCCCATAAAACGTGTTCCTGATAGTATCCGGTCAGTGAATGTTGAGTATTTTGCTTAGACAACTGTTTACAAATACTTGTACCTTCTTGACGATGGATGTAGTAGTTTTCCACGTTTCAGCTCTGTACAGTAGTACTGACGATATTGATGTTCGTATTGTATTACAAACTGCATTGGAATTCATCAGTATTGATTATAATCAGATGTCTGGATCTGTGTTCTTGTCTTATAAACTGTAATTCGTGAAAATAGTTATTAGAGTCTGATAGAATTTCGAAATACTCTGAATTTATGAATCAACTCAGAGTTGGAAACACGTTAATATGGACAGTAGAAATGATGACATTTTCTCCTAATCATTCACCAATGCCCATTGACTACATCCAACCAAGAAATTCTTCGGTCTAATAGTTTAATGTTATTTGTGGGTTGTGAGAAATTTCTCAGTTTCACTGTTTGGTTACTGGATAATAATTTCTTAACGGTTATTTATTGATCAGTATTGATTTTATTAGTGTATTCACTTAGTTGTGATTCAACATCACAGTGTGCTTACTTTAGGATCAAAACTATCAACTTTCCATAGAGGAAACATAGAATATACGTTTTCCATGGATTGGTACTCATAGACTTTATTTATTTATTTATATAAATACTTAAATATTGGTACAAAATGGGCACCAGATAAATATGCGCCACACAAATCTCATTCGATTTGTGTGAGTGTTGTGATACTGCCGAGGTGCCCAAACCGAAGCAGGTGGTTTTCTTAGGGGGCCACACCCTGAGTCTTTGACCTAGAGATCTGATCCACAAGGCAGTGGAGCATCGTAAGGAGATGCAGTCCCATGGTAGCCGGTGACCAACGATTGATTCATACGCCATTTGTTCCATCAGGATATTGGAGCCCATGTGCACCGATGTTTTGGAATGAGGGTTTTCCAACTCCCCTAGGTGGACTTTCCGTGTTCACCAACACGGTTGAAGCGCTTGACATTTGCATTTCGTCCTCTCAATTTCGTAAATAACAACACTCCACCCAGTGAAGGCAGTGAGTAGGACTTGTGTGTCAGAGGCTATATACACGTGGCCATGTGAAAGCATTTGGAGAGGGAGAGCGGACTCTCCCCACTCTCGACCGAACCAGGGCATTCGGAGGCACTCATCGTCTTATTTCTACAGTATTGCACTTTCTGTATGAACACCATTTGTAGTAAATCGTCTGAATTTTATTCCAAATTGTGTAGAATTGAAACTGTTAGAGTGGATTGATTCCATTCAATTTGAAAGAAGCCTTGAAAATGATTAATAACTGTAGAGGAATCCAAGTGTTGGCTCCCTATTGATGAGCATTAGTAGTCTAACATGAATTCTATGTTTACATGATGACATGCAACTTCGAAATGAATGACATACAGATACACTAGTATGATTGGTGTAGTATATCAGTCTCGAGATACTACATCTTTCTCTGTGACCTTTCTACGACCACTTATTTGAAAACTTTTTGTTGTCTAATCATGAATGTTCGGCATCATCGATTTAATAAGAACGTTAGTATAGTAACGTGAATAATGTGATTTAGTAGTGTGCTTTCATGTCTAAAATCATCAAATTGATACATGACAGTTATCCAGTAGTCAATGGTTTGAACTAACATCCAAACTATTGTCGATCTAAGTGATCTTTATCCATCTACTAATCAGATACTTTGTTTATATTCTGTTCATAGTGGAAAAAATGATGATGTATTCATATACTTTACTGATCATGGTGCACCGGGTCTAATTGCTTTCCCTGATGATGAAGTAAGTGTATATCAGTGTTCTTTACTATTTATAATTCGGTAATTATGTCTTTCAAGTAGGAAGTGGTTAAAATTCATCACGTGATTTTCGGATAACTGTGGTTTAGAGTAGATCATGTCTCCTTATTCTATTGACTAGAAAGCCCTAACTTATGTAGTTGTCTGGAAGGATTTCCACACACATGCTACTGGTTCCAACTGTCACCAAATATATCAAGTCAATAGATCCACCAATCTTCTGAACTAGCAATCGGCCTGATTCGTTGATAATGTTCTAATGTATGTTAAATGCTCAGTCACTTACTACAGTAGATTATGTTCGTTGGATGATAGTGACTCGAAAATCAGAATCACAGTTTGTTCTATCCTGGTTAGTGATCAGATGCACAGAATTTGAAAACTCTGTGTGTGAATGCAGATTGTGAACAACATGAACAAACAGATGGAAAACAACGAATGACACTTATATTAAGAGACGGCAAACGGAATTGTCACAATTTATGTTGATGAAAGTTTAACTGAAATGTTTCGCAAATATGAAACGTCTACTTAATGTTTGTGAGTAGTATTGTAATGAACAAACGTACTGGTGGGTACATCCAATCTACTTATCGTACTGAATTGCAGAATATCTTAGCAAAATATGAGAACCATACACTGAATACTTCATTAGCAAACTTCCATCATTCTTCCTTCACATTCTGTATGATTCTTCTAGTTCACAGTTTCTTCCTATTTTCCTTCTGTTCTCTTCAACTCGATCTTCTTAGACATTTGTTGACAGTTTTTTTCACTTCCGACTGGTGTTACCTACTAATTATTTTTGACAACATAAGTTATATACACTCCAGTATCTCTATTGATTGTTAGAATAATTTCAATCTGTAATTAGTATCTAATCCGTTTCAGAGGTGACACTTATCTGTCACGTCATGTGCTAGTGAAATTCTATCAATTAACCAATCAACAATGTGTATCGTGACCATTCGACTAAGTAAATCGATACATGCAACGAAGTTACGTTAGTTATCTCAAAACTCTACAGATTTATCAGTGAAACAGTATGAATTTAATGAATTTCACGTGATCATTAGATACACTAATCAGCTAAATTATAGTACATCATGTATTAGAAACTGCACGTGGTGATCAATACATTTCATATACATTAATGAGGTTCAACAAGTACCTGGAAAATGTAAATATTTGACTGTCGAAATAATCCAAACAATGCAGCCTTTTCAGAATGGTGATTAGTGGAGATCCTAGTATGGAAATCCTCAGCAGTGCTAAAATAGCCATTGTAGATGTTGTTGAATTTTAGAATTGACATCACGTACTGATCTCAATTAGACAACCACTGATGGTCAGGGAGCTTTTGGTCGCTGTTCCGTTTCAACATGGGATTGAAATATGAAGAATTATTACATAAGTGTATATGCAGAGACTGAAAGACTCGATTTTACCACTGATTAAGCCAAGAATTTGGATTCTTTATGTAGATGACACGTCCGTCATCGTGAAGAAGGACGAACTGGTAAACACTAACAATATGGTCAACAACGTCTTCGATGACATAACATTCATAATGGAAAAGCAGTCAAACAACAAACTACTATTCCCAGATGTACTAATCAACTAAATCGACAAAAGAAAACTGGAGATTCAAGTATATCTAAAGCTGACGCACACAGATCGAATTCTCAGTTACAGTAATAGTGACGCAAGGACTCAACTGCATAAAAACTTTGCTCAAGAGGACAAGAAGACACTGTAGCACACTTACAGCTCGAAAAAATGTATGTAAACATCTGAAAACTTCTTTTTCAAAAGAACCGCTACCCACTCATCAACACAACTCATCATTGGGAACAAAGTCAAATACGGAAACCAACAAACGGATCACCCTACCATATATATGAGAAATTACAACAAGATTGTTGAAGCTATTTGGAATAGGTGTAGTACATAAACCAGCAAAATCACCCCAACTAATCTTATGCAAATTAAAGGACGAAATGACAAAAGAAGAAAAACCGAATATCATCTACAAAATAAACTGTTCCAAATGCGAAAAACACAACATTCGACGAAGTTGACGCACCTTCATCATCGCCTGCACGAACATCAATTAGAGGTCAAACGCCATGACATATCTTTGCTTATATCAATGAATGTGGACAACTGCCGACTCACATTCGACTGAGGAACTGTTGAGATCTTGGACAGAGGGAATACTAAAAGCACTAGAGAATTTCTGGCACTCATGTCATTTAACAATCAACAAACACGTTGAAATCGATCAAGTCTATCAACTAACCAGAAAAATGGTGAACAAATATAGGACCAAGAATCATATCAATAGAAGATACAGTCGATATGGAAAAGTAGGCAATGACAGGTTAAAGGTAAACAATAACCAACCAAGATCGAGTTCAACAGGACAATTTGGGAGTCCATGTGGTAAAATCTGAACACTTCATTTTTATTTGAAGATTGTGCTGATGATGTTGTGTAGAAGAACAATGAAAGCTCCATGATCAAACCACCCAACTCAGAGAACAAAGCTCCGCCTACGGTCAACGTGGATTCAAAAATGTTTCGAATGCATAATCAGTGACTTATGAATTTAGTTTCAACGATATTGGAACTGTTATCTACCAGTAACATTCAATGGTGATGATAGTTGTATATGTAGGAAATGTAAACCATTATCAAATTGATCCAGTGGTTGTCAAGAGAATGGAATTTTCCGCATTCAATATTGTGTTGTCATTCCAGGGCTATGGGACAGTTTTGTTGCATGCTAGGTTCAAAGAGAATTGTGCATTATATGCATGCAAATCCTTCCCGTTAATGTTATTGTTCCTATGTGTTGACTTTAGTAACTCAAGAACTTCATCAGACTAGTCAAATACTTTCTCAGTATATGTATAGTATTCGCTTATGGGTTATCAAAGATAATAAGGATGATTGAAAGGTGATTATGATTTAAATTTCATATTTAACCAATATGTCAACACTTGAAGCTGTCAATGCCAATTAGAGACTGACCAGTTGCAGTCCTAACACATCGATGGGAAGATTCAAACAAACAATGCTAAATGAATTTAAACTTCATCCCATCGCACAAGTAAGTGGCTATCAGGACTCAGTAGCCGAGTGGATAACGCGGTGGTTTTGGAGCGAAAGGTACTGGGTTCGAGTCTCAGAGTGCACATCAACTGTGAGATGCCAGTGCATCCAGCTGACGAGCCCCGAATAGGACGAAACGCGCGTCCTGAATTCCACTTCTAGCCAATATCCATCTTTCATGTCAATGTTATGTTTGCTAGTCAGTAGTAATCAACAGTAAGACTGTCGTGAATGTACATTACCTCAAGATGGTATTTCATAAAAAGACGAATAACAGAGGCTGATAGTTAAACAGTTCAAGAACTAATGAAAGGATTCGATAAGACAAAATGAATGGATATTAATGAAAGTATACTCTGACTTAAGATCTGGATGGAGATGAAGAGTGAATGCATTTACTCCACTGTGAACGATGTTGAGCTATGTCACTCAAAATGTAAGTCGGCTCTGTTGAGATAAGATGGTGGTTGGAGGTGGTCAACAGGAAACCCTGGACCCGGGTTTTGTGCTACTTGGCACTCATCAGCAAGGTGTACTCGTAATCTTGAGGGAACTGGTGCTCTCTGATGGATTTGACACGTATGACATTGACTACCCAGTGATCAATCAATTGTGAAGTCGGCTATGTGTTATACATTTATAACATAATAGTCAATTCACCTTATTTCCTTTGTCTGTACTTTTCTTTCAAGTTATATGCCAAACAATTTATGTCAACGTTGAAATACTTACATAGTCACAAACGTTATTCAAAATTGGTGATTTATATTGAAGCATGTGAATCAGGTTCCATGTTCCAACGAATACTACCGTCGAATCTAAATAGTGAGTTCAATTTTGTAATCAGTACCCTTTTTCACAACACAGAATTAATGTGATTATTTAGCTTATTATCCTTGGTGTATCATCTGATGTGAGGATTTGAAGTTTGTAGTTGAAGAGTTCCCAGGAATAACGAGTAACGGTTTACAGTTCATGAGGTATGTCCACTTAAGAAGTACAAATTATCACTGCACAATTGACCGTCTACTCTTTTTTTACTTAAGATTATCGTCATCAGTGGAAATTCCACGAACACGGTCAGGAAGTTAACTGTCATCATAAATCCATTAGTCAACAATTGTTCTAGGATAAACTAGGAGTTTCATAATTGAAAGCATGAGTCAATTGAAGCTAGACCACCATGGAAAACCTGGAAGCACTGGACGGCCGTTCCATCCTATTGTGGGACTCCTCAGCAGTGCGCATCCACGAACCCTCACTTGCGAGATTTGGACCCAGGTGGTGGTCTTGCTTCAGTTGACTAATGCTTTCAACTATGAAACATACTAAATCTCCACAAAATCCCTTCTGATAATTAATATAAACTAGGAGTCCCAACATCAACATACTTCAATATAACACATGTTATCTATGTGTTGTATTAGATTTCAAGTGGGAATATATGTGTAGGTTCAAAGTGTATTATGGCATGTATATTGATTGAATAGAACCAGCAATGAAATTGACATTGTTTGTAGATTAAGTACAACATAATGGTTGTGCTTTCATTGAAATTGTGAAGATTCTATCACTTTTTTCGAAGATTCTATCACGAATCTCGCATTTCATATCGACAAACATGGAGATATATGAATCCTAAAATTTTTGTTATTTTCCATCACTTATTGACATTATTCTGAGGGAATTCCATTATGAATTCATGTTCACACTCAGTAGACACTTGAAGAGGTACCACGAACAGTTATATTATTGTAGATGAAATGTATGCGAACTCGAGAACTTCATTTGCAGTGTCAGTGAGATATGAATAGCACAAGAATACCTTTGAGGATGGAACCATCAAGATAGATGGTTCAATTTTTCCACTGGATACTTTAATATGGTGTGTCTAGATGTCGTTTGTGAAAACTTCGGAAGTTCTTGATAATTTCATTCTATATTCTCTTATGTCGAATATGAATTGTTCACTCCTTTCGATATTGTACAAATCGTTTTGTAAGAACAATCGGTTCTATGATTTGTGATTAGTCATGTATGATTAACAAAGAAAGTCACAAGAAAAGGGTTGATTGTTGGGATAGAAAGAATTCTCAGAAGTGACAAATAAACTTGATCATGAACAATAAGATCTTTAGTGTTATTAGGTGCAACAAGTGGGAAATTCTGAGGTTAAACGTAGAGTACTAGTTAGGTATAGCAAATGGATTTATGAGGTAATGAACATTTCTCAGCTGTGATGTTTAGTACATACATTGCGTGTATCCGTCTAACAACTACCTAAATGGACGATACTGCCTGTTGTAGGAGTAGGTTGGAAGAAAGCTACGGACAGTCAAACTAAGACATGACATCAGTTCATGAAAATAATGACTTCTGAACTAAACCATATAGGTGAGGATCTCTTGGTCGGGATTTGTGGTGTAATTGTAACCAATGGTTGGAGACCATGTGATATGGCTCTGAATTGTTCGCATTCACACAACCGTACTCACGTTTTATCGTCTTTTAGAATTTGAATGTGTAACGTTACATTTGGAAGAAATTTTCATCTAATACTTCTTCGATTTTTTCTTTTTACTTTACAGTTTACGCAACTACAGCTGCTAGTCCAACTGAATCTAGTTATGGTACATTTTGTGATGATCCAAAAATATCTGCTTGTCTAGCTGATTTATACTCATACGACTGGATTGTTGACTCACAAACAGTAGGTTATATACAGATATCTATATCTGTACTTAACATGTCGACACAATATCAAATCATTTTAGACATATAATCAGATATAATAAACGCTATGGATGTTTACCGATTCGGGTAGAAGTTTATGTTGATGATGTCGTTCAAAAGAACGATGAAAGCTCCACGATCAAACCATCTAGCTCAGAGAGCATAACTCCATCAAAATCACCCACCTGAGCTACAAATCTTCTCCACCATCTCAAATTCGGAATAGTCCTAAGTGATTTGAATCACCACTGAATCGCTCTTAGAACTAGATTGTTTACACTAATTAATAAATGGAAAGTCACTAGTGTTATCTTATCTAATTTTGGAGAAGCTCAGTTTTATACAGGATACAAGCATGTGTTTGTTGTACAAGTTAAAATCCTGCTTCGGTTTGGGCACCTGGGCAGTATCACAGCCCACACACAAATTATTTTGTGTGGCGCATATGTAGCTGGTGCCCTTTTGTACCAATATATATGTGTTTAAATAAATAAATAAAAAAAAACAAGTTAAAATACAACACAATGTAAGTCTTACTTTCTAAGATAAAGTGATTAGCTTCGGCTTCCAAATCTCATGCCTTCACTTTCATGCACACTTATTCCTATGTCTATTGGATAGCATAATCTAAACAATCACTGTTTTTTATATGATGACGGTCCTCGTAGAAAACACCTATTCGGTTGTTTAGTTTGCCCATGGATTTTTATGATGAATTGTATATGGTAGTGTGATGTCGAATAACAGCTGTTAATAATCACATTGCAGGCTCAACATCAAAATAGTGTTGGTTATGAAATCGAAAAATAGCAGGCTTATGTCCTACATATAGAAGTTAATTTTGGATAGACAATAATACATATATCTCGGTAGCTGGAACTAAGTTCCAACCCATATGGGATATGATGGAAGACAAGGGGACAAACCAGTAAGACACAGTTTCACAATAATCCTTATTCACCAAATCCTTTTCACTTACCTATACATTAAGCATTTTGTTGAATATATCTAATGTTTCTAATGTTTCTCTTCATTTTAAAGCATCATTTAACACAACGAACACTCGATCAACAGTATAAAGAGGTTAAACGTGAAACGAATCTTAGTCATGTTCAGAGATATGGTGATACGGTAAGCACCTACTATATATGTGACTAAATATGTGACACTCTCTCAATTTGGTAATGACAGGCAATGTCATACTGCTAATCACAGTTGATTGATCACTGAGTGGTGATCAATGTCATGCGTGTCAATTCCTCCTTAGTGCTGATCGAATGCTATCGATTAAGTTGCAATTCGGCCACTAGTCTAGGTGGCTCGACACTGCGTTCACTATGTTGAGATAAGATAGTGGTTGGAGATGGTCAACAGAAAACCCTGGACCCGGGTTTCATGCTACTTGGCACTCGTCAGCAAGGTGTACCTGTAATCTTGAGAGAACTGGTGCTCCCTGACGGATTCGATCCCGTGTCACTCAGCTTTACACTCAGAGACGTTACCACTGAGATATTCGGGCCGAGATCGACTTCCTGTAGGACTGAGATGTTATCACAATTGATTAATCACTGGGTTGTGATCAATGTCATGCGTGTCAAGTCTTTGCTGATGAGTACCAATTAGCACAAAACCCGGGTCCAGGGTTTCTTGTCGACCACCTCCAATCACCATCTTATTGTCATGCTGCTAACTTGACAATTGAATAATTATTGATAAAAATTGTAATACATTATTTTCTAGTTAAAGTTATGTACATGATTGTCATAGTTTGTGTTATGGTTGAGATAATACTTAGTCACCCAAGTTGAAGTAAATAGTTTTTCATGTAACCACTCTCCTAAATCTTGATCAAATGTATAATATATAAGGGAGTGTCTGAATATCAGGAGGTTCCGTGACATTGTTAACTATCAACCAAAATAGTTCAGAACATTATTCACTACTTCACTGTTCTAAGATCAGCTGTTTGAACATATAGGTTTTTAACTGTTCTAAGTGAACTGATTGTTGAAACAACCTTAAGGGCTATACGACTGTGTTTGAGCTAACATTTTCATGTGAACACCTTCCTACCAAAAACCGATCAGTAGAACTTCTATGTAAGAGATTATAAACTCAGAGTGGTGTTGGAATAATTCAGAAGAGTAACGGAGAAGTAAAACAGAACTCTATCAAAGTAGTTGATAATTAACTAATAAGTTTGCCAATCTTTGAGCATATATCCTAATGGATCTATTTTGTTGTGAAATAAAACTCATGAATCCAGAGCGATGCGATTTTTACACTAAATTATTTAATTAAATAAGCCTAGATTCAAACAACATGCTATCAGTTATTGTGGACTATCAATAAACCGCGATACTTGGCATTCAATAGTTATGATGATGATTTTGATGATGATGATGATGATTTAGATGATGATGATTTAGATGATTTAGATGATGATGATGATGATGATGATGATGATGATGATGATGATGATGATGATGATGATGATGATGATGATGATGATGATGATGATGATGATGATGATGATGATGATGATGATGATGATGATGATGATGATGATGATGATGATGATGATGATGATGATGATGATGATGATGATGATGATGATGATGATGATGATGATGATGATGATGATGATGATGATGATGATGATGATGATGATGATGATGATGATGATGATGATGATGATGATGATGATGATGATGATGATGATGATGATGATGATGATGATGATGGAGAGAGCAACTACAATGAAGTCATACTAAACACAGTACAAGTGATGTTTTCTAAAACATTAATTAAGAGACCTAATGAATGCTGTTTTGTTGTCTACCAAAGTGGTTGGTTTTTAGTCGCTTAGATCGAAATGACGTCTTTAAATAGGAAATGTTAGACAATAGTGATAATCGAATTTAATGTCTTTTGTTTGCTTGTCTGTCTAATTGTTTTTAATAGAAAATGGGTAAATTATACGTTAGTGAATTTCAAGGAAGTCGAGACAAGGCATCAACTGAGAACGATGAACCTCCAATGAAAGTAAGTCATACCTAATTAATGTGTAATTACTTCCATAAAAGAAAACTGAGAGATGTTTCTGACCAACATACTGCAGGTGAACGGTTAACAGATTCCTGACAAACTTCATGTTACACATGGATACCATTTACAGCTGATTAATGTTTTAATTATCAACTAGTGATATTAATGGGGTTTTCCACAAAAAAGATCCATCTGATTTCTCCCAAGTATACTTGAAGCATTCAACTGTTTGGGACAAAAATACGCTGGTGGTGAACTGAAAGCAGGAACATCAGAATGCTTGTCTAATTGTTAAATAACTATTCATTAACCAAATACCAAATACATATTCGTCACACAAATCTCATTTGATTTGTGTGAGGGCTGATGCTGCCCAGATGCCCAAACTGAAGTAGGTGGTTTTCTTAGGGGGCCGCACCCGGAGCCTTTGACCTAAAGGTCTGATCCACAAGGCAGTGGAGCATCGTGAGGAGATGCAGTCCCATGGTAGCCGGCGACCGACGATCGATTCATATGCCATTTGTTCCATCAGGATACTGTAGCTCATGTGCATCATTGGTTTGGAATGAGGGTTTTCCAACTCCCCTAGGTGGACTTTCCGTGTTCACCAACCCGGTTAAAGCGCCGGACATTCACATTTCGTCCTCTCAATTTCGTAAGCAACAGTAATGCCACGAGAAGGCGGTGAATAGGACTTTCCTGTCAGAGGCTATATACGCGTGGCCATATGAGAGTATTTCGTGATGGAGAGTGTACTCTCCCCACTCTCATCCGTACCAGGGTAATCGGGGGCTCATTAACACAGGAAATCTTTACATTATCATGAATAGCCATCACTAATATTTATCCCAATTTATGAAGTAATTATTTGTTTCACATTGGAGATTAAAAGATCATGATTGAATGGATGATGAAGACACTAGAAACTGATTTGCACTAATAAGATATAAACTAGAAACGAATTCGGTTGTTAACCACAATACCATGTGTTTCAGTTAGGTGTGGGAATACAGAAAGATTATATTTGATCGTTGACTACAATGAATTATGATCTCGTGAAAACACAGAACCATTGAAACATCGTTTATCAATATATAATGATAGTGGAAACAATGAGTGGATGATTTCTGTTCCTTGATCTAACTGTCGAATGCACAGTCCAATAATGTCACCTAGATCACTCATCAGTTTGAAACAAGGTTTCAGGTAGAAAAACTTTCAAATGCATTGGTCAGTAAAGTGTGTTGATTTTAATTCAATTGACTCACGCTTTCAACTATGAAAATACTAAATCTCCACAAAAAACCCCTTCTGATAATAATAATAATAATAATAATAATAATAATAATAATAATCAAATGCTCACCAATGACTGAATTGAAGAGATATTTCGTGGAGTTCTAGTGAGAAGCAGTGACCAGTGGAGTTGAAGCCACGTCTGTTGTGAGATGTCAACTGACTGAAGACAATCGGTGAAAGGTTGCTCAACTTCGTGGATTGGTTGAAGTTAGACATTAACACCATTGCATGCCGGCTCACTGGTGTATCGGCTAAATGCTCTGGCTCGAGACTGATAAGTCCTGGGTTCGAATCACACGAGTGTGGGATCGTGGGTGCGCACTACTGAGGAGTCCCGCAATAGGACGAAACGGCCGTCTAGTGCTTCCAGTTTTTCTATGGTCGTCTAGCTTCAATTGATTCACGCTTTCAACTATGAAAATACTAGACCTCCACAAAAACCCCTCCTAATTTTAATTCCATCATTTCCTATCAACAAACTTCATGTCTCAAAATGTCAATGTTTTGTCAATAGAATTCAAGTTTCATAATTTAAACAAGCACTAGATAATCATTTCTATGTTTTGTTTTCATTTAGCCAAAGCATTCCATCGCTTCAAGAGATATTCCATTGCATAGTCTACATCGTCAAATAATGATGACCAATAATGCAGAAGATAAAAGCTTACTAATGCAAATTCTTGGTTTGAAACTGAAGGTGAGGTGTTTTTCCCTGACCATTACTTATTTAACTTTGTTGATGTATCCACTCTTTTCCACTTATTGTTACATGACACTGATTTTCAATATATCCCAAGCTATCACAGTTCACAGTTATATAATATTCCCTTATCGGCCAGGGTAATCTTGCACTGGTTTTCAGGAGAACCAGACATCATCCAGACTTTCACGCGGCAACGCAAACAATACAGCTCAATCCCGTTTAACAGGACAGCCAGACAGTGATCAGGCTTAGCCCAAGCAGTACAGCTCAATCACGCCCTATAGGAGAACCAGACGCTATATAGGCTTCAACGCTACAATCCGAACGGTACAGCGCAATCCTGTGGCGCAATCACTCAGGTAACAAACACCCTGGTGGACCTATCACCACTACATATTTTATAGAATTTTTCTCTTAGAATTATCACAATAGTCTGGACATAAATATTCAACTATATAGACAATTCTGATAAATCTTTCACCCTTCTAACAAGTCGACCCCAATGAAAACTTTTATGGTAATGGTAATATTTTTAAATGGTAGTGTCTTTCGGAAGTTGATGTTATTAATCAGTCTCTCATGACAAACATGTATTCTGCACAGACTGTCTCAATAATGCCATTTAGTCACAAGTTCGAATTAGAGTTAGAAAGGTGACAAACAATGGTATCCAGGAAGAACATGTTGTTTTAATTTAGTCTTGTCAGTGGACTAACCTTCATCCCAGTGTTGTTGCTTATATACGAACTGCAGCCCGGTACACTTCGGTGAACATATCCATTGTATTATCCACTGAGGTACCAAGCCTAGATTTATACTACCTTTAGTACTAGGTACGAATTCAATTTTTAAGTATATTCTTTCTCTTAGTATTGTTTGTTTGGATCTTCCCATCGATGTGTTTAGGACTGCAACTGGTCAGCCTCTAATTGGCATATGTGCATACTGTGCGTATTGCCTCGATATACCTTAATTCACAAGCATGGTAAGCAGAGATGGATAGTGGCTAGCAGTGGAATCCAGGACGTGCGTTCCGTCCTATTTGGGACTCGTCAGCTGGATGTACCTGCATCTCAGAGTTGATGTTCACTCTGGGACTCGAACCCAGTACCCTCGCTTCAAACGCCATGGCGTTATCCACTCAGCTACTGAGTCCTGATAGCCACTTGCTTGTGGCCGAGTGGATAACGCGATGGCGTTTGAAGCGAGGGTACTGGGTTCGAGTCCCAGAGTGAACATCAACTCTGAGATGCATGTACATCCAGCTGACCAGTTCCAAATAGGACAAAAGGCGCGTCCTGGATTCCACTGCTAGCCACTATCCATCTCTGCTTACTATTCTTTCTCTGTTGTAAATAAATGAATTCATATCACAGTAGTACGTATACTGTTTCTATCTGGTTCAAATAACGTTTTCTCTTAGAAAGCGTAAACTACATCCTGAAAGGTTTTTTACACTGTACAGTCTGTCATTACGTAACCACGTGCTTTGAGATGTTGATTCATTGAGTATCTCTTCAAAACTCTGATGAATGTTATCAAAGTTCACAGTAGTATGAGACATGAAAAGTGAATTAACATAAAGCGAGTCCAAACAAGCAGCTTGATACATTCCATAATATTATTCTAATATTTAATCAGTCCGGCAGATTCAAAGTGCTTTTCTTAATTCCCAATCAATACTTGATTGGAGTCAGTCATTCTTATGTGAATGATTTCACATATATGTTACTTCTTTACTTATAAATGCAACCGGTGGTGTATTCAGTAATAAAGTTCGTCGTAAATCATTATCTTTCTCTTCTCACCAATACGATTTGTATAAAAGCCATTTAGGGTTGTTTAACTTCTCTTCATTTATTTTATAGTATCTGTTGATCGCTAACGGATATTTTCATTATAGTTGGTCTGTAGAGACTGTTGAATATCATTGTTTACATCATGGACTGATCCTAATTAGACAGGAAAACTATGAGATGAGAACTCATTGGTCTGAAGGTTAAGTCTTCACATAGGGACGTGAATATTACAGGTTCAACTGTCGATGAGCTCATCTATCCACACTGTTGAGAAGTCCATAGTGGAACTCAACAACTTTCCATTGCTTTCTTGTTAAAAAACGTTATGTAACAGCGATCATCCAGTGATGTGAACCAAATCACTGAACATTTTACCTTCACTTGTTTGATGTTTATAAGATGCTATATATTGATCCGTTTATTTCGTACGAGTTCATTTCAAGTGAAAAGATATTTAGTGTTGAGTCGGCTTCCGGAGAACTTCAACGGAGCCTCCAGAGGCCCAAAAGGAGACGAAGAGCCCTAGCCAATCAGAGTATGATGGGACATCCTAGAATTCCAACGTGGCGTGCTACTATCGGTCGGTAGCATAATATGTCGTTAACGGATTGGCTGAAATATGATGTTGATTTAACAGACGCTAACACCTACAAATACCTATGATTTTCTGTACAAGAACGAACCTTGGAGTAAAGTTTTTTTCTCTCATACTTGCGTCTTCTCTCTGATGTTCAAGTCGCTAAGTAGTTCTAGCCTATGGGTTACCAGAATAGCTTAGGAAAACGAATATAGCGTTCAATCGACAAGACTTATCATTTAGAACAACTCAATCATACCATTCACAAATTCTCCTCGTATATTACGTGTGTTAGATGTATATTTATCTCCCTACTATTTAACAGCATTTTAATGTAATTTTTGACAGAGAAGAGATCTCATTGAGGACACTATGAAATTGATAGTGAAAGAAATGAATAATGAAGAAATACCAAATACCAAGGCAACTATCGATCAAACATTGGATTGTACAGAATCCGTCTATGAACAGTTCAAAAGTAAATGTTTCACACTACAACAGGTAAATACTTTCATTCGAGTGGATCAATCTTCCAAACAAATTACATCTCATTTATATAGTCTCATCTGTAATGACAAACTCACTTTGATATGTTGATGGACCCTTTATATTTCACTGAGAAGCGTACACTTTTCTAATTAGGTTGACATAGCCATGAGTGTGTCAGTTGTGGTCTGCCATTTGTGGCTTTTATTCGAATGTTACCACAAGAGAGATTTCTAACGTTTCAACAATGTCGACAGACAGACAGACATAGAATGTCAGTCATTCTGTTAATGCTAGTGAAAAGCGTATTCAGAAAAGAACTAGTATAAAAATTAATTGTGATTTAAAATGATATCAGCTTTACTGGATTGTAAACACTTAGAGATTTCAGGTAGATTTGTTTGAAACGAAGACTTACTGAATATAGAGTCTGAAGTGAAACCACTTAATTACTTACTTTCGCCTGTTACTCCCAATGGAGCATAGGCCGCCGACCAGCTTTCTCCAACCCACTCTGTCCTGGGCCTTCTTTTCTAGTTCTTTCCAGTTCTTGTTCATTCTTCTCATGTCTGTCTCTATTTCTCGGCGTAATGTGTTCTTTGGTCTTCCTCTTCTCCTTTGACCTTCACGATTCCATATGAGGGCTTGTTTTGTGACACAGTCGGGTGCTTTCCTCAATGTGTGTCCTATTCACTTCCAGCATTTCTTCCCCATTTCTTCCTCCACCGGATGAAATCTGGTTTGTTGTCTCCCACAGTAACTTGTTGCTGATAGTGTCTGGTCATCGGATCCGAAGTATCTTGTGTAGACAGCTGTTAATAAACACTTTTATCTTCTGGATAATGGATTTCGTAGTTCTCCACGTCTCTGCCCCATACAGAAGAACTGTCTTGACATTTGCATTGAAAATTCTAACCTTGGTGTTGGTTGACAATTGTTTTGAGCTCCAGATGTTTTTCAGCTGTAGGTATGCTGCTCTTGCTTTGCCGATCCGTGCCCTCACATCTGCATCTGATCCACCGTGTTCATCAATGATGCTGCCCAGATATGTAAAGATTTCCACATCCTCCAAAGCTTCTCCGTCAAGTGTAATTGGATTGGTGCATATTGTATTGTATCGGAGAGTCTTGCTTTTCTCTTTGTTTATATTGAGACCTACTGCTGCTGAGGCTGCTGCTACACTGGTCGTTTTCTCCTGCATTTGTTGTTGCGTTTGTGATAGAAGAGCCAGATCATCCGCGAAGTCTAAATCGTCAAGCTGCATCCTGCCTGTCCACTGTATCCCGTGCTTTCCTCCAGATGTTGACGTCTTCATAATCCAGTCGATCACCAGGAGAAAGAGAAAGGGTGGGAGTAGGCAACCTTGCCTAACTCCGGTCTTTACCTCGAACGAGTCGGTGAGTTGTCCTCCGTGGACGATTTTGCAGTTTAGTCCATCATAGGAGTTCCGTATGATGTTGACTATCTTCTCAGGCACGCCGTAGTGTCGAAGAAGCTTCCATAGTGTCGTCCTGTCCACGCTATCAAATGCCTTCTCGTAGTCGATGAAGTTGATGTACAGTGATGAATTCCATTCGATTGATTGTTCCACAATGATACGTAGAGTTGCGATTTGATCTGTGCACGATCTATCCTTACGAAATCCAGCTTGTTGATCTCGAAGTTGAGCGTCCACGGAATCCTTCATCCTGTTTAACAATACTCTGTTGAAGACTTTTCCTGGTATTGAGAGGAGAGTGATGCCCCTGTAGTTGTCGCACTTGCTCAGATCGCCTTTCTTTGGTATCTTGATAAGAAGTCCTTCTTTCCAGTCTGTTGGTACATGTTCTTCGTCCCAAATCTTACCGAAGAGGATGTGGAGTATCTTGGCAGTTGCTGTTACATTTGCTTTCAGTGCCTCTGCCGGGATGTTGTCTGGTCCCGCTGCGTTTCAGCTCTTGGTTTGTCTAATGGCCATGCTGATCTCTTCAATTGTTGGTGGGCCAATATCGATTGGGAGGTCTGTGGGTGCTGCTTCGATGTTGGGTGGGTTCAGTGGATCTGGTCGATTCAAGAGTTCCTTGAAGTGTTCTACCCACCTGTTTCGTTGTTCTTCAATATCGTTGATTACTTTGCCTTCCTTGTTTTTCACTGGTCTTTCTGGTTTACGGTAATTTCCAGCAAGTTTCTTTGTTGTATCATACAGTTGTCTCATGTTTCCCTCTCTTGCAGCCTTTTCCGCTGTCATCGATAAATATTCCACATATTTACGTTTGTCGGTTCTGATGCTCCTCTTCACTTGCTTGTTTGCCTCTGTGTATTCGGCTTGTGCCTTGGCTTTTTCTGCTATTGTTCGGCTGATATTGATTGCTACCTTCTTGTTCCTCATTGCTTCAATCTTATCCAGTGTACCAACAGTGATCCATTCCTTGTGATGGTGCTTCTTTTGGCCCAGAACCTCCTGACATGTTGAAACGATTGCCTCCTTGATACCTTTCCAGCTGCTCTCTATGGTGGTTCCATCTCCATTGAGTAGGTCATGAAAGGCCTCGAACCTGTTGCTGAGGGCTATGTTAAATTCGTTGAGTTTGTCAGCATCTCGAAGAAAGGCCGTATTAAACTTTTGTGATGTTGTCCGCACAGTTGTCCACTGCTTCTTGAGTTTTAGTTTCATCTTGGCGACCTGCAAATGGTGATCGGATGCCATATCAGCTCCTCTTCTGGTTCTCACATCCTCCATCGTCCTCCTGAACTTTTTGTTGATGCAGACATGGTCGATTTGATTTTGTGTAGTGTGACCTGGTGAAATCCAAGTGGCTTTGTGTATGTTTTTGTGTGGGAGTATGGTGCCACCTATGACCAGTTTATTGAAGGCACATAGGTTTGCAAATCTCTCACCGTTTTCGCTCCTTCCTCCCAGTCCATATTGTCCCATGACGTCGTATCCAGTGTTGTCCTTTCCAACCTTGGCATTGAAATCTCCCATAAGAATGGTCAGGTCCTTGGTTGGGCACTTCTCGAAGATTGACTGCAGCCTATAGTAGAATTGGTCTTTAGCGTCTTCATCGTAGTCGTTGGTCGGCGCATAGCATTGGATGATGTTCATTGTAATGCCCTCTCTCTTTGTTCTGAAGGAGGCTTTGATGATCCTCGGTCCATGAGATTCCCATCCTATAAGTGCATTTTGTGCTTTTCTAGACAGCATCAGTGCCACTCCTTGTGTATGTGGGGCATTTTCTTCTTCATGACCGGAGTATAACAGAAGTTTCCCTGAAGACAGTCGTTGTTGTCCAACCTGCGTCCAATGTGTTTCACTGATTCCAAGCACTACCAGGTTGTATTTCCTCATTTCCGCAGAAATTTGGAAGACTCTGCCGGTCTCCCACATTGTCCGGACATTCCATGTACCTATAAAAATTGTCGCTCTGGTTGTAAGAAGGTGAAGTGAAACCACAGCTGACAGAAATAATTTTCAGAGGAATGAGAACTTTAAGTTCCATGTACAACAAAATGTTTGTTGTTATCTATTTCATTTAAATTGGCAGCAAAAGTTATACGATAATGAATTTTGCCTCAAATACGATTCTCCTGATCTGAAATCTGTTTGATTCAGTGTATAGGGATGACATATTTATGTTGAACACTGCATGTGACAGGTTTACGGTTAGGATGGGTTTGCGAAAGTACCAATTTTTTCTTAACAAACAAGAAGAGATTGAATTTCCGTACGTCTAAGACTCAGAACAACCTACGTACAGGAATTCTGTGTTGAAATCAAAATCTCATGACCTGTTTCAACTATACGCGAAGCAATGGATGAGGATGGATGTTTGTTATCTGCTCTTATTGGATTATTTGTTTGTAGTCGTTTTGACGTTCATCTTAACACACGTTTTCTACAAGCTACATTACTGAACTTCATGACAACTGTGCATTTCATCATGTCAGTTGAGTGATTATATACTCAGTAAACTATAAGATACTTTTGGTAAGCAAAGATGGATAGTGGCTAGCAGTGGAATCCAGGACGCGACTTTCGTCCATTTTGGAACTGGTCAGCTGGATGTACCTGCATCTCACAGTTGATGTTTACTCTGGGACTCGAACCCAGTACCTTTTTCTTCAAACGCTATCGCGTTATCCATCTCTGTTTACCATGCTTGTGAATCAAGGCTATATCGAGGCAATACACACAGTATGCACATTTACCAAATTAGAGACTGACCAGTTGCACTCCTAAAAACATCGATGTGAAGATTCAAACAAACAATACTAAATGAATATAAGATTTTCAGTATCTCCTGTTAGCATATTCAAACTAAACACAACATATCTAATTAAACATTAAACAATTTTATCCGTTTGAATTGATTTCAGGCTCCAGAAGTTGGAGGGCACTTTTCTACTCTTTACAATTATTGTGCGGATGGTTATACAGCTGAAACGATCAATGAAGCAATCATAAAAATATGCGGTTAAATCAAAATTAATTTCTCAGTGTAATAAACTTTGTTGGTGTGGAATTTTAAATAAATGATTCTTTTCACAATAACAAGCCTTTATTCACTATAGCTAAAGTTAAGGGTGATTTACTCATTGAGCTGGGTCACTTGATTGTTAAGTATCCAGTACATT
This sequence comes from Schistosoma rodhaini, assembly GCA_944470415.2. Classification (NCBI taxonomy): domain Eukaryota; kingdom Metazoa; phylum Platyhelminthes; class Trematoda; order Strigeidida; family Schistosomatidae; genus Schistosoma; species Schistosoma rodhaini. The sequence continues at coordinate 2,228,141 of OX104036.1, read as the reverse complement.
TTTAGATAATTGAATTCAACTCAAATTCGATGGTGACGACCTCGTAGTGACAGTAAAACTGTCAGCCAGTCAGTCACAACGTTGAACTTCGTACGTACGTACATTAGTTCGAGTCGCCATATCACATTAGCATAGAGATGCAGTTGTCGATTCAAATCCCATAGTGGTAGAAGGAGTTAGAGTATAAGCATTATGTGAGAGATTAGGGTTTGAATATGTTATTCAAGGAGTATAATCCAGTGCAATAAATTTGGAAAGAGAAGAAAGATGGAGACATTAAGCATTCAGTTTAAAATTTGACAGAACACATAGAGTGGATGCACCTTCACCATTTCAAACGATTTTGAGCAATATCATTCAAGGTCTCTAACTTTCGATTGCTAGCATCTCGTGAATCCCAACCAGGTAGTCTACACCTACCAACATGACTCAGTCCACTTGTCTGTGACTTCATGGATTTGTGCCACGTTTTGGTCTGACCGCCCCTAGTTTTCTTCCAACCTAATCCTACACCATAAAACATTGCACGTTGAAGCAGTCGGTGGTTGGGCATACGTAACACGTGTCCAAGCCATCTCAACTGATGAAGTTTCACTACTACAACAATCGATTTGCCATCCTTACCTAGTACCTTTTTCTCAACAACTGCATTACTTAGTCGGTGATCCCAGGATAAATGAGCAATGCTTCGAAGACACCTATGATCGAATACTAGAAGCCTACGAATATATTTTACTCTTATCAGCTATGTTTCATTTCCGTAAAGTAGGACGGAACGAACTGTTGCGCAGTAAACCCGTCCTTTGATTGGTAGTTGGATATCTCGCCTACGACATAAATGACGCAAGTTGGTGAAAGCTAGTCGAGTTTTCTGTATCCGTGCTGAGATTTCGTCACACACCAGACCACAAGGGCTGATGAGACTCCCAAGATATAAGTGATGTGGTCAACACGCTCAACTGCTTTACTACCTATCATTAGTTCATGTGACGATGCGACCCAATCCTGAAGTAACATTTTGCACTTCGAGGGGGAGAATCGATAATGTAAAATCAAAAAGGTATTAATGAATAATAATAGTTGTAGTCGTAGTAGTAGTACAAGTAACTGTTGAGAATGCTATTCTAAAGCTGATCAAATAAAATATTTTCAATATTTTTTTCTTAAGAATTTACGGGGGTTATTATCGTTTCTTAATATCTAATCTATCTGAAAACGTGTTTCAAGTTATTCTTGTCTAGAGAACTTGTTGTTTAATTCGTCAAGTCAATAGGTATTGTTCTAATAGAAATAGTGCTCAAAATGCAGATCAATAAGAAACGGATTCTTTTTTCATTTATTCATAATAAACTGTGAATAATGCTAATTAAAGATGCACTGAACAGTAGATACTCTATTAGACATCCGGATCAATATCCTTATATAGATGTTTCTCTCATATAGCCGTTTTGTTGATCCTACAGGTATATTGTTCAGATTGTATGGAATGGCTGATGTATCCAAAGGGAAGCTGGTTTGACTTCACTTGTATAGGTTGATCGATCATAAATTTTTTAAGCTTACGATGCGCTGGGTATCTATGATTTATGCTAAATGAACTGTTAGCAATCCATAATATTTTGAAATAAAGCATTACATGTAGGGAAAAAAATCAGTGAAAACTGTTACAAGTGACAATTGATCGATCACTGGGGGGGGGTGATCAATCAATTGTGATTACATCTCAGTCCTACAAGAGGTCGGTCGCGGCCCGAATAGCTCAGTGGTAACGTCGCTGACTGTAAAGCTGAGTGACAAGGTATCAAATGCATCAGATATGTTTTTCAATTGCCTCGAAGCATTCCTAAGTATTAAATCAATGTCCCCAGTTAAAGGGGGTGTCTTGAATTACCGTCATTACGATAAGGAAAGAAATAATTAAATTGATTTCACGGTGATATGTTGTGCTCTTCATGCAAATCAAGATTTGATACAAACACGTATTTCATAATTCTTTAAAATATTTGATACGTTTTTCACTTAATTATGTGATGTGAACTGTAATTAGCTGATAATGGTGGGTGTTCGCTAACTCTTTCACTTAGTTGTCTGGTAGTATGCCTAATATGTGTTTCTTCATACGTGCAGCTGGATTCGTAGATTAACATAAAACTGGTATAACCAGGTCACCTGTCTGCATTCCTTTTGACCAAAGACCACATTAAAATCGAATGTAAGATACACTTCTTATAATGAAAATTTAACTGCTCTAACAGATTCATATAAATTTATGTAGTCAGTTGGTGTTTATGAGTAGATAGTACCCATCGATCCTTGATTTTATCGAATTGCACGTTTTGTACAAGACTATCAGAATTAATTTTGATCAATCTAGGTTTACTTTGAAGTTGAGCGTGTTGACCACATCACTTATATCTTGGGAGTCTCATCAGCCCTTGTGGTCTGGTGTGTGACGAAATCTCAGCACGGATACAGAAAACTCGACTAGCTTTCACCAACTTGCGTCATTTATGTCGTAGGCGAGATAACCAACTACCAATCAAAGGACGGGTTTACTGCGCAACAGTTCGTTCCGTCCTACTTTACGGCAGTGAAACATGGCCGATAAGAGTAGAGGATATTCGTAGGGCTACTAGTATTCGATCATAGGTGTCTTCGAAGCATTGCTCATTTATCCTGGGATCACCGACTAAGTAATGCAGTTGTTAAGAAAAAGGTACTAGGTAAGGATGGCAAATCGATTGTTGTAGTAGTGAAACTTCATCAGTTGAGATGGCTTGGACACGTGTTACGTATGCCCAACCACCGACTGCTTCAACGTGCAATGTTTTATGGTGTAGGATTAGGTTGGAAGAAAACTAGGGGCGGTCAGACCAAAACGTGGCACAAATCCATGAAGTCACAGACAAGTGGACTGAGTCATGTTGGTAGGTGTAGACTACCTGGTTGGGATTCACGAGATGCTAGCAATCGAAAGTTAGAGACCTTGAATGATATTGCTCAAAATCGTTTGAAATGGTGAAGGTGCATCCACTCTATGTGTTCTGTCAAATTTTAAACTGAATGCTTAATGTCTCCATCTTTCTTCTCTTTCCAAATTTATTGCACTGGATTATACTCCTTGAATAACATATTCAAACCCTAATCTCTCACATAATGCTTATACTCTAACTCCTTCTACCACTATGGGATTTGAATCGACAACTGCATCTCTATGCTAATGTGATATGGCGACTCGAACTAATGTACGTACGTACGAAGTTCAACGTTGTGACTGACTGATTTCACATTACATCGTATATATCAATAATTTTTTTGTCAAATCTTTCAAACAAAGTGTTGTTAAGCTATTGTATTATGTAGCTTCCGTTTTGCATTTTCTTAATAATCATCTCATATTTACTATTATTATCAAATTGATGTGAACATTTACTCATTCGCTAAATGTTGTATCCCGAAGAGAATTGTGAATGGTGACTTTTGAGGACTATTTATGGATCAATATGATATGTATATTTCTTATTGTATAATTGTTAAGTACCTTAACTGGTCATATTCATGTTCCTTTTATAATAAGCTTTATTTTGATCTATAGACTATTATTATACGATTTACCATTCTTGAGTTCTCCCTAGTCTATTGATTACTGTTCCCCCTATTCACAACCATATTTGGCCGAATCTTGTACAAATATTATTTCCTATTTTATTATTACGATGTGATCTGTTTGATTGGTATATAAACCCAGTTTGCTTGAAGTAAATGATTCATATTGCAGAGTCTGTTATTGATGTTGTGAACTTAACTGACTTGACTAGGCAGAAAGTAGGACTGATAAGAACTCAAGACTGCTCATACGGCTTTTGTGTATTATTGATCCGATCAATAAATCATTGTTCTCTAATAGGTGAGCCAAACGATATAAAAACTGGGGCACGCACTCACACGTTATAACACCAAAAAAAAACGACAACAAATAAATCAATAAACAAAAAAGGTATGAAAATGAATAAAAAATAAATCATCTTTTAAATAATAATAATAATAATAATAATAATAATACAAATGAACAAAATCAATATGAGGCGGAAAGATGAAAGAGAAAGATCAACAACAACAAAAAGAAACAGGTTTCTAAATGTAAATTTTTGTTTTGAAAAAAAAAAGAAAAATAAGCCTATTAAGAATTTACTGAATGATCAATGAATTTCGAGTTCCGTAATGGATCTAGTTTATTTAATGGATCATTTGAATTTAACTCTGATTCATGATTATGTAATTCAGTAGTAGTAGTAGTAGTAGTAGTTGAAGAATTGAAAAGATCTTCAAAATCTTGACGAGTATAACGTTTATTATATGTAGAATTTTTAGTTAAATTATTTAAATTTATTAAATGTTCAGGTAGTTTAGAGTTATCTGTTTGTTTATTGATTTCTGAAGATTGTGACAGTAAATTAGGCGGATCATCTGATAATGATATGATAGTTGAAGGATTTACATTGGATTTATCGATTGGCTGTTGTTGTTGTTGTTGTTCATCATTAACAGGCATTTCATTCTATCAAATAGAAGATAATGAAGTAATAAGAAAAAAACTGAGTGAAATAGACAAAATACAATACAATGCATTCAATACATATAGCTCATATCATGGACTGACTTTGGTTAGATAATTGTTGAAGAACAGGAAGTACTGAACAACTATTTCGTCCTAGTATAGGACACCTTAACCATCAACATTCTTGATGCCACTGTGGATGACACCAAGGATCGTCATTCCTCGCGGCGAGAGATTAGCCCTTTCATAACATTGAATTCAACAGTTAACATTTCCAACTTCAGTCAATTCCAGATTATTTATTTATTTGAACACAAAAATATTGGTACAAAGAGGCACTGAATACATATACGCTACACAAGTCACTTGATTCGTGTGTGATACTGCCCGGGTGCCCAGACTGAAGCAAGTGGTTTTCTTAGGGGACCACACCCAGGGCTTTTGACCTGGAGGTCTAATCCACAAGGCAGTGGAGCATCGTAAGGAGATGCAGTCCCATGGTAACCGGTGACCAACGATTGGTTCATTCGCCTTTTGTTTCCTCAGGATCCTAGAGCTCATGAGGACCATTGGTTTGGAACCAAGGTTTTCCAACTCCCCTAGTTGGGTCCCCTATATCTACCAACCCGGTTGAAGTGCCGAACATTTGCTTTTCGTTCTCTCGATTTCGTAACGAACACCCCCACCACGAGAAGGTAGTGAGTAGGACTTCTCTAACAGTGGTTGTATACGCGTGGTCATGTGATAGTATTTCGAAAGGGAGAGTGAACTCTCTTCACCCTCGGCTGTACCAGGGCATTTGAGGACCGATTCCAGATACTAGATGAACACCAACCATTGTTGTTGGTGTTAGTTGTCTCACGCACGAAATGATGAAATCCACACTGCTGAATACTCCCTAACTGAAAAGAAACAGCAGTACAGAGCCTTTTGGTTTTTTTACAGTTTTTTTAATCAAAGTTACTCAACGATGTGAAACCCCGAATTGAACAATCTCTACAATAAAATTCATTTAGTATTGTTTGTTTGAATCTTCACATCGATGGGTTAGGACTGCAACTGGTCAGTCTCTAATTGGCATACGTGCATACTGTGAGTATTGCCTCGATATAGCCTTGATTCACAAGCATGGTAAGCAGAGATGGATAGTGGCTAGCAGTGGAATCCAGGACTCGAACCCACTACCCCATCGCACAAGCAAGTGGCTATCAGGACTCAGTGGCCAACTGGATAACGCAATGGCGTTTGAAGTGAAAGGTACTGGGTTCGAGTCCCAGAGTGAACATCAACTCTGAGATGCATGTACATCCAGCTGACGAGTCTCAAATAGGACGAAACGTGCGTCAAACTGGATTCCACTACCAGCCACTATCCATCTCTGCTTACTAATCTCCACAATACTTCATAAATAACAGCTCAATTAGATATGAAGTTGTCCAGTTACTTAATTAAACACTTTTTTTTACAAATAAGTAAATACCATTTACCTTTAATGTAGCTTGATTTGATTCATTATTTTCTAAATTAGAACCAGTAAACTTATCTTCAGTTTCTACACTATAAGAAGTAGTCAATCCAGATTGATTAGACATGGACCATTTATCAACTACTGAAATTAAATCATCTAATTTTAAAAATTGTTTTGAAAAAAGATTATCCAATGGATTATTCTTATTAAATTGTGTTGAATTAGTGATTGAACTGCTTGCTTCCGAGTTATTCATTGTTGTTGTTGTTGTTGTCGTTGTCGTCAGTGTTGAAGATGATCGATGTTTTGGACCAATCACAATATCATTTTTAGCTAATGTCTCAATAGCAGAATAACCAATTAGACGTACAGCATTATATAATTGATATGAATTATTTAATACACCATAACGTTGTTGACATAAATAACCAGCTATAGTGAATACATCACTCATTCTATTTAATATATCTGCATGTAATATACCAACGGATGCAGTAATAAATATACCACTTAATTCAGTACCATATTCACAAACAACTACTATAGGATGAATTAAATTACGTTGTTGTTTATAATAATTATGTACATGATGAATGAATGTTACTAATTGTACAACATTTCGATCATTCATTGAACTGTTATCATGATCTGATGAAGGTATATTCAAAGGAAATGGATAATGATATGTGAAATGAACTAGACTACGTGTTATTTTTGTATTGTAATCTTGTACAGTAATAATTCGTTCAGTCCATGGATGATGATGATGATAATGATGTTGTGTTGAAGAATTGGAATGACGATTTGAATCATTTATCTCGATATCTCTATTTTGATCATCTTGTGGCATGGTATTCCTTTCAATAGAAGATTGTTTAATAGATTGTAATCGTATTTCTATATGACTTCCAGGTAATAATAATTTAGCACCAGTTTTATTATCTGGCAAATATGTTGGAATACGTAATGGATCATGTTCATCATCAGAAGCTCCTTCACCAGATGAAATCGAGGAATAAAATGACTTATTATTATTATTATTATTATTAGTAGTAGTAGTAGTAGTAGTAGTACGATTCATACGAGATGGTATTAATGTAACTATAATTTCACAATTTTGTTCAAGTATCATTGTCCAAAAATCAATAATTGTTTTAATCATTGGAACTTGTGTAATAATATACCTTGGACACCAATTACCTAAATGATATTGAAAATCAATATAACTTGCATTAATATAATCATTTTTTAATGATTTTAATATTACACGATTATTATCGTAAGGAACATAATTTTGATTACGATTTTTGGATGGACAACATAGTGCAATTGCATGTGTTGGTCGTTTACCATTGAAATAAATAGAAGTTGTAAAAGAATTAGCAATTGTTTGTACTTTTTGCCATGCTTTATTTAATCGAGTTATAGTAGTAGTAGTAAGATTTGATGAAGTTACTGGGATATCGTTATCTCCGGTAGTAATTAATTCATTAGGATTTTCTAACCATGTAAGAAGTAATTCAGCCGATGTAATAAATTGATTTAACACAAGTGGATCAGATAATAATTCCGGTGGTTGACATTTTGATAGGACTGGTTGACAATTAATAGAATTCGGTGTAACAATTGAAGAAGTAAGTGAATCAGATTGGATTGGATTTAAAGAGGAATTTTTATTTTCATTGACAGTTGTAGGATTAGATGATGATGATGATGACGATTTGATAAGAGTTGACGTAGAGGTTGGTAGTGACAGAGAATTTGAATTGCCCGAATAGGCCTCACGTAAACGTTCTTCTCTAAGTTTTGCATCTAAATCATCCTTTAGAAGAAAAAAACACAGAATGATTAGCTATCTATATTGCCTAATGCTAATACCGCTATCATTGAAATCTCAGGATTCAAACGAAGAAGTTAATGACGTGGATTTTAGCATCAAAGTAAATACTTTTCAGCTGACACAAGGTAATAACAAAAGAATAACTGACTAACTGATTGACTGATGTGAAACTATTCGTTCTAATATTGACGAATATTCGTATAAATGACTGATGCTTAATTTTCTCATAGTATGTAATTGCTTCTACAATACAACATGCATCAATCGAATTACACTTGACGGAGAAGCTTTGGAGGATGTGGAAACCTTTACATATCTGGGCAGCATCATTGATGAACACGGTGGATCTGATGAAAATGTGAAGACACAGATCGGCAGAGCAAGAGCAGCATACCTACAACTGAAAAACATCTGGAGCTCAAAACAATTGTCAACCAACACCAAGGTTAGAATTTTCAATACAAATGTCAAGACAGTTCTACTGTACGGGGCGGAGACGTGGAGAACTACGAAAGCCATTATCCAGAAGATACAGGTGTCTATTACCAGTTGTCTACACAAGATACTTCGGATCCGATGGCCAGACACTATCAGCAACAAGTTACTGTGGGAGACAACAAACCAGATTCCATCCGGTGGAGGAAGAAATCAGGAAGAAGCGCTGGAAGTGGATTGGGCACACTTTGAGGAAATCACCCAATTGTGTCACAAAACAAGCCCTCACATGGAATCGTGAAGGTCAAAGGAGAAGAGGAAGACCGAAGAACGAATTACGCCGAGAAATGGAGACAGACATGAGAAGAATGAACAAAAACTGGATAAAAATAAAAGGAAGACCCAGGACAGAGTGGGTTTGAGAATGCTGGTCAGCGGCCTATGCTCCATTGGGAGTAACAGGCGTAAGTAATGTAATTACTTCACTGCTTAAAATATGAACAAACATGTGATGAATGAAACCTATGCACTTATTGATATAAACCATCCAAATAAAATAAAGAAATTAAAAACTCACTTTAGTTAAAACTTGTGGTTCAATAGGAGATATTGATTTCAACCTAGATGACAAATAAGCATCATTATCGGTATCCAGGACTGTTAGAGATGATTCTGAATTGAATGGTTTAATTTGATTTGATGTTTTTTCAGTCGAATTATTACTGTTACTATCAGGATACTGTGAATTTAGGTAAGTCTGAGTTACATTTGTTGGTAGTATTGACTGTGTTGTTGCATTAGTGTTACATTGTGAAACAGAATGTATGGACTGGCTGTGGTTAGGCAGAGTCGTATAGGATTGTTGTGATGCAATCGAAATTTGTCCAGGATTCACAGAGGAATTATTTATATGAGGCATTGGGTTCTGATATGATAATGTATTTGGAAAAGGTGAATTAGATTGACGATATCGAATACCGACCACGTTGAAATTTTCTGTAGGTAATGTTTTTGAATAGTTTTGAGGAGGATTTTGATAAGTCAGATTATTATTGATTGATTGATATGGCCAAACAGACTGAGGAGGAAACTGGTTAGAATTCGTTGATGAATAATTTGGTGAAACTAAAGGATTAGTTGATCGAATGGAAGTTTGAATAAAGTTATTAGGTTGTGAGAATCGACTGTTAACAGGTATAGGAAATTGTGACAGTGACGATGTTGTTGTAGACGTGAGAACAGGAATCCGAGGAATATTCGGAAGAAATCTAGATTCGAATGTACCAGATAAATTATTTGGTTGTGAGGATGGCATATTCGTAGTTTGTGGAAGAAAAGTATTGGGTTGTTGACATGGAGGTACCAAAGGATTTACCATATTAACAACTTGAGGAGCACCATAAGTTACAGTAGGTGAACGATGAACAGCGGTTTGCATTGGATTAGTTGTCTAAAAATAGTGTTTTAAGTAGATCTTATACAACCAAACTTACTTGAAATCCTGCAGCATATGATGAACCAGGCATAGGAACGGCAGCTGGTTGAACGTTAACATCAGTTGTTGGAAACTGTTGAGAGTTGTACAGTGGTGTATATGTCATTGGACCTCTAAAAGGTGGCTAAGACAATAAAGCAATATGTGTGAAAACTACAGTTTTATTATAATAATTTCAAAATAAAAGTACATTTATGTTTTACCATTTATTTCGTCAGCTTTAAAATTGTAAAATGCTCAAAACGAAGTAGATAGAGTAACGTTCAACCCTGTGATTTACTAGTTGAAAGCCTATTACTTTAATCACTAACCCAAAGTTTCTCTTGAGAAAACGTTACTGGAGCATACAAAAAACATTAGATCAATTTATATGCCTAATGGTCAGTAATAAACGAAAAACCATTACAAATCGAAATATAGAAAGAAGAAAAGTCTCTAAATAAAACGAAACAGTTGAAGGACTTCACAATTATCGCACTCTAATACGGAACTCCTAAAAAATACAAATCCAGGACCCAGTCGGAAATTGAATGTACAACATCCAGATTTTATAGCGAACGCCTAACCTTTAGAACCACTGGATTAGTGTAAAACGGTACATAATTCCAATTTCAATCAATTTACAACATAATGCGATGACCATTTAATCCAACTAGTTACAACTGTTTCGCGCCAGGCAAATGTGAACTCCACCGATGTGGTACTTTTTATCGGTTAAGGGTTTGTCGTGAGACCTGAAGGTTTTGGACTCGGTGTCAAAATGAGTCATGGATGCGCATTGCTGAAGAGCCCCATAATAGAACGAAACGGTTATCTAGTGCTGATTATTTACATAGTGAAATTTATTATTTGAGGTACATGGTTATCCTTCACAATTTTTTTGAATGGTTGATTTGAAACGAGAAAAGAAAATACAAGCGGCTACATATTAGGTTGTAAACTAACCAATTATGTTGAGACTAATGGTACTACTAACTGGTTGTCTAAGTTCCTTTCAAACTTGTGACTGTCACTTCACAATTAAATTAAAAACAGACACATGGAAATAATTACTCTACATACCTGGGTAGTAGGATGGTATGGAAAATGTTGGGTAACATTTTTTTGTTTATAGTAAACGTCAGATGACACGGATGGAACAAACGAATTAACTACGGAATGATTCGGTGAAATAGACGTTGTAGCGAATGGTGAAGACACAGTGGCAGGATTCGTGGGTAAATTTAACTGTTGATTTGGTTGGCTTGAAGTCAGTGTTGGCACAGGCCATCCCATTGGTCCCATATACATATTAGGATGAGTAGGTACTGTGGTTGGGCGCATCGCTTTCATGTAATCGCCAAGAGTTGGAAATGAAGGCGTTGACGCAGTCGGTAATTGAGGTGTAGTCCCAATGGTTAGACCTTTATGTATAAGGTAAGAAGAAGAAGCATATTGGATTGAAGAATATATCATTCAACGTTTATTTAACTGACGATAAAAATCGGTATTTACATTACATTTCAAAAACAAAAACGGAAAATGACTAATAAAGTGAATATGAACTACTGTGAGACTATTAAGTTAACAAAATCAAGTTGAACATAGGAAACCAATCTACAGAATAAGATTTTTCGATATAACAGATGCCTGTTCAAAACAAAAATTATATACAGCATATTATGAAGCAATATTTTAACGGTTTGGAATGGGAATACCTAAACCATAGTGCACGAAGTGTCAAGCCGCATTGCAACTTGATTGATAGCATTCGATCAGTACTAAGAAGGACTTGACATGCATGACATTGATCACCACCCAGTGATCAATCAATTGTGATTACATCTCAGTCCTACAGGAGGTCGGTCGAGGCCCGAATAGCTCAGTAGTAACGTCTCTGACTGTGAAGCTGAGTGGCACGGGATCGAATCCGTCAGGGAGTACCAGTTCTCTCAAGATTACAGGTACACCTTGCTGACGAGTGCCAAGTAGCATGAAACCCGGGTCCAGGGTTTCCTGTTGACCACCTCCAACCACCATCTTATCTTAACATAGTGTCGAGTCACCTAGACTAGTGGCCGAATTGCAACTTGATCGATAGCATTCGATCAGTACTAAGAAGGACTTGACACGCATGACATTGATCACCACTCAGTGGTCAATCAATTGTGATACTTAAACTATTATTTAACAGCTTTACTCAATAAAATACTCTATCAACTTGAATGTTTAGCATATGGTAAAATATATCTTAAGAATGTTCAAGAAAAAATGATAACAGTTGTAACAATATAATAATGAAAGATACCTTAACAGGTTTAGTTGAAAAATGATCATCTGAGTAATGTACAATATGATAGGTTTTCTGGGTCATAACGTATGATCTTAAAGGATAAAAGAGAAGACAATTCAAAATAAACACGTTGATAATATCTATAGTTGATTGTTCACTGAATAGTGACTATAATATGTTTATTTAATACTTTAGTAATGGTCAAATTCTATCAATTAAGCTACAATGTAGCTAATAATCTAAGTAACTTGACATTGTATACACTATGTAAATAGATGCTTAACAGTCAGAGGTAGTAAGGAATAAATTCTTCACAACCCAAATTTTATGTTAGTTGCAACTTGTCACTAAGGGATAACATCTATAATCTTGAATAAACTGGTTCTCCCTATAGCATTTGAACTCATATCATTCAGTTTTACAATCTCCGACATTACTATTGACCTATTTGGGGTCTAAAACATCCGGCGGGGGGGGGGAAATGATAAAAGCATAATGATGAAAAAAAAAAAGAGAAAATTTAACTAAACTTACTAGATACAGGTTTTGATAATTCATTCATTGATAAATTTAATTGATTATTAAAATTTTTAATAAATTGATCAATTTCTTTATCAAGATCATTTAATTGATTAATTAATTTATTATAAAAATTAATGCCTTGTTTTGATTTCAATAGAATATCATTGAATGCTTCATTAGTTAATAATATATTATCGATTTGTTCAGAACGTCTAATGATAATCAATAAAAATGATTGTAGACAGATTTGTATAATGATAATTAAATAATTTTATTAAAAAAAAAAAAATTTCTTAGACAAACAATTTTACATTATTTAAATATATCAGATTTATTTATTTATTTATTTATTTAAACACATAAATATTGGTACAAAAGGGCACCAGCTACATATGCGCCACACAAATCTCATTCGATTTGTGTGAGGGCTGTGATACTGCCCAGGTGACCAAACTGAAACAGGTGGTTTTCTTAGGGTGACACACGCGGAGCCTTTGACCTGAATGTCTGATCCACAAGGCAGTGGAGCATTGTGATGAGATGCGATCCCATGGTAGCCGTTGACCAATGACAGGTTCATCCGCCATTCGTTCCATCAGGATACTGGAGCCCATGTGCACCATTGGTTTGGAATGAGGGTTTTCCAACTCCCCTAGGTGGACTCACCGTGTCCACTAATCCGGTTAAAGCGCCGGACATTCGCTTTTCGTCCTCTCACTTTCGTAAACAACACCCCCGCCACGAGAAGGCAGAAAAAAATATATCAGAAAATATATCAGAAATTTATATTGATTTCTTCACTGGTTTAATGAACAATGTTGATATGATAACAACGACGAGTAAGAAACATGTTTCTATTACTTATTAAAACATTGAGAAATTTACCCTATTAAATGATACAACAATAACAATTTACTAAAATAGAACCCGTACAAACTAATAAAATTTATATTTTCTTTGAATAATTTTATGAAGGACTGATGTTATTCATAGGACCGATAAGAACTGAATAATGTTAGAAAGTTATGTAATAACCATATATTTAAATGAAACATTCAAAATTGAGTAACTTACAACTGAGTTAATGAGGTATCAATTCAAGACCACAACAAGCAGAGTTTTTTTAAAATTCTTATTCTTTTATTAGTACTTTTTTTTCTCAAAATTAGTTTTTATTGTTATATTTTTGTGCATGCCCCCGAATGCTCAGGTACGGCTGAGAGTGGGGAGAGTACGCTCTCCCTCTTCAAATGCTCTCACATGGCCACGCGTATATAGCATCTGCCAGGAAAGTTCTACTCATTGCCTTCTCGTGGTGGGGGTGTTGTTTACGAAGGTGGGGGGGACGAAAAGCAAATTTTCGACACTTCAACTGGGTTGGTGGATATAGAGGATCCAACTAGGGGAGTTCGAAAACTTTGATTCCAAACCAATGGTGTACATGGGCTCCAGAATCCTGAGGGAACAAATAGCGTATGAACGAGTTATTGGTCACCGGCTACCATGTGACTGCATCTCCTTACGTTGCTCCACTGCCTTGTGGATTAGACCTCTAGATCAAATGCTCTGGGTGTAGTCTCCTAAGAAAACTACTCGCTTCGATTCGGGCAGTATTCCGGCCCTTAAACAAATCGAATGATTTGTGTGGCGCATATATATCTAGTGGCTTCTTGTACCAATGTCTGTGTTTAAGTAAGTAAAACTTGAGTAATGAGTGAAACAAAAACAAATAAATTTATGAGAAATTTGGTGAAAGACAAAAAATGAATGCACCTGAATAATTGCAAACATTTTTAAGCCATGTCATTCAAAGTCTCTAACCATTGGTTACGATAATCACACGGGCCACAACCAAGTCGTCTATATCTATCAACATAGATAAGACCAACTGTCAGTGACTTCATGAACTGATACCATGTTTTGGTTCGGTCGCACCTAGCTTTCTTCCAGCCTATTTCTACACCAGAAAATATCGTTCATTTTTACGTAACTAATTGTGGTAATTAATCGATTATAAAAATTTCACCTTCGTTACGATTATAAGTTTCCAGATGTTTTGCTACTCTAACTGACCACAAAACATGATTAAAGTGACTTATTATTACTCATTTGTCATTAATTTGACAATTCCCGACCGTTGCTGCTACCTTGACGTGGTGGTTGGGCTTGCCTATCATAATGAACCAATCAAGCTATACTGGCTGGAACAATCGTTCCTCAACGTCCTACCATGCCAGACAGCTCGCTTGAAGAGTAGTAAAACTAAAAGCAGCAATCCCAATGTCAGAAGGCGAAATCGTACTGCTGACTGTGCAAAGGTGTGACGGAAGTAAAGTGTTTTTTTCCAGACAACCAGCGTAACAGCGATGCTACCTCCCCACTAGGAGGGCTGGGGTTAGAAAAGGTCGACCCTAAAACTGCACACCTCACCTTATCCCACGAATATCCATCTCCGGCGGTAAAGTCTAAACAAGTACGGAGCTAACACGAAAATTACCCACAAAAAGGTCATGTGTGACCGACCTTAAGCAGTTGTCCCTTGGGCACTGCGGTCACGCTCTGAGGTCACTAAGACCACTTCTAATCCAATTTCCTTTTCAGGTTCCTCTAGAAGAACCCTTCCGTGGTGTGAGCAACCAGGAAGTGATAATTGCCCTCATACCTCTAACAGCACTCAATTTGACAATTAATTGTAAGTGTAGAGTATTCATGAGAAAACTAATTAAAGAGAAATAATTTTTTCGTTTAACTTGTATTTTCAAGAGTTGTTCGAGTTTGAGATTAAGATTTTTAAAACAATAAAATAACTATGAGAAGTTTTTGTGGAGATTTAGTATTTTCATAGTTGAAAGTGTGAGTCATTTGAAGCTAGACCACCATAGAAAACCTGAAAGCACTGGACGGCCGTTTCGTCCTATTGTGGGACTCCTCAACAGTGCGCATTCACGACCTAAATATAATAATTCATTATCGTGACCAGGCTAAACTGTACAACTTACAGTATACAGCAAGCTAACATAGATGAATGGTAAAGACATTAGGAAAAGGAATCAGTCAGTCAGTCACAGCGTAAAACTTCGTACGTACGTACAACAGTTCGAGCTGCCATACCACATTAACACAGAAATGCAGTTGTTGATTCAAATCCCATATTGGTAGAAGTGGTAAGAGCATAAGCAGTAATCTAAAAGATTAGGGTTTGAAGATGTTATTCAAGGAGTATGCTCCAGTGAAATAAATTTGAAAAGAGAAAGGAGAAAGGGACATGAGGAATTCAGAGGATTAGGATTTGGTAGAACACAAAGAGTGGATACACCTTCACCATTGCAAACGATTTCCAGCTATATCATTCAAAGTCTCTAACCATCGATTGATGTCATCTCGCAAATTCTAACCAGGTAGTCTACACCTACCTACCAACATGGCTCTGTCCAATTGTCAGCGACTTCATGGATTTGTGCCACGTTTTGGTCTGGCCGTCCCTAGTTTTCTTCCAACCTACTCCTACACCATAAAGGAAAAGGGAATATCATAACTTCAAATATTGAATGCAGTTAGTTACATAAACCACACTTACTTTGTTCGAATTTCTGATAATTCTGTCCATTTCGGTGCAAATTCAGCATTTAAATCAATTAAAGCTGATTGAATATTGTCTTGTGCTTTTAAATTTTGTTTAATAATATTAACAAGATGATCATGTTTTGATTTTAAACGATTTTCAAACCAACTATTTAAATCTTGTTTAACTTCATCTGGTATAATAAGTAGATCACTGTCTACATCATCTAGATGTAGATTAGTTCTTAGTTGATTAATTAATTCAACACGTTGTTGACGCATTTCATTGACTTTATCAAACAATCGTTGTGATTCTTTAGCGATATTATTCAGTGTTGAATCTATATAAAAGTGAATATTGTTATTTATTCATATATAGGTTGTTGACAAGATTTTCCAACTAAGAGATAATCATTATATATATATACTTGAAATCATGAGTCAATTGAAGCTAGACCACCATGGAAAACCTGGAAGTACCGAATGGCCATTTCGTCCTATTGTGGGACTCCTCAGCAGTGCGCATCCACGATCCCGCCTCGCGAGCGAGATTCGAACCCAGGACCTATCAGTTTTGCGCCAGAGCACTTGACTGATAGACCACTGAGCCGGCTGGCTTCCAACGGTGTTAATGTTTAACTCCAACCAACTTCAAGAGATAATCAGTTTACCAAATCTTATTTATAACCCATAGAGAAATATCGCATCAAAAAATTTGCTGAAATAATTGATTTCTGATTTAACAACTCATTACCCCAAATGCCCTGGTACTGTTGAGAGTGGAGAGAGTTCGCTCTCCCTCTCTCGAAATGCTCTCACATGGCACGCGTATACAGCCTATGCCAGGGTAGTCATACTCACTTCCTTCTCGTTGTGTCGTCTAGGAAATTGAGAGGACAAAAAGCACTTCGACCGGGTTGGTGGACACGGAAAGTCCATCTAGGGGAGTTCGAAAACCTTCATTTCAAACCAGTGGTGCACATGTGTTCCAGGATCGTGAGAGAACAAAAGGCGTATGAGCCTATTGTTGTTCACTGGCTACCATGGGACTGCATCTCCTTACGATGCTCCACTACCTTGTGGATCAGATCTCTAGGTCAAAGGCTCCAGGTGCGGCCCCTTAAGAAAACCATCTGTTTCAGTTTGGTCACCTGGGAAGTATCACATCCCTCACACACATCGAATGAGATTTGTGTGGCGTATTTGTATCTGGTGCCCATTTGTATCAATATTGATGTGTTTAAATAAATAAATATTATTATTATTACTTACCAGTAATTAAATTATTCACAGATGGTAACTTCTTTATAAATTCTTCTAATGATATTTTTAATATATCAAATGATTGTAATTGATTAGTAATTAATTCTTTTAATTGATTATTTGATTGTTTTGCTTGTTGATTAGCATCCGAAAGAGTTTTAAAACGTTCTTTAAAATTTTTAACAATGACATTGAATTTTTTTGTCTTTTCACTTCCTTTTGTTTTCTAATGAAATAATAATAATCATAAAGAAATAACTAAATTAGTTGGCAACAGTGATGATAAAGCTAAACAAAGAAAACGAGGAACAATAATCTTCAAACTCAATTGGATTGTTCGATAAGTCATAAGTCACACACACACACACAGAACCGGATATTCTACACCACATTGTATCAGTAGAATGAGTGAGTCAACATTGGTATGAGGCACCAAACAGATATGTACCACATAAATCATTCGAAGTGTGTGAGGGCTGCGACACTGACCGGGTTCCCAAACCGAGATAGTCAGTCACTCAGTTACAACGTAGGACTAGGCACATATATACATCGGTCCAAGTTGGCAAACCTCATTAGTACAACAAGATGAACACCGAATTCATAGTAGTTAATTAATTGGTGGTAATATATAAAAGAAAGATTATATATAAGAATATACTACAGGAAGAAAGAATTAATTGGTAGAAAGAAAGATATAAAGTGATTTTAATTTCACGGTTTAAGGGAAGACAAAGAGTGTACACACCTACACCATTGTGATCGATTCTCAGCCATGTCACACAGAGTCACCAACCATTGGTTACGATAGACACCCGGACCCTAACCAAGTAGTCTTTATCTACCAACATGGCTAAGACCACAAGGGTCGACTTTTTCTAATCCCAGCCCTCCTTGTGAGGTAGGCAGTATCGCTGTTATGCTGGTTGTCTGGAGGAAACACCTAACTGCCGTCACACCTCTGGGCAGTCAGCAGGATGACTTCGCCTTCTGACACTGTGATTGCTGCTTTTAGTCTTACTGCTCTCCAACCAACCTGTCTGGCATGGTAGGACACTATCCAAGTTAGTAGAATAAGGTAAACATAAATAATATGATTCGAGAAGGATGAATTAATTCACAGAATCAAAAAAATAGAAAACAGTATTAAAGTTCGAGATCTGATAAGAAACAAAGATTGTAAACAATTATGAAATTGTGACAAACACTAGGCTATGTCATACAACTTCAACAAATGGAACCGATATTCGCATTAAACTAAGCTAGATAGCATGTACCAACTAACAGAGCTCAAACCAACAATCAATGACCTCCTTCACTGATGTCAGATCTTAGTTTAGTTAACCTAAGCTCCTTAAACATATTATCGCACCACATTAGCACGACGAGATGAAATTATTCAAAGATAGATCCTACAGTAGCGTAAGTAGTAAAAAGAACTAGGTATAATAAATAAAAAAGGTATGAAGCGACTTAAATACTCAGTTTCTAAGGTAAAACAAAAAATGAATCCATTTAAACCATGGCAGACAATTCTAATCCATGTTACACAAAGTCACCAACTTCGGACCACGGTTATCGAACATACCCCAATTGAGTAATCTGAACCTACCAATATAGCTCAATCCGAATGTCAATAACTTTATGACCTGATGCCATGTTCTAGTTTGATTGCCCGTAACTTCCTTCTAGACTACTTCTACACCAGACTTCATCTTTCGAGAAAGATTATCCATACGAAATTCAGTGACTAAACTAGCATAAGCATGCATGGATATATATATATATATATATATATATATATATATATATATAACAGAGGACAAAAACTTACGACTAACATATCGAAAAATTCTTCCACATCTTTCATTTTAATAGATAGATTTTCAAATTCACTGTCGCCATCAACACTCAGATTTACCAAGCCTGTACGAAAAAATCCAAATAGATGAATTCAATATAATCGTGAAATTGATGATAAGCACATTTATGCAGACAAATAAAAACCTTTTTTACAAATCCGAACCAACAATATACAAATTCAGTGTGACCCAAATGTAGTTTGTCTAAATACCCATTATTTTCTAAAACTTCGAATGGGATCAGTGAAAAAAAGGAAATGTTAAAATCAATATTTTAAGGCCCAGGACAAAGTGGATTGGAGAATGCTGGTCGGCGGCGTATGCTCCATTGGGAGTAACAGGCGTAAGTAAGTAAGTAAAGTAAAATCAATATTCTTTGATCATTTTTTGATCGTGCGCGTAATGTTAAACACCAAACCAAAGAAGGTGAAGTTACTTTGGAGCAGTTCGTTCTGTCTTATTCTATGGCTCTAAAAACGTGAATTTTAAAAGTACAAGACATTCGTAAGCAAGATGGTCTAGCACGATGAATGAATTCGGAGTTAGAAACTTACGGACAACATTGTTAACTTTACAAAGTTAGTTCGTGTATTTATTCAATAAGATCATAAGATTATTACAACCTCCATGACGTATTAGTTGATTAGAAATAGGCCACCAACATTTTACTAGATCAAGGTGATGATCGCGTCTGATTCCAATGTGATTGGTCGTTTATTTAGTTATGTATATAGCTAAGCAAATTTATTAGCCCAGTTAGCGTATTAGTTACGTCTGAAAAGATAATATAAGTTGAGTTACTTTATTAATGACTACGACAATAATTTGGAAGGTATCATTTGTAAGGTGTTAGTTACACGGAAGTAATAACACTAGATAAATGTGTGAAACTTACTTGAACCAATACTTAAGTCAATGGACATTTTACATCATTTACTAAGTACTCATTTATATAACGTTTTTCTTTGAGCTTCACTAATTTGTGTGAGGACTAGTGATACCACTTTCACATGACTCTCTAAACTGAAGTAGGAGAAGAGGGTTTAGAAGCTTCATTCAAATGTGTTAACCACTGGTTCGTAAAATGACATTAAAATATAGGTGTGACTATAGATGGAACTTAGACATGATGATCGAGCTTGCTTATTGTGATGACCCAATGCGACTACATTGGTTGGAACATTCGCTGTTTTACGTCCTAGCACACCTGGCGGGTTGGTTAGAGGGCAGAAAAACTAAAAGTAGTAAACTCAAGGTTTGAGGGTGAAGTCGTACAGCCAACTGTACAAAGGTGTAACAGCAGTAAAGTGTTTTTCAAAAATAATCAGCATCTACAGTGATGCTGCCTTCTCAAAACGGGAAAGGGTGGCTAGGAAGCATTAGTACTAAAAATAGCATAAATCAACTTGACCGGGAGATTACTTTTGCCGAAGGTAAGAGCTTTCGAAGTACAGAACTAATACACTAAATACGCTAAAAACAGTTGTCCCCATGGCGTTGCGGTCATGTTTGCCGGACAGTGTATGACATGGTGTCGTGGCATGAAAGAAAGCTGCAAAGGGCTAGCTTTTGTTGGTCCTTCACGACTCCCTGGTTGGGGTCCGAGAGATAGTGCAACACAGTGGCTAGAGACGTTATCGGATATGGCTCAGAATAGAAGCCAGTGGTGATCCTGCTGCAACCTTCTTTTACTTTCTACATAAAGAATGGTTCTAACTTTCCTAACTGAAAGAATCTTCTGGTTGTACATTTCAGCCCGCCTTATCTTTTCATCCTTTATCTACCTACTTTCATTATTTTGTGTGGCGCATATGTACCTGGTGCCCTTTTGTACCAATATATATGTGTTTAAATAAATAAATAAATAATAGACCTCAAGGGAGAGTATCCTTCCACGATGTGGGAAACCGGGAAGTGACAACTGTCCTTATACCTCTAACTATATAATATATATATATATAAACAAAATTACCAAGTTGATTTTTTTTAAAAAACTAACTTTTTAGTTGTTTCGACAATTCCCCATTAGGATCTCTATCTACAGAATCCATACGAGCGAATAAATTGTAAAGCGATTGAGGGAAAGGTGGATCTCCTGCTAACATTTTTGTTGTATCCAAATACAGAGTAGATAAAAATTTGCTGAGAAACGAAGTAGGACAGAGAAAAAAAAGGTCTCATTACAAAATGTTAACCGAAGTAAAAGAATATTCTGCTTTTTTACTGCTTTGCATTTCAACTTCAAGTAAATATTACACAGAGATAGAAAAATGGAAGTACCAGAAGACAGTTTTATGGAATTTCAACTATAACGACAATGACAAAATATTTTCATTTAAGCGATTAGTCCTATATATATAAGATATTAATAGCGATGACGCAACTAGTTTTCAACAATTACATATGTATACAAAGAGCCTTAGAACGTACATTCAATGCAGCAAGACTATGTCCTACTTTCTTAAGACGACCAATAGCGATCTCATGAAATAAGAATGAATTACCTAGTTCCTCTGTTTATATATGTATTTACATTTCAAACTGCTCCTGCAGAGCTAGTTATATTGGGCGAACAAGTAGATAAATGCATCATCGTTTCTCTGAACATCATGATGCACGTGTCAGAATAAGCGCTGCCTATGGTATATTTTTTTTTCAAAGAAGTTTGGCTTCACATTTTCATGCAAAATCTTATTACTACTATGTATGGTGAATTTTTTCAGCAACCATAATGCACAACGGAATGACTGGAATCGATGTAACCCAATACACTCTAATTTTAGCGACCTAGTAAAAGCTTGATTTTGAGATGGTGGAGAAGATTTGTAGCTCAGGAACAAAAATCAAACCAATGGGAGATACGACCAAAACAAAGAAATAAACAATCACAGACTTAAGGTCAACAAGAACCAAACAACATCGAGGTGTACAGGACAAGCTGTGAACCACATGTGGAGAAATTTAAACACTTCACTTCTGCCCGAAGTTTGTGCTGATGATATCGTGTTTAGAAGGACGATGAAAGCTCCACGACCAAACCATCCAGCTCAGAGAACATCACCCACCTGAGCTACAAATCTTCTCCAACATCTCAAAATCTATGATATATTGTGTAATTTTCGATTTGTAATTAAGTTAACACTAAATCTGATTAGATGGTTGCTAAGCTAAATTACTTAAGTTAAATAATGTGTACAACTTTTCCTGTTGTAGCTTTTCATCCAGCTCAGAGAACAAAACTCCATCAAAAGTTTGATTATTCAGGCTTTGAAGTGTACGTTTTACTAGAGTATACATTTGTCCATGTGAAGCCTTGTTTAATTTAAGGAGAGTTTAATGAAGTAGGCCTCCAAATGCCCTGGTACGTCCGAAAGTGGGAAGAGTCCGCTCTCCCTCTCCAAATGCTCTCACATGGTAACGCGTATATAGCCTCTGCCAGGGAAGTCCTACTCACTGCCTCACACAAATCAAATGAGATTTGTGTGGCGCATATGTATTTGGTGCCTCTTTGTACCACTATTTATGAATATAGTGAGCTAGGAGATGGGATGGTTTGGTTTTCCTTTTACTAAGCTATCTTTCCTCAATTAATCTGTTGTAACTACAGAAGTAAATAAGACATTTAAATAAATAAAAACTAACATTCCACTTACTCTAACTCATCTTCTTTTGTGTCAACTTCACCAGTTAAAGTACGCAAAAGTGATGCCTTCATTTCACTAAATAATAATAATGGTTACAACTTATAAAATGGAATTCCAGGATTATAACAGACAAACAAGTACTGTACAGTTATGCAAAGGAAAATAGGCTTAGAATTAGTGCACTAATAATACAAAAACTGTTCAAAAAACGATTAGGCCTCATGTAAACAAAGTTCTAGGAATATATATTTTTGAAAACTTATAAATAACAACCATATACTTAGTATTGTTTGTTTGGATCTTCCCATTGATGTTTTTAGGACTGTAACTAGTCAGTCTGTTATTGGCATATGTGCATACTGTGCGTATTGCCTCGATATAGCCTGAATTCACAAGCATGGTAAGCAAAGATGGATAGTGGCGAGCAGTGGAATCCACGACGCGCGTTTCGTCCTATTTATGACTCGTCAGCTGGATGTACCTGCATCTTAGAGTTAATGTACTGGGTTCGAGTCCCAGAGTGAACATCAACTCCGAGATGCAGGTACATCCGGCTGACGAGCCCCAAATAGGACGAAACGCACGTCCTGGATTTCACTGCTCGCTACTATCCATCTTTGCTTACCAATAACAACAATAGTTCTGAAATTGATTTCAGTTTGTAAGAGAGAAAGACAAACTGAGTGAAACCAGATAGAACAATATGTGAGTTTCCAAAATCAAACAGTAAGAGTAGATGGAATTTATATGAATACAGCGAATTATTCAATTAAACAAGATTATCGCCCATAGATGTTGTTGTCAACCTAGAAACCAATAAATATACATGAGCTATAAAGATTATTAATTAGCTTTTCGCAATAAAGCTTCCTCAATCAGTCAGTCAGTCAAAACGTAGAACTTCGTACGTACGTACATCAGTTCGAGTTGTCATACCACATTAACACAGAGATGCAGCTGTTGATTCAAATCCCATAGTAGTAGAAGTCGTAAGAGTATAAGCATTAATGTGAAAGATTAGGGTTTGAAGATGTTATTGAAGGAGTAGAATTCAGTGAAATAAATTTGGAAAGATAAAAAGAAAGAGACATGAAGAATTCAGAAGATTAGAATTTAGTAGAGCACCAAGAGTGGATGTATCTTCACCATTGCAAATGATTTTGAACCATGTCATTCAAGGTCCCTAACCATCGATTGCTATCATCTCGCGGAACCAAACCAGGTAGTCTAAACCTACCAACACGGCCCAGTCCATTTGTCAGTGACTTCATGGATTTGTGCCACGTTTTGGTCTGGCCGTCTCTAACTTTCTTCAAACCTACTCCTACACCATGAAACATTGGACGTCGGGGCAGTCGGTGGTTGGGCATACGTAACACGTGTCATAGCCATCTCAAATGATGAAGTTTCAGTTAGTTGTTTACAATCTTAATGATCAAGTTAATATAGTGTAACATCTACAACAAACGAAAATGATAAACATTCCCTTAACCAGAAAAACAAAGAAGTCTTG
The DNA here is from genome assembly GCA_944470415.2 of Schistosoma rodhaini. Taxonomy (NCBI): domain Eukaryota; kingdom Metazoa; phylum Platyhelminthes; class Trematoda; order Strigeidida; family Schistosomatidae; genus Schistosoma; species Schistosoma rodhaini. Next base: position 2,203,708 of record OX104036.1, on the reverse strand, counting down.
ATGAGATAATTCATCCGCATTGGATGCCTAAATCAATATTATAGGGAGCATAAAGTGAAACTAAGAACAGTTCATACCGCGGGTTACGTAACTACTGTGAACCCACTCAAAGTACAAATTTAGTCATTTTAAGCTCATTTGAAACCTCGGATATACCTACTATCAATTTATTGATAAGTTATTACCATGTTGAAGAGCTGAGGAAAAATGAGATATAAATATTTTGAAGTATGCTTAAGTTAATTTATCAAGATAGCTCATTAATTAGCAAATAAATAGAAACGTGATAATGTAAAAATCCCATCTCATTGTCTTGAGGGTTACAATTATTGTTAGGTTTAGGGAATTAGTTTTCAACATCAAAATACACTTTGTGAAGGGTTACAGATGCTGACCGGCTTCTCAAACTGAAACTGGTTGATTGGGCTTTCGAACTGAGAGTAATTTAATTTTTAAGACAAAGCTTTATCAAAAAAAATCCGACCAAATGGTAAGAATAAGAAATGAAAATATGTTTTCTTCCAAGACACTTGCCTATATATGGAAGCTGACTCCAACACATTCATTGGTATAAGTCGATGGAAAATATCTGGACCTCTGACTTCTATATCGTTGTGGTCGAATGGGACACCTTTGACAATACATACTCCTAAAATCAGTTAGGAAAAAAGGAACATGCTTTACCATAAATTACAAGCTCCAAGTTAAAGTCAAATGTCAACCAAAAGCTAGAAAAACAGTGTTTAATTTCTATGTCTGAAGAAAATAGCACTATCTCTGACAGACTGAATATCAGACTAAACGACCATTTTTGATAACTTCTTCATCAGCCCTTACAATTCCAAGTTCAAAATTAATCATATCACTTCTACTCAATCACTTCACATCATCGACGTAAACTAGTCTTAAAATATTGGTGGTCTCCCTGAATATCTGGGCTACCTACTTTTCCAACCATCTGAAGCAATAGTTTATATATGAAAGTTTTTACTTACTAGCATAAACTTGCACTGCTGGTTTAGAAAGGTCTGTTAAAGATTTTATACTTAAGCTGTCAGTCCAAACCAACTTTTAAATAATGACGGTAGCTAAGTCTAGATTTACTACACTTTATACGACTACCCCAATGCGATAGGTGTGTAACGTGGCATAGTCTGATGGTTATTTGATTACCCAACTTGGCTGTTAAGGTAGAAATACGTAGTAGTAAATTTTAAACTGAAAATATTGTTAGTATACTACTCAAATTATTTATCACCAACTCCAAATTTGAAATTGTAAGGGAAAAAAGTACAAAAAAATAAGTTCCAAGCGAGATATTCACAGTATTACATTGATACAATCACAGGTATAAAACATATGTAATTCAAGATAGAGCCCAAATGCCCTCGTACGGTCGAGAGTGGGGAGAGTCAGCTTTCTCTCGAAATACTCCCACATGGCCACGTGCGTACAACCAATGTCAGGGAAGTCCTACTCACTGCCTTCTCGTGGTGGGGGTTGGTTACGAAATTGAAAGAACGAAAAGCAAATGTTCGGCACTTCAACCGAGTTGGTGGACACGGAAAGTCCATCTAGGGAAGTTCGAAAACCTTGATTCCAAACCAAAGGTGTACATGGGCTCTAGGATCCTGAGGAAACAAATGGCGTATGAACCTGTTGTTGGTCACCGGCTACCATGTGACTCCATCTCCTAACTTTGCTCCACTACCTTGTGGATTAAACCTTTAGGTCAAAGGCTCTGGGTGTGACCCCCTAAGGAAACCTTCTGGTTCGGTTTGGACACCCGGGTAATGTTCCAGCCCTGATACGAATCGAATGATAAAGTGTGGCGCATGTGTATTTGGTGCCGTCTTGTGCTAATATTTATGTGTTTAAATAAATAAATAATTCACGATAAGCTAGCATAAAAATGCAAGTAGTCTGTATGTAACACTTATTAAATAAGATTTGAAGTGTAGCATGGTTTAATTTACTTGTCTTAAAGCATTCAACTTCCAACCGATGGGTCGCGTTGTTAGAAAGTCCACTTCAAATTCCTTTATCAAAACACTAGGTTACCGTCATTATTCACCAACACAAGCTGTAAACCAAAGCCAATTGCAAGGATATGGGCTTGTTTATCGAGTTACATTAAGCAATTAATTAATCATAATAGCTAGATATGCTGGCGACTAGCTCCATATTGTACTTTACATCATGCACTTGTCTTAGACTATTTCTGAAAACTAGGGAATCTTGGGTAGCTATTTCGTCTCAATATGAAACTCATCAATAGTTAACAATAATAATAGCTTTATTCATTGCTATAGATTTTGTTACAGTTGGGAATTACAAGTATCGATTGAGAAGTATTGCAATGAATTCCTTTCAGAAATACATTAAAGTTGTAATAGTGCTGAAACTATACGTTATAAACGTATTTTTGATAGTCAGTATCTCCCACTAATCTTCAACGGTGGAAGTCCAGTTACTTACTTACTTGCGCCTATTACCCTTCGTCGAGGAGCATAGGCCGCTCACTAGCATTCTCCATCCAACTCTGTCCAGTTACTACCAATATATATGTATGAATACTAATATATTCGGCCCTCCTTTTGGGAAGGGTAGGAGATTTTATTCATTATTAATGAAATACGTGGTGGGTCTATCATAATATCCCATGAGTATATACAGTTAGGTGGCCCAAACGTTCAGACCTAAAACTCCACCCGTAATTGAATCCAGCCTTTAACCTTTAGATTACTAAGTCCGGATAGAATAATTTTATGTGTATCTTCAGTCAATTCGTGATACTGAATGACCATCTTCTAATGACATTAGTCAGTAACTGCAACACATCCTACATGGTTTATCTATATCGAACTAGGTTGATATCAAGGTTAGAATATGTCGCTACTAAGCGACTGGGAGTCACAACCTTGGAATCATCAAGACATGCTGGTTTATAGTACAGCCTATGTTACTGAGACGTAGTTTCAGTACAAAACAAGAGTTTGATAAGTAGAATACTGAAAACAGATAACGACAGATGACAATCGCCAAATTAAATATTTGAAAGCACCAACAAAGACGCATACCTTTAATCTGTTCAAGGGACTCGATTTTCGGGATTAACTCATGATATATAAAATCGTTGTCTTTTGTAGAACTTGTTAACCTGAAAACAAAATAAAAATTACATAAGCAAGTAAACGAAGTACTATTGAGGATTTCCGATATAGGACGAAACAGCTGTCCGATGCTACCTGGTTTTTTCATCAATATATAATTGAATAAACTTGAATGTAAATTAATCTCCTTTTGGTCTCGACTAAATACATCTTCTTTACAAGATTGTCATTTGTATAAGCTGGGTTAAAAGAGAACTGAGCTGCTGTATTCTTGTATCAAAGTTTTGTTAGGGCTATCGTTGTATCCCAAACATATTGATCTCTCCACTTAATTTCAGTAGTCTGTGATAAAGACTATCATCTGAATTACATCACTAATAATAGAGGTTAGTCAATGCAATTCAGTACAGGTTGACTTATACGATTTCGGACACGCGTTTGAATGAAAACTACTTCTGTTACCAACATCTGCACGGTCATAGACTACGACTAAATAGATGACGTAAACCAGGAAGCTCATATATGGAATTCATACTTACTTATTAGAGATTAATTCTCCAGCATAAATGGAACTGGCACGATAGGTGCCACCTGAAGTCATCATAAATGAATTATCTGAGTCTTTGAAGTTTTTTGCATTCGTCTTACAATCTTCCATACAATTGTTAGCAAGTTGAAACCATGCTATAGCTTTGCCATAAACTTTATTTTCTTCTTCATTTATGCCAGCATAATAAGCCGTTAACGATGAATAAAAATTAGTCTTTATTTGACATCGACGACGCCATTCCTACAGAGAAAAAACAAAGTGAGTTTAATTGTATGGACAATTCAAAAAATGATTCCAAGTTCAACATAGACTGTCCACTAACTAAACTATGAACACTATGTGAAGTGTGGCTTTTGTCTTACTTATTATGTAAAAATAACTTTATGTGATATTGTCACTAGACTTATACAACAAATTAATAGAATTCAGTAATCGAATTCTACACGTTGTGACCAAGCCTCCAGTAAAAACAGATAAGATATCTGTTACCACCTAACAATCGATTAGTATAAGCCAACTGTACAGAAGTATTCTGTATCCAAAAGCTGGTAATACAGTTCAGTAGCTGAAATTACGTTGATGTACTCAATTTTCAGTCATACTTGTGTGAATGTTAGTGATACAAACCAACTTTTCAAAGCAAGATAAATAGAATAGTTTACGTTTGTTACCTAATGGTTTTCTAATTTCTAAAAGAATGATTAATTGATTAGTAATATCCCACCGATCATTGGAAAGAAACTGACAGGGAAACTGGTGAATTTGTTTCATAAAATTTAACTACTTTTGTGTTCGTAAATGTGCTCGTGTTCAGTTAATGAAAGAGGGCAGCTGAAATAGCAATAAAAACAAACAAGAAGATACCTAGAATCGGACTGAGACAAACACAATAATCAGATCTCTCAAAAAACGTACCAGTACTGTTAAATGTGAGTGGAGAGTTGACACTTCCCACTTCATTTATGTTGTTATATTTATAAAAAGTACTATTTGGAGTGCACCTATCCAATATTTTAAAATCCAGCAAGGTAAATCCAAAAACAGGATCAACTGGATAAGATGGAAATTTTTGAATACCTACAGATTTTGTTTTCTATTTTGAATTGACATTGAAGATGATGACTAAACTATTAACAAACTAGACTATTTTCACAAAGCAAGTTTGTTTAAGTATATATATAAATTCTGAATGACAGATTTAAAAAACAGAAGGCATGGTAATAACTTAAAAAGAATACATACTTTAGAATATTTTGGGAGAACTATTTTATCATTAGACTCAAACCCTAACAGCTGGGCACCAACATTTTCGTAAACCTCCATAATGTACTGAGACAATTTAGCAGTCACATTAGCTGGCCTGTTATCCAGTATAGACTTTTCTACAACACATTCTTGAGCTTGTGCCTGCAAATTATTATGTTGAAACGGAGTCATTATTGTAATAGTTATTCAACTCAAAAACAAATTACTTAGATTAACGAAATCACATACCCATGTTTGTAAAAAAATTAAGTGTGTGATGTCCACTAAAATCACATATCAACTCATTTAAGATTTTTAAAAATTATGTTGTTTGGAAAGACAAGTAAGAGTTATGAGTTCGGCTAAACAGACCGGACAACCAGTTTCAAATTGCTAAACTTTGGTTAAAACATAAATTCATAATTTAACATGACAATCACACACAAGTGTAACTACCAGATTATGAAATCAATTAATTTTCCAGTATGTCACAATCACTTTTGCTTTTAAACGTTTGAAGGTGAAGCTTTTGTATGTGCTATCCGATTGTTAAAAAAAGAAAATGTTTAAATACATTGACATTAATCCTATACGTGGAGTGTAGTGATGAGCAGAACAAGTGTGTAAAAACTATGAAGTAGTGTGAGTCGAAATAGATTACAGTGGGTTAAATATGTGCATTCTTATTTCCCCTTACGCTGTGACGACAAATATCGAATTTCCCTTCCACTATTGAACATATGTATACAGTGCAACAATATTTAAACCATATAGCAGCAGTATTTCAGTTTATTTCAGTAATAGATGATATTATTGGCCCAGTGTAATCATCAATCGGTTTTAATTAGTAAGCGAAAACAAAATTATTTATCTAAAAGTACAATTTCACATTTTCTTTGTCATGAGGACGATGGTGTTATTTATTTGTTTGAACACAAACACGTGGGCACAAATACACATGCGCCACACTTTATCATTCGATTCGTATCAGGGCTGGAACATTACCCGGGTGTCCAAACCGAACCAGAAGGTTTCCTTAGGGGGTCACACCCAGAGCCTTTGACCTAAAGGTTTAATCCACAAGGTAGTGGAGCAAAGTTAGGAGATGGAGTCACATGGTAGCCGGTGACCAACAACAGGTTCATACGCCATTTGTTTCCTCAGGATCCTAGAGCCCATGTACACCTCTGGTCTGGAATCAGGGTTTTCGAACTTCTCTAGATGGACTTTCCGTGTCCACCAACTCGGTTGAAGTGCCGAACATTTGCTTTTCGTTCTTTCAATTTCGTAACCAACCCCCACCACGAGAAGGCAGTGAGTAGGACTTCCCTGACATTGGTTGTATGCACGTGGCTATGTGAGAGTATTGCGAGAGAAAGCTGACTCTCCCCACTCTCGACCGTACCAGGGCATTTGGGGATAGGGGTATTATTTATCTGGTATGAAATCTTAACTGCACTTATGAAAATTCGTGGTCAGTTGGTGAAAGAGCATCTTAATCTTTATACCTTAATGACAGAAACACTCAACAGTAAGGTGATTCGTAGCTCTAAGGAAAATTTTTGATATCCGGAAATTTATACTATGAAGTTTGGTTGGCAGTCAGTCACAACGTATCTAGAATCGCTATCGCTTGACTATTTTGAGCTTCATTAGCAACAAATCTAACCCTTTTTCATCATCACTGAACATCAATGAGGTTAAAAGCACAAAAATATAGTCCGAAAACGACTCACTAGCATCAATGACCCAAAGAGTAGCATGAGCTCACTGGTCAAATCAGTTGCACCTGATACAGGTAGATGACGCTCGACTAGTGTATTTAGAGCCCAAGAAGCGCATTGAAAATGCGTACAAGCAATTTTCATACTCTGAAACACAAAGACAAAGATAACTTGACATAGATCAAAACGTGAGATGGTTTTCGAGTAAAATAAAAAATGCTTTCGCAACTAAGGGTTGAAACCCATTCTCAAATATATTGACAAATATCTGCGTTATATCTTATTTGTCCTAACGTGAACAACTGGATTAAACTAACATGAAAGGCATGATTATAACGCATTGGTTCAATCACCCAACTTTCTAACTACTTATCATGGGAATAAAGATGTCTACAAGAAAGCTTAGGATATATAAAATGAAGTTTAAAATCACAACGCTATAATAATTATCATGTAAATGTTTTATTACTGTATACTATCAAATTAATTGAACAGACTTTGGAGATTTTGTGGAGAATCGAAAATCACGGAAATACGGTAACTCAATATACGGATTTGAATCCACATCAACACTCAACAGATAGTAATTAGTTTGTGCGTTGAAGGTTACTCATCAACGTGGTTTTTGTAACAATGACAACATATTTCATACTGAAAAACAACTTGGGTGGAGCCAAATTCGAAATCCCTTATCTTTACGATCTTAATGGCGACATAGAATCACTTTAAGCGAACGTAGTATCAGTAGCCTTAGACCAAGCGTGTTGTATTAGCCAAATTACAGCAATTCCAGCCACATGCTTTCAAGATGAAGACAACCGAATGAAACATATTTAAGCTAGCAAATACGCGAGGCCGGACGTCGTCATGCAAACCAAAACGCTGTTTGAGGTCGCAAAAAATGGAGTCAAGTACTGTGTATCCACCTGTTCTTAGATCTGATTGACTTTTTTAGTACTTTTAGGCCCCATATTGCACAGTTCTGGCACTGCGTAATCGTCAGCTAGCTACATATAATTCTAAGTGTCTCCTCATCTTATGTGCAGTTAAGTTTTTAAATCCTGCTCCCACGGACAACTAAACGTTTTATTTATTTTATTTATTTAGACACATATATATTGGTACAAAAGGGCACCAGGTACATATGCGCCACACAAAATAATGAAAGTAGGAAGAGAAGGGATGAAAAGATAAGGCGGACTAAAATGTACAACCAGAAGACTCTTTCAAATAGGAAAGTAAGAACCATACTTTATGTAGAAAGTAAAAGAAGGTTGCAGCAGGATCGCCACTGGCTTCTATTCTGAGCCATATCTGATAACGTCTCTAGCCACTGTGTTGCACCATCTCTCGGACCCCAACCAAGGAGTCGTGAAGGACCAACAGAAGCTAGCCCTTTGCAGCTCTCTTTCATGCCACGACAACTAAACGTTAGTCAAAGATATTTACAGATTTGGACGGTAGACTTTCTACTTTTTCCACTTGCACTTTCCCTATTTAGTATGTTCACATTTTTAAATGTGAAGGTCAGCCAAAAGAAAACTTTAAATCCGTCTATACGCACCTTAAGTCTTGTGATTTCTAACTAAAAATTACACAGAAAACTGGACGTATCAGTACGGAAAACTGTCAGAACATTGTAGGTTGTAATACGCTCGTCTCTGGATAAACCGCAAAAAACTACAACGTCAAGCAGCAAAATAAGCTTACATCTGCATCCGCTCTCTTCTCCTTGACACCCAAAATAGAATGAAGGGCGGCGATGTTATACATTACGGATGCTTCTTCGAAACGAATATCCGAAGACTCCAAAAGACAATCGGAAAAAATGTCTTGCCTATGCCAAATGAGCATTTAAATATCTGATTACCATTTCCATGTTACATCTGTACACGTTGCGGCGGAAAAATGAAACCTGCCTTTAAGTAGCTGCAGTTGAGCATAATACCGTTTCAGTTGAGAAAGTCCAGTGTAATCGACAGAAGGTTCACAGGCACACTAATACAAAAAATCTGTGAAAACTCCACCATACTTTTCGTAAGCTAAGGAAACTATTGAATTCCTTCTCGAAGAGACTGGAAGATTGTTGATATTGCACTTCGATGTACTAAAATATTGGTGAACTTGAATAATTTTAGTATACCTTTTTCAATGGCTGTAGATCAGGCACAAACTCAGACTTTTTCATAGGCAAACCAACAGCTGGGAGCCTAGGAAGTCCGTCCATCCTTGACCTTGAACGAAAACAAACTTGCCACCAAAGCAACAAATGGTTCAAATGGTTCAAATGGTTGAGGACGGAATAGAAGAAGCTTTCGCTTAACGGGCTTCCGTGTCTGGTAGCAGTGGATCACCAATACCTCCAGGCAAAAACCTAGGTATATATAATTTCGCGCGTTATTTAAAAAGGACAGTGGTATTTTTCCTCGTTGAGTAAATTCTATTGTTTTGATCGTTATTAACGTATCAAGACTATTGTTTTTATACTTTGATTGAATTTCTTTCAGTTAAAGTATCCTATTAGAGTACCATCTTTGATATCCTAAATAGTTTAATCGTCCGTACTCCAGAGTACCTTTGTTTTTCTATTGTGTCTGTTAGTACTTTGGTCCTAACTGTTTATAGTTTTTTTTTTTCTACTTGTAGTCAACACTCACCTTCGCATCCTAAAATGACTGGAAGATGCAACAAAAGCATTTGCCACCACCCAGGATGTCGATATCCTGTTGATAGCGGCATGCAGTGCGATGAGTGCAAAGGTTGGTACCACGATGTTTGCACGAATCTAACACCTGCAGCTTTCAAGCGGTTCAGTAAAAATGGGTGCGTATGGCTATGTCAACAGTGCTGTTTGGATGCAAATAGCCTGTTAACTGAGGCCATCTCAATAGTAAATGCCGCAAAAAAGTGTCTCGGCAAGCGCGGTCGGGATACATCAGTCAGAACTCAATCTGTCGGCACGCAGATTGACACAAGACAGGCCCAAGTGAGTCCAAAAACTGCCGACCCACACTCTACTAAGGAGGAAGAACATCCTCCAAAGAAGACTGTTACAACTAGAGACTCGCGCAAAAAAGTCTCTTCTGTCCCTCGTATCAAAAATGGTACCCAGAAGGGAACTTCCGGAAGCCGAAACCGCAAGGCTCGATCGGTTTCCAGCGCGAAAGATGACCCAATCTCCCAAGTCGTCCTGAATCTTCCGGAATCCCACAGTACACCTGACGCGACTGTGGTTACCACTCCAAAGAACGTTGGCGATTGGGTACGGGTCGTAAGAAAAAACACCAAAATGACGTAAAAGGAAATCATACCCCCACCAAAAGGGTCGACAAGCCGAGGTCTGATCACAGCGACAGATCAGTCAATCTCCATAGAGTCAAGGAGAGTGACAACTTAGAACCGAAAGCTCGTTTTGAGCATGACATTGTGTTGATAAAACAACTACTCAACCACGTTATGCCCAAAAACATCCCCGGAGTCACCTTGCTAAAGGTGTATAGACTAGGAAATCTAGCGCATCTGAAACCAAATCAGTCTACACTACTCAAAGTCGTTTTCAAATCACCAAACGAACGCGACTAAATCTTAGAAAATGGACACAAACTAAAGGGTTCAGGAGTTTTTATCCGTAAGGACTTACCGTTGGCGGACCGTGTTAAAAGACGGGAAACCGAAAAGGAACTACAGCTCAGATTAGACGCTGGCGAAAAAAACCTGAAAATTGTAAATTTTCGGGTTGTGAGGCTTCGACAGAGGATGATGCCGAAGCCACTGTGGGTGAAGCACGAGGCCACCTAAATAGGCTTCGGATCTGTTATACCAACGCCCGGAGCTTACTAAATAAGCTACCGGAACTAGGTGTACAGATTGACTCAACTAGGCCAGACATAATCGCAGTCACAGAAACATGGCTGACGCCGTCTATAGATAGTAGGGAACTTGATTTCGAGGGTTTTACATTGGTAAGGGCCGATAGAATACAAACGCGTAAAGGAGGGGGAGTAGCTCTATTCATTAAAAATGCTATTCCATTCACCATTATCGACAGTGTATCCCATGAGAGTGGGACGTATGAATTAGTTTGCTGCCGCCTGAAATGCAGGGGACAAGAGTTACTACTTAGTTTGATCTATCGCAGTCCAAGCTGTGAGGCAAACGAGGTCCTGCTAAGCAGTCTCAACACTTTATCACGAAGTGATCGATGTCTAATCCTAGGGGACTTTAATGCACCCATGATGGACTGGGGAAATCTGCTGACTGAATCGTCAGCAAACTCCTTCGAACAGGAACTAGTTGATGCGGTAATCACATGTGCCCTAGTGCAACACGTGAAGGAAGCAACTAGGTACGACCCGGGTTCTGCATCATCCTTACTAGATCTTATATTGACTCATTATGATGATGATGTTGCAAACCTGGATTACATGCCACCCCTAGGCAAAAGTGATCATGCAGTTTTAAGCTTTGACTTCCATATAACTGTCGATCACGAGTACGCTTCAGCTCAATTCAGACCTAACGTCTGGAAAGCAAACATAGCAGACATCATGAAATCAGCATCATTAGTAGATTGGAAATTAGACCCAGAGTCATCAATCGAAACGGCTTGGGACATATTCCGGAATTTATACTTAAAAGTTGCCACCCCCCCCCCACATCCCTTGGACTACACCTAAGAGACCGAGAAACTCCCCACCGTGGTTCAGTAGGGAGGTTCGCATCCTTCTCCGTAAAAGAAGGAAAATGTGGGACAGATTTAGGTTACTGGGGACTGACGAGGCGAAATCTCAGTATCAAAAGGCTCGAAATACCTGTGCCTCGACCCTCCGTAAGGCCAGAAAGCTGTACGAAGAGAAAATCGTTAGGGAATCCATAGAATGCCCTAAACGCTTGTATTCGTATATAAACCAAAGGACAAAAAGAAGAAGAAATGTTCCTTCACTATGGGGAGACAGTACTGCCACATCACTAGTGGAGGACGACTTTGGCAAAGCTCAAGTATTCTCTAAATACTTTAGCGATGTATACACCATAGAAACACCCTTCTCACCAGTCCATGAAAATCCCCCCACACAAGCACTGGACAGCGTAACCATTAAAGAACTCGATGTCTTTGGTCTGCTAGTTAAGCTTGACATAGGTAAATCCACTGGACCCGATGAACTGCATCCTAGGTTACTAAAGGAATTAGCTAACTTTGTTGCGAACCCTTTAAGTATATGTTTTAATCTATCTGTAACCCAGGGTCGTCTACCAAAAGACTGGAAGAACGCCATAGTAAGTCCAGTCTTCAAAACAGGTACAAAACATAAGCCTGAGAATTACCGACCAATTAGCCTAACTAGTGTGGTTGTTAAAATCTTAGAAAAGATTATTCGGAAGGAACTGTTAAAGTATCTCGATGAAAACCGGATCCTCTCCGAAAAGCAGCATGGTTTTAGAACAGGTTACTCTTGTCTCACAAACTTATTAGTCGCTCGTGAAAGCTGGTGCGCTCTTAAGGACCAAAAGTTACCTATAGACGTAGCTTACATCGATTTCAGCAAAGCTTTCGACAAAGTTCCGCATAACCGGCTGTTATATAAGCTAAGGAATGTCGGGATTGGAGGCAATCTATTGATGTGGATAAAAGACTTCCTAGTTGGGCGTCAACAAAGAGTAAGGGTGAACTCCAAGTTGTCTAGCTGGGAAACTGTGCTTAATGGAGTCCCCCAGGGTACAGTTTTTGGGCCAGTGTTATTCCTCCTGTACGTAAATGATCTCCCTCATCTACTATCGTCATCGGTCTTACTCTATGCTGATGATGTCAAGATATGGAGAGCGATACAAAGCAAGGGCGATAGCTTAGAACTTCAAAATGACCTGGAGAGATTATCTGAATGGTCCCAAACCTGGCAATTGCCGATAAACACTTCCAAGTGTATTGTGATGCATATTGGCCACCAGGGTACAGATACATACACGATGAATAACACTGTTACCTATTGTTCAGGCACACAATGACTTAGGTGTCATCGTCAGTCAAGACTTAAAGACTACTGCACACTGTCATGCAATAGGTTTTAGGACTTTATGGTCCATACGCAGGGCTTTTAGTCATCTCGACGCTAAAACGTTTCTGACTTTGTATACAGTGTTCGTACGCCCTAAACTTGAGTACTGTATACAAGCAGCTAGCCCTTGCCTAAAAAAAGACAGTGAACTCTTGGAAAGGGTTCAGAGAACAGCAACTAGGCTGATTCCCGGAATAGCGAAGCTCCCGTATGGTACTAGACTGACCAAGCTAAACCTATTCTTGCTGTCATATAGAAGAATCAGAGGCGACTTGATTACAGTTTTCAAATTACTTAATGACAAATTTGCACCTGATATGCCCTCATTTTTCTTGTCTTCCAAAACAGAAAATCTACGAGGACACTCCAAAAAAGTTCACAAGCCCAGAACGAATTACTTGTCAGCTGACTACCGACTTTACCATCGAATAATCAACGAGTGGAATTCATTACCTCAGCACGTGGTTGAGGCTCTATCCGTCGACTCCTTCAAAAGAAAGTTGGATCAGCTGAGAGACCATCATTGCCAGGACTAACACAGGCCATCAAGCCTCCTGTCTTTTCCAAACTGAAACTGAAACTGAACGATAATAGAGGAAAAAAAGAATTTGGTAAATCATAATAATATGTTATCCTTAGTCCTTAAGAATAAGTCAAGTTTCCTCTTAAAGGACTCCTGGGAGGTCGCTTGGACTAGCTCAGTTGGCAGCGAATTCCAGCACTTGACAACTCTAACGGAGTAGAAATTGTCTGCAGTATGTTCTGCTATGTAGGGTCTCCAATTTCTGGGTGTTACCTCTCAGGTTGGTGTTATGACTAAGCTTAAGAAGATGTTTAAGGTGATGACCAGAAGTGTTAAGGATACCGTAAGTCGTAAGAAGATCACCTCTAAGACGCCTGTACTCTGACGGGTAAAGGTTAAGTGATCGGAGGCGCTCTTCATAAGGTTTGAATTTGAGTCCCCGAACTGATTTCGTGGCTCGACGTTGTATGCGTTCCAGAGTGTCCTTATCCTTTTGGAGGGAGGGAGGAAATACTATGTTTCCGTACTCTAAATGGGGACGAATAAAACTGTTGAAGATTATATGGAAGGTTCTACCGTCAAACGGGCCAAAAATGCGCCTCAACGTTACCAGTGCAAGGTTTGCTTGAGAGGCGTTTTTGTCACAGTTCGCATTCGATTTCAGGTCATAGGGTACCAACACTCCTAAATCTATTTCAACCTGGGAAACTTCTAGAGGGGAGTTACCTAAGTTATAACTATAGTCTGCAACATGTCTCAGATGGACTATTTTGCACTTTGAAGTGTTGAAGGCAAGTCCGTTGTCATCTGCCCAACTTTGAAGTCGAGTCAGATCATCCTGAAGAACTAGTATATCATTATGACTACGTATCACTCTCCAAAGTTTCACATCATCAGCAAAAAGCAATAAGTCAGATGAAACTTGTTGAGGAAGATCGTTAATATAAATCAAGAAGAGAAGAGGTCCTAGTATTGAGCCCTGGGGGACCCCACTAGGACATTCCATAGCCTGAGAGAGAGCGAAGTTAACCCTGACCTTAAAGTGTCGGTTTTCTAAATACGAAGAGAGCCAATCAATCAAAGGGGGTTTTATACCCAATCGTCCAAGCTTCTTGATAAGACATGCGTGGTTGACCCTATCAAAAGCTTTTGAGAAGTCCAGGTAGATGACGTCAACCTTCCCCTTGCGATCAAGGATGGTTGTCCATCTATCCACCGCAGTCAGCAGGTTGGTCATACAAGAATGACCTTTTCTGAAACCATGCTGTTGAGGTGAGAACTTTGAGGATGATAAGCATTCTAGTAAACCGTCGTATATTAGAGATTCCATAATTTTGGAAGGTATGGAGAGAAGGGCCACTGGTCGGTAGCTTGAGGGTTCACTGCTTCGACCTCCTTTGAAAATTGGTGTGATGTGGGCCAGCTTCCAAATTTCCGGTAGTTTGCCTCTGCTTAGCGAGTGTGCAAACATCACGCTAAGTGGTGTCGCCAGGATTGAAGCTGCTTCCCTCAATACAGCGGAATGAACCATATCCGGACCAGGAGAAGTGTCTTTTCTTAGGTGCTGCAGTTTCCGGAACGCCAAGACAATGCTCATGTTCACTGGTGATGATAGTCTCTCAGCAGATCCAACTTCCTTTTGAAAGAGTTGACGGATGGGACCTCAACCACTTGCTGAGGTAATGAATTCCACTCGGTGAGGGTTAGATGGGAAAGTCGATAGTCAGCTGATAAGTAATTTGTTCTGGGCATGTGAACTTTTGGGAGTGTCCTCGTAAATTCTCTGTTTCCGAAGATAAGAAAAATGAGGACATATCGAGTGTAGATTTATCATTAAGTAATTTGAAAACTGTAATCAAGTCACCTCCAGTTTTTTGATATGACAACGGGAATATGTTTAGCTTAGCCGGTCAATTATCACACGGGATATTCGCCATTCCAGGAATCAGCTTAGTTGCTGTTCTTTGAAACTTTTCCAAAAGCTCACTGTCTTTTACCAGGCAAGAGTTAGCCGCTTGTATGCAGTACTCAAGTTTAGGACGTACGAATACTGTATACAAAGTCAAAAAATCTTTTGCGTCGACATGACTAAAAGCCCTACGTAATGGCCATAAGGTTCTAAAACCTTTGACGGCTATGGCGTGGCAGTGTGCAATAGTTTTTTAAGTCTTGGATAACGATGACTCCTAAGTCATTGTATATCTGAACAACAGGTAGCTCAATGTTATTCATCGTGTATGTGTTCGTACCTTGGTGATAAATATGCATCACAATACACTCGACAACTGTCAGGTTTAGTCTTCAGTCTTCAGTAATAAGGTTGTATGTTAGTGAACCCGTGTTAGTCCTGACAGATTAACCTCCAGTGAAGGTACAGCTTCTTTTTGAAAATGTCTACTGATGGGGCATTCCAGTCTTTGACCACTCGATGAGAAAAACGGGACACCATGTTTAGTTTATTAGATCGCGGTTTGTGAAACTTCTTGTTATGGTCTCGGAGCTTATCAGTGCTGGAGGGAGCGAAAATATAGGACATATTAATACCCAGATCATAATTAAAAATACGAAATGCCAATATAAGGTCACCTCGCGTCCTACGATAAGATAAGGGGAAAAGGTTTAGATGTTTTAAACGCTCATCGTAAGGGAGTTTAGAAAGACCCTTTACTAATTTTGTCCCTACACGATGGACACGCTCAAGCGATTTAGTATCCTTTATCAGACAAGGGCTAGCTGCTTGGATACAGTACTCTAAGTGTGGTCTTATGTAGGCGGGATATAAAATTCTTCAAAGCATTCGAATACTCAGTGGAGTGATCATAAAACACGTTAACCTTTGGCAGCAACTGCGTTGCAATGCGTAGTTGTTTTCAAGTCATGACTTATTGTTACCCCCAAGTCTTTATGTCCTTGAACGCGTAGAAGAGATGTAACATCAATATTATAATGGTAACTATTCCCATGTCCAATGTTTATGAGCACCCTCTTCCTAGGATTGACTTCTAGGCACCAACCTCGAGCCCATCTAACTAATTCGGGTTAGTCAGCTTGGAAATGACAACGATCAACCTCACTTCTTATTGTTCTACAGATTTTTAAATAATCAGCAGATAATAATGTCGACGACTTAAGCAATAGCGTTAATTCATTAACGTAGAAAAGTAGTTGACCTAAGATGATGCCTTGGGGTACAATACTTTTGACCGTCTTCCATTCGGATGGTTTTTCACTGACCCTCACTCTTTGTCTGCGGTCACCTAAGAAGTTTCTTATCCATTCTGGTACAGCACCTGTTATTCCAAAACTCGAAAGCTTCTGCAAAAGGCCTAAGTGTGAAACCTTGACAGACGCTCTGCTAAGATCTATGGATACCACATCGACAGATAGACAGTTATCTAGGGCAGCTGTTCAATCATCTCTTGCAATAAGTAAGTTAGTCAAGCATTAACGCTTGTTACGAGACCCATGTCGCTCGGTAGTTAACAGATTTTACGAATCTATGTGACCTAGTAATTTGACCCGAATTATATTTTCAAGTAACTTAACGACTGTGCTGATTAGGCTGACAGGTCGGTAGCGTCTTTCCAATCCCTAAGGAGTTGAACGAGTGAAATGGTCATGTTGAAGGGCGTCACGAGTGTTCTTGAAATAATGTCTGCAAGCGATGACAACAAACGTGGATGTAACCCATCAGGACCTCATGTCTTGCAAGTTTTGAGGTTAGCTGTCAATGGAAGAACAGTTTTCTCACTCACATGTACAGATGCTATGGCTAATATCTCGGTTTGATTGGTACAAATAGTTGTAACACGTAGTGTAGACTTCACTAAAATAGTTTGAAAAAGTCTTAGTTTTTACTAGATCTGATTCAGCTATTAAATCATAATTTTCGTCTAACAGTAACGCAGAAATACCATCAATACGTTTCGTTCGCAGTTTAACGTACGAAAACAATCACTTCGGACCAGTACGGCTATCACATGCCAATTGTCGCTCGCAAGTGATACGGGATCTAGCTATGGTCTGTTTACATATATTCCGGATTTTTATATTCGCACTTAAATGATGCCTGTCCTGTTGACAAGAATAAATCCCAGAAGGGTTTCCTACGCTTTAACAGCTTTCGGGTTTCCTTATTAATCCATGGAGGACAATGTGATAGCTTGCGTGCTGACCATGGGATAAACGGTCGAGTTACGGATTCGAACCTAGCCTTAAACCTGTTCCATGAATCATCGATCGATCCATCAGCATCGACCGACCAGTCAATCGAGATAGCATAGTCCCTGATTGCCGGAATATTAGCTCTCCAGATATTAGGACGGAGTGGAGCAGATGCAAATTCTATACCATGTGCCCAGAACTTAAAGGAAAGTAGGACATGGTCACCATTCAGCGGTGGGGGAAGGTTTTGAATGTCAATGACATCTTCACAAAGGTGTGTGAGAACAAGGTCTAGCTATGACGGATCATGTTCCAAGTCAATATGTGCCGGTTTTACGATACATTGTACAAGTGCACACTGCATAATTGTTGATAGAAGGTCGCTATCGAAACCCCCACCTAGAGCTGTGAGCTCTATCCAGTTGATATGTGGTGCGTTGAAGTCTCCAATGATGAGACACCATTCTTCATTACTCCAAGAACAAATGTATCTTAAGATAAAGTCGTCAGTAAGACAACATGGATTACTACATATTCCTCCTACAGTCAGTAATTCGTTTCTAGATCTAATTGTACGACGTGCTACCTCACATGAACCACTAGCATATGCCTCCGATATTATCGAATGTATGCGAAAGTTATCCTAACACATAACGTTATACCCCCTTCCTTGCGACTTAAAACTCTACCACTTCTAATACAGATGTAGCTTGAAATAATGAGAGAACAGTCTTTATCTACAGTGAGCCAAGATTCTGTGGCAACAATTATATCGGGATTTAATTCATCCATCATGAAACTTAGCTCAGACATTTTATTTCGACGACTACGGGCATTCGCGCAGCACACATTCAAGGTGTTTTGAGAACCATACGCTCCATAAATACAAGTCTTGGAAGCATTGGCCTTCGAGATTTGAATGCCCGAAAACCATTAATCATGGGGTCCGTTTGGCCATTCAGCTTTCGAGTTCTTAACTCTGTAAGAGCATTCTTCCACATGATTCGATCCTCAAGCAGACAATCTGGTGGCAAGCTTTGTGTGTGTCATACAATATTACGTCTCATTCTTCAGAACTCCTGAGTATTAACGTCAAGACCTTTCTCTGTCGGGTCTTGCCTCCGACTCGATGGCCGAGTCTCATTACTTTCGTGGTATGTGCCCCTTAAACCTCATCAAGCAGTACATTTCTCATGACAAATTCTACTAACTGCAGATAGCGTATGTATATTTTGGCAGGGTCATCGTCTTTCAACTCTTCTACAATTGAGACCATTCAGATAAGTTCTCCAGGTCCTTTTGAAGTTCTGAGCTATCACTTTTACTTCTTATCGCCCTCCATATCTTAACATCGTCAGCACATGGTAAGACAGATGATGGTAGGAGACGAAGAAGGTCATTTACATATAAGAGGAATAACACTGGCCCTAAAACTGTACTATGAGGCACTCGGCTAAGCACAGTTTTCCAGCTATAAAACTTGGAGTTAATAATAATATATTCTGAAGATAATTACAGAATTCACATCAGTTTACAGACATGATCAATTTGATATAAATAACCACATTATATCTAGAGAACAAACATGTGATATTAGATTGTTTTATGTTTGATAGTTCATTAATTGTTAAGTAGTTTATTTTTGACATGTATCACAGCAATCCAATGCATCAGCGGGGAACTTTTAATTTTTTCTTAAGTGGATCGACTGATGATTTATGAACGGTGCTCTATAAGGCTATTTCCAGTGTCAGG
Source organism: Schistosoma rodhaini (assembly GCA_944470415.2). Classification (NCBI taxonomy): domain Eukaryota; kingdom Metazoa; phylum Platyhelminthes; class Trematoda; order Strigeidida; family Schistosomatidae; genus Schistosoma; species Schistosoma rodhaini. The sequence continues at coordinate 2,184,581 of OX104036.1, read as the reverse complement.
ACGAAATATTGATAATTATCTACAACTAGGGAAAGTAAAATTAAAACAGAGAGTACGGAACAACAAAACATAGATTGCCTGTCAGGTTTACCACTGTTCATGTTAGATATTACTCAAATAAGTTAAAGTTCTCAGGTTGCTAAATGCGGTAGCCCTCCAAGCGGAAGATTCTTCTATTTGGTCCGGAACCATTAGAAACATCATGTGAATCAAGATAACTATACGTTTTACCGGGCGATAAGTAGCGTGTTGAACTATCCTCCTCTAGTTTTGATTTCATGATTATCTTAATTTGGGATATGTGTCATTTCTAGTTGTTTGTGCTTTTTCTCGTTACCAGCTATAAGTACATCGTGAGTGCTTTCGGGTCTACTCTCTTTTCCAGCCCTTCTCACTGATGATAGTCTGCACCCTCCCATAGTACACTAAGTACTTTCCAGATAGACACGAGGGGCTAAACCATATCCCATAGAAAAAAAGTGAACAGGCCATAAGCCTTCTGTCCTTACTACACAAATCTGAATCTGAAATTCCAGGAAGAGCGTGTTCATGCACATCGGGCACGATATTAGTTACCATTATACCATTAATGGTACATTTATGCCACGCGTTCAAGAGCACAAAGACTTAGGAGTAATTATAAGTCACAACTTAAAAACTACTACGCACTGTTTCGACGAGGATATGTTTCGAATTTTATATCCCACCTACATAAGACCACACTTAGAGTACTGTATCCAAGCAGCTAGCCCTTGTCTGATAAAGGATACTGAATCGCTTGAGCGTGTCCATCGTGTAGGGACAAAATTAGTAAAGGGTCTTTCTAAACTCCCTTATGACGAGCGTTTAAAACATCTAAACCTTTTCCCCTTATCTTATCGTAGGACGCGAGGTGACCTTATATTGGCATTTCGTATTTTTAATTATGATCTGGGTATTAATATGTCCTATATTTTCGCTCCCTCCAGCACTGATAAGCTCAGAGACCATAACAAGAAGTTTCACAAACCGCGATCTAATAAACTGAAGATGGTGTCCCGTTTCTCTCATCGAGTGGTCAATGACTGGAACGCTTTACCAGAACAAGTGGTATCAGCACCATCAGTGAACACTTTCAAAAAGAAGTTGTACCTTCACTGGAAGGAAATCTGTCAGGATTAAAACAGGTTCATCAACCTGCTATCCTTATTACTGAAGACTGCTAAGCAAAGTTGAAGGTTGAAGCCAACCCATAACTTAGAGGGACATTCTAGTGTCGCGTTACATTCTGTAAGTTGTTTTCTATTGTTGTTACACTTCGTATTATGTTTTGATCCAATGGGAGCGGTTTGAATCCCGTCTCGAAATAGATTCAGATCTGTGTGGTCAAAACAGAGTACCCTCAGCATATGCCAGTCCTTTGCGCGCTTTTCGAATGGGAAGTTTAGTCCTAACGTGATTTACATTTCTCAAACTTTTGCTGTGTTCTTACGCAACAAAAGCACCATTTCCGATCTAAAGAATCTATTCTGAGCTATACGTTTGATAGATTACTTCTTTTTTTTGTGTTTCCCTCAAATTAATAGTTGACTGTGGTTTTGCCTCAGCTCACTATCGGTTTTTTTCAATATTTTTCATGTAAAGACTAGCTTTAGCTTATCTTTAACTGTTTTTATACATTTTTGCCAGTTTTTGTTTACTGTGTTTTTTAATGGTCCTAAATTTACTGCTTGCATTTTTAAGACAGTCTAAATCACTAGCCATGAAAAGTTCGGCGAGGCTAAAGAACATGGACGACCTTTAAACGAATCTTGAATGACCTTGAGAAATATTAGACAATCAGAAGACAGTTATCATACAGTAAAAATATATTATATAAAACTCAAAAATTAAGAGGGATACTGTTCTTTTACATGAATCAAAAACTTATCAAGGTCAGATATAGGTTCAGAAGTTCTAAAATCATAGTGCATACGGCATAGGAGCTCATCCTTGTGGCTCCATAGTAGTCGACCTCTGGAACCATGATAAAGTCCCGAAAATTCTTTCAGCCTCGACCACATAGTCTCAGTGTTGTCGGTATGTTGGTATGGTTTAGGGTTTAAGATTAGGGTTAAAGATCAGGCTATAAATTATGGACGGCATTTGAGCGACGCTAGAGTGAATCTGAGGGTGTCAACGTAATAACTAAGACTAAATGAGGGTTATGAACCCGTGTGAATAATCCAAATTATGATTTACAGTTCATGGTTAAGGTTAGGAATTATACTTAGGGTTTTCATCACGAACTGACACCAGCTATAATGCCAAAACTCTATTTATGCAAATGGGTAATTGAATTTTGCGCCAAAATCTTAAGATAACTTATCCTGTAGACGCTTAATTATCATTTTTTCTTTAAAATCCGTTGTAAACCGACCGTACGTAAGCATCAGGTACCGAACTTAGCGCCGTGACCTTGAAAACCCGCGAAAGCTGATTGGCTCGTCCATGTTCTTTGGTCTCGCCAAAAGTTCATGCAAAAGACCTGGTTACCGTTTTGCCGTTACATCTGGCATGTAATGTGACAACTGCATAGGTTGGTTCCACGAGGCATGTACAGATCTAACAGCAGCAGCCTATAGCAGACTCAGCAAGTCTGATCGTAGGTGGGTATGTGTTACCTGCAACACTGATACGGTAGTTATGTTGTGTACCATCATTACTTTACTAACAGGTCTGAGAGATAAGTTGTTTAAGAATTTGGTAAATTATAGCATCATGACGGGTAACAAACCTGGAACGTATAGGGCAAACAAAAAAAAGGATACTGACAGGTCGGTTATTGACGGTGCTGTTAACAGCACGAGTGATGATGTGCTGAAACTCGGCACCATCTTAACATCGACTGTCATCAATTCCCTCAGTAAACTTGGGTCCCCCAGGGAACAGTCCTTGAATGAGACGGTTCCCAAAAATCCTGTAAGTGGTTGGACTCACGTTAACATGAGTAATAGAGCCCAAGCGCCCCGCCGAAATTGAACGTCCCAAGTATCGTGCGGAAATCAATTGATGCTTTGGCTGCACAGTCTACCCCCAAGACTGTCCGCCCGGTCATCACTAAGCCCAGGAATCGAAAACGCGCCTCGACATCCAAACAAAATGATACCAAACCTAGATACCCTGGAAAACCTGGGAAATCAATTACGGTTAGTGACGACTCTGTCATAATCATGAACCTTATTGACAACCCCGACCTTCCTCCCAGTTTGAAAGACAAAAATGATAGGATGCTCTTTGGTGAATTAAACAAGAGGCTTGGACTCCCTAGAATAGAGCCTTTGACCGTCACACGGCTCACTCGGGGGAAGGACTCTAACCACCTAAATCACCCGAGGCTGCTTCGTGTTACACTTAAGAATGCCTCCGACGTAGAGGACGTCCTGCTAGCCAGTCACTTACTGAAGTCCGATGGGAACGTAAGAATACTGCCCGACATACCGTATTCTGAACGAAATCTCATCCGGAACATCCCTAAGGAATCTCGCGAGGCGTTTTTCCGTGGACGAAATATTATTGTGCAAGATGAGCAGGAATAGAATCGTCAATAGAGTTCGTCATTTCATTCATTTGTGTATAGAGACGTTATCAGATATGGCTCAGAATAGAAGCCAGTGGCGATCCTGCTGCAACCTTCTTTTACTTTCTACATAAAGTATGGTTCTTACTTTCCTATTTGAAAGAGTCTTCTGGTTGTAAATTTTAGTCCGCCTTATCTTTTCATCCCTTCTCTTCCTACTTTCATTATTTTGTGTGGCGCATATGTACCTGGTGCCCTTTTGTACCAATATATATGTGTTTAAATAAATAAATATAAATAATAATAAATTGTGCAAGATGCACCGGAAAATATGGACCCAACTCAAGCAAACTCTGATATTCGGGAATGGAAATTCATTAAGCATTCCTTAAAACTCAAGAACATATTGACCCAACAGGTAATGCGACTAGCCAAGAGAGACGGAGACTCTAGGCCCCGGCTGTTGAAGATAACCTTCCCCTCCTCCCACATGGCGGCTGCAACTCTGGAAGCATTTCGTGCCAATAGACGTCGGTTGCCAACTGGCATCCATATGCATCCGGATAGGCCCCATGACAGCAGGATCAAGCACAAACGAAAGCTGGAGCTGACAATTCCACTCGTGGACTGTCCTGATCATAAAAAAACGTGTAAAGGACAGGGACTACCAACTCAGTAAACATCGTATAGGTAGGTTACCTGTCCACTCACGCACGGCTCATATAGACAAACAGGAAGAATCTCACGCATTCCGAATTGAAAGCATAAACTGCCTATACACGAACGCCGCGAGCTTGCCAAACAAAATGGACGAGCTACGTGAACTTAGCAACGCTAATGATGCCCATCTGATAGGAATATCCGAAACTTGGATAACGTCTCAGTTTACGGACCAGGAGTTAGCAATAACTGGGATGTTTTTATTTCGCAACGACAGAGAAACAGGAATGGGGGGTGGGGTAGCACTATAAATACGGTCATGCCTGGATGCGCACCAACTTCACAGCCAAGAGTTTCTCAATCTTGATGAGTCAGTATGGTGCTCAGTAAGATTGTCTACCACCTCGAGGTGTCTAGTTGGGGTCATTTACAGGAAGCCCACTGCCGACATCGAGTATGACAAACGTCTGCTGGAAGGATTAACTCGCTCTACGCGTCTCGGATTCTCTCATATCCTGATTCTAGGGGACTTCAATCTTCCCGGAATCAACTTCGTGGAACATACATACACTGGTGGTGCCAACTCTACTGAAGCTCTGTTCTTCAACCTTATCGGTGACCTGGGATTATTCGAAAATGTGAAGTCGGCAACCCGTTGGAGAAACAGTCAGACGCCGTCGCGCTTAGACTGGGTATTCCCAAATGAAGAATTCCTAGTCGACGACCTCTCAATCCTGGCTTCCCTGGGAAAAAGTGATCACGCTGTCTTATCATTCAGCTTTGTCAGCAAAACGGAGCTACGATATCCTACTGGCAACAAGCGCTGGAACTTCAAACGGTTGAATGTGTTAGCTTTACAGGACTATCTACAACAGGTGGATTGGGATGTTCACCCTCAACTTGAAGTGGATGCTCATTGGGATTTTTTACTGCACACGATCTTATGTGCTACCGAGCATTCAGTTCCTAAAATGGTCCCAAAAAGCTACAAACAACCTCCAATCATCAAGGACCGCACTCGTCGTTTGCTAAGCCGCAAAAGGCACTGTTGGGCTGAATATAAACGAACTGATAACAACAGCGCGTTCAGGCAATACAAACATATAAGGAACATATGCACAAAGACAATAAGAGAAGACAGGCTTCAGTTCCAGACCAAGCTTATCGATAGATTTGTCTCCAATCCGAAGAGCTTACTCAGTTACGCAGCTTCTCTTCGACAAGGCAAAACTGGAGTTTCCCAACTGCCTGGTCCTAATGGTCCGACCAATAACGACGGTGATGCCGCTAACCTTTTGGCTGAACAATACTCTCAGACATTTCAGCTGACCCACATCAACGATACTGACGAAAGCTTCACCTGCACCTGTACAGGACTTTCCGAAGTGGACCTGAGTGCTGACCTGGTGCTCCGTAAACTGCAGCACCTAAGAAAAGACACTTCTCCTGGTCCGGATATGGTTCATTCCGCTGTATTGAGGGAAGCAGCTTCAATCCTGGCGACACCACTTAGCGTGATGTTTGCACACTCGCTAAGCAGAGGCAAACTACCGGAAATTTGGAAGCTGGCCCACATCACACCAATTTTCAAAGGAGGTCGAAGCAGTGAACCCTCAAGCTACCGACCAGTGGCCCTTCTCTCCATACCTTCCAAAATTATGGAATCTCTAATATACGACGGTTTACTAGAATGCTTATCATCCTCAAAGTTCTCACCTCAACAGCATGGTTTCAGAAAAGGTCATTCTTGTATGACCAACCTGCTGACTGCGGTGGATAGATGGACAACCATCCTTGATCGCAAGGGGAAGGTTGACGTCATCTACCTGGACTTCTCAAAAGCTTTTGATAGGGTCAACCACGCATGTCTCAGTCAGTCAGTCAGTCAGTCACAACGTAGAACTTCGTACGTACGTACATCAGTTCGAGTTGCCATACCACATTAGCACACAGATGCAGTTGTCGATTCAAATCCCATAGTGGAAGAATAAGTAAGAGTATAAGCAGTAATCGGAAAGATTAGAGTTTGAAGATGTTATTGAAGGAGTATAGTACAGTGAAATATATTTGGAAGGAGAAAAACATAAAGACATGAGAAATTCAGAAGATTAGAATTTGGTAGAACACAAAGAGTGGATGCATCTTCGCCATTGCAAACGATTTTGAGCCATGTCATTCAAGGTCTCTAACCATCGGTTGCTATCATCTCGCGAATCCCAACCAGGTAGTCTACACTTTCCAACATGGCCCAGTCCACTTGTCAGTGACTTCATTGATTTGTGCCACGTTTTGGTCTGGCCACCCCTAGCTTTCTTCCAACCTACTCCTACACCATGAAACATTGCACGTCGGGGCAGTCGGTGGTCGGGCATACGTAACACATGTCCCAGCCATCTCAACTGATGATGTTTCACTACTTCATCAATCGATTTGCCATCCCTACCTAGTACTCGTTTCCTAACAACTGCATTACTTACCCGGTGGTCCCAGGATATACGAGCAATGCTTCGAAGACACCTATGATCGAACACTAGTAGCCTACGAATATCCTCTACTCTTACCGGCCATGTTTCACTTCCATAAAGTAGGACGGAACGAACTGCTGCACAGTAAACCCGTCCTTTGGTTGCTAGACGGATATCTCGCCTACGCCACAAATGATGCAAGTTGGCAAAAGCTAGACGAGCCTTCTGTATCCGTGCTGAGATTTCGTCAAACACCAGACCACAAGGGCTGATGAGACTCCCAAGATAAGTGAAGTGGTCTACACGCTCAACTACTTCACTCCCTATCATTAGTTCAGGTGTCGCTGCAACCCAATCCTGAAGTAACATTTTGCATTTCGAGGGAGAGAATCGCATCCCGAACATGCCTGCATTGTTGCTTATGGTGGTCAGAAGACTCTGCATTTTGTCAGTGTCTTCACCGAGTAAAACTATGTCGTCGGCGTATTCTAAGTCAACAAGTGAGCCTCCCGGTAAGAGTTCAACTCCTGGAGGCTTAGCTGATGAAAGTGCTGTCTTTAAAAGTATGTCAATGACAAAGTTAAACAAGAATGGGGAGAGTGGACAGCCCTGACGAACTCCACTTGTGGTAATCAGTTCTGATGACAGTTCGCCATAGGCTCTAACTCGACCAGTTGTGTTCGAGTAGAGAGCCTTTATGAGGTTAATGTACTTCTTTGGTACTCCTTTCAGTGACAAACATTGCCATAGAACCTCACGATCAACAGAGTCAAATGCCGCCTTAAGGTCAAGAAATACTACTATTGTGGGACGTCTGAATTTGTGTCTATGTTCTAGAACCTGACGTAGGGTGAATATCTGGTCTATGCAACCACGTCCAGGTCGAAAACCAGCCTGGTTTTCTCTAGTCTGCTCTTCACGAGCTTTGGTTAGGCGACCTAGTATTATTGAAGCTAATATTTTAGACACTATATTAGTCAAACTGATCCCTCTGTGATTGTCACAGGAGGACTTTTGTCCTTTCTTATAGACTGGCACAATCAGTGATTGGGACCAGTCAGATGGAATTACGTCCAGTTCCCAGATTCTACCTAAGACCTCAGTCAATCTCACTGCTAGTACTGGACCACCATCCTTAAAAATCTCAGGGGTCAACCTGTCAGGGCCTGCTGCTCTCCCTCGCTTCAGATTTCCTATAGCTTTTTCAACCTCACAGAGGGTTGGAGGACTTACGTCAATTTGCCATTCAGGACGACTGGGGATCGTGGGTAATTGAAGTGTGGCTGAAGGCCAGTTGAACTGATCCCTAAAGTGTTCTGCCCATCGATCCAATCTCCTGGATTGAGAATGAATAATATGCCCATCTCTATCTGAGATGGTTTCACTGATATTCGGGTTCCTAATGCCGGTTTCTTTAACGAGTCTGAATAGCTGCCTACTGTTACCTATTGCCGCTGCCTTTTCCATCTCTCTTGCTTTCCCTACCCACCACTGTTCACGATCATTACGTAGGCTTCTTATAAGCCTGCGCTTAAGTTGACTCCGCTCTTCGTTATGCTCAGAGCCAGGTGGGATGAGTTTACGAGCATCTATCAGTGCGGAAGATGCTGCCGAGATCCATTGTTTCTCCCTAACGTTATGGTTTACCTTACTAGCGGACATCACTGCTGTTTCCACAGCTTTTCGGATGTCATTCCACGCTGCCTCGGGGTGGACACAACTTACATGGCTGCCTAACTGTTTTTCTAGTTGTTCCTGATATATATTCTTAGCTTGCCTATCATTAAGTAGAACCCTTAGAGGCTTCCCTGCAGTGTCTTTCCTACGACCAGTTAGACGCAGACAGATACGTGCTCGCACTAGAGCATGATCTGAATCTAGACATGTGCCCCATAATGAGCGACAGTCTTCAATCGAGCCCCTCCATCGGTGGCTGATAGCGATGTGATCTAATTGGGTCCAACGTTGGGACGAATTCGGGGGTCGCCATGTCAAAAGATGTTTTTCCTTATGCTTAAAGTTAGTATTTGCAAGAAATAGGCGGTTATCTGAGCACAGCTGCAACAGACGGTCGCCATTATCTGTTCTTTTCGCCATGACACCATAAGATCCACCCAGGTGTCTTTCCCTTTCACTTAGTTTACCTACTTGAGCATTAAAGTCACCTGCTACTATTACAACATCAGAACGCCTAGCTTCTCGGAGAAGGTCAGAAAGTTTCCTGTAGAACTCATCTTTTATATCGTCTGAGCTGCAGTCAGTGGGAGAGTAGGCAGAGACGACGAAGAGGCAACGACGAGTTTCCCTATCTTTCCGGGTCCTTACTGATCCGTTTAGTCGGACAGCGCATAGACGACTGTCTACTGGGATCCAGTCTAAAAGAGCTAGTTCTGCCCTAGGACTTAATGCTATACCTACTCCAGCGAGGCCACGGGAAGCAGCGTCAGGGCTTCCAGATACACGAAGCGTGTATCGAGATGAAACTTTATTTTGATTAGGTGAGGTCAAATGAATGACACTACTCGGATCTTGTATGCGCGTTTCGGAGACGCAGCACACATCGATGGTGTAAGATTCTAGAGTCCTAGCTAAGGAAGCCTGTTGTCCTATTTGGCACAATGTTCGGACATTAAAAGTTCCTATATGTAGTTTAGAGCGTGGTTTCAGGAGACCAGAAATAACGTTCTGTGTACTCGAATCGTTTGCCCTAGCGGTGCGAGGTGATAAAAGGACGTGGGAAGGGTTAGTCGTGGAGATAACAGAGTTATTAGGAGGTGTAGGAAGGATTTGAAAGCGACCAACTTGGTCTTGTGTGCAGCTAAGGGTATGAGGGCTAGTATCACTTCCCGGCTGCCCACACCGTGGAAGGGTATTTCTTGAGGGACCTGAAAAAGAAGTTGGATTAGTGTTGGTCTTAACGACCTGGGTGCGTGACCGCAGTGCCCAAGGGACATCTGCTTGAGGCCGGTCACGCACGGCCTTTTTGTGGGGGATTTTTGACGTGTTAGCTCCGTTCTTCAAAAGTCCTTACCGCCGGAGACGGAAATCCGTGGGATAAGGCGAGGTGTGCATTTTTAGGGTCGACCTTTTCTAACCCCACCCCTCCTTGTGGGAAGGCAGCATCGCTGTCATGCTGGTTGTCTGAAGGAAACACCTTACTGCTTTCACACCTCTGTACAGTCAGCAGTACGACTTCGCCTTCGGACCTTGGGATTGCTGCTTTTAGTCTCACCGCTCTTCAATCGACCTGTCTGGCATGGTAGGACCTTGAGGAACGATTGTTCCAGCCAGCATAGCTCGATTGGATCATCACGATAGGCAAGCCCGACCACCACGTCAAGGTAGCAGCAACGGTCGGGCCACGCATGTCTTATCAAGAAGCTTGGACGATTGGGTATAAAACCCCCTTTGATTGATTGGCTCTCTTCATATTTAGAAAACCGACACTTTAAGGTCAGGGTTAACTTCGCTCTCTCTCAGGCTATGGAATGTCCTAGTGGGGTCCCCCAGGGCTCAATACTAGGACCTCTTCTCTTCTTGATTTATATTAACGATCTTCCTCAACAAGTTTCATCTGACTTATTGCTTTTTGCCGATGATGTGAAACTTTGGAGAGAGATACGTAATCATAAAAAGATCGTTAATATAAATCAAGAAGAGAAGAGGTCCTAGTATTGAGCCCTGGGGGACCCCACTAGGACATTCCATAGCCTGAGAGAGAGCGAAGTTAACCCTGACCTTAAAGTGTCGGTTTTCTAAATATGAAGAGAGCCAATCAATCAAAGGGGGTTTTATACCCAATCGTCCAAGCTTCTTGATAAGACATGCGTGGTTGACCCTATCAAAAGCTTTTGAGAAGTCCAGGTAGATGACGTCAACCTTCCCCTTGCGATCAAGGATGGTTGTCCATCTATCCACCGCAGTCAGCAGGTTGGTCATACAAGAATGACCTTTTCTGAAACCATGCTGTTGAGGTGAGAACTTTGAGGATGATAAGCATTCTAGTAAACCGTCGTATATTAGAGATTCCATAATTTTGGAAGGTATGGAGAGAAGGGCCACTGGTCGGTAGCTTGAGGGTTCACTGCTTCGACCTCCTTTGAAAATTGGTGTGATGTGGGCCAGCTTCCAAATTTCCGGTAGTTTGCCTCTGCTTAGCGAGTGTGCAAACATCACGCTAAGTGGTGTCGCCAGGATTGAAGCTGCTTCCCTCAATACAGCGGAATGAACCATATCCGGACCAGGAGAAGTGTCTTTTCTTAGGTGCTGCAGTTTACGGAGCACCAGGTCAGCACTCAGGTCCACTTCGGAAAGTCCTGTACAGGTGCAGGTGAAGCTTTCGTCAGTATCGTTGATGTGGGTCAGCTGAAATGTCTGAGAGTATTGTTCAGCCAAAAGGTTAGCGGCATCACCGTCGTTATTGGTCGGACCATTAGGACCAGGCAGTTGGGAAACTCCAGTTTTGCCTTGTCGAAGAGAAGCTGCGTAACTGAGTAAGCTCTTCGGATTGGAGACAAATCTATCGATAAGCTTGGTCTGGAACTGAAGCCTGTCTTCTCTTATTGTCTTTGTGCATATGTTCCTTATATGTTTGTATTGCCTGAACGCGCTGTTGTTATCAGTTCGTTTATATTCAGCCCAACAGTGCCTTTTGCGGCTTAGCAAACGACGAGTGCGGTCCTTGATGATTGGAGGTTGTTTGTAGCTTTTTGGGACCATTTTAGGAACTGAATGCTCGGTAGCACATAAGATCGTGTGCAGTAAAAAATCCCAATGAGCATCCACTTCAAGTTGAGGGTGAACATCCCAATCCACCTGTTGTAGATAGTCCTGTAAAGCTAACACATTCAACCGTTTGAAGTTCCAGCGCTTGTTGCCAGTAGGATATCGTAGCTCCGTTTTGCTGACAAAGCTGAATGATAAGACAGCGTGATCACTTTTTCCCAGGGAAGCCAGGATTGAGAGGTCGTCGACTAGGAATTCTTCATTTGGGAATACCCAGTCTAAGCGCGACGGCGTCTGACTGTTTCTCCAACGGGTTGCCGACTTCACATTTTCGAATAATCCCAGGTCACCGATAAGGTTGAAGAACAGAGCTTCAGTAGAGTTGGCACCACCAGTGTATGTATGTTCCACGAAGTTGATTCCGGGAAGATTGAAGTCCCCTAGAATCAGGATATGAGAGAATCCGAGACGCGTAGAGCGAGTTAATCCTTCCAGCAGACGTTTGTCATACTCGATGTCGGCAGTGGGCTTCCTGTAAATGACCCCAACTAGACACCTCGAGGTGGTAGACAATCTTACTGAGCACCATACTGACTCATCAAGATTGAGAAACTCTTGGCTGTGAAGTTGGTGCGCATCCAGGCATGACCGTATTTATAGTGCTACCCCACCCCCCATTCCTGTTTCTCTGTCGTTGCGAAATAAAAACATCCCAGTTATTGCTAACTCCTGGTCCGTAAACTGAGACGTTATCCAAGTTTCGGATATTCCTATCAGATGGGCATCATTAGCGTTGCTAAGTTCACGTAGCTCGTCCATTTTGTTTGGCAAGCTCGCGGCGTTCGTGTATAGGCAGTTTATGCTTTCAATTCGGAATGCGTGAGATTCTTCCTGTTTGTCTATATGAGCCGTGCGTGAGTGGACAGGTAACCTACCTATACGATGTTTACTGAGTTGGTAGTCCCTGTCCTTTACACGTTTTTTTATGATCAGGACAGTCCACGAGTGGAATTGTCAGCTCCAGCTTTCGTTTGTGCTTGATCCTGCTGTCATGGGGCCTATCCGGATGCATATGGATGCCAGTTGGCAACCGACGTCTATTGGCACGAAATGCTTCCAGAGTTGCAGCCGCCATGTGGGAGGAGGGGAAGGTTATCTTCAACAGCCGGGGCCTAGAGTCTCCGTCTCTCTTGGCTAGTCGCATTACCTGTTGGGTCAATATGTTCTTGAGTTTTAAGGAATGCTTAATGAATTTCCATTCCCGAATATCAGAGTTTGCTTGAGTTGGGTCCATATTTTCCGGTGCATCTTGCACAATGATATTTCGTCCACGGAAAAACGCCTCGCGAGATTCCTTAGGGATGTTCCGGATGAGATTTCGTTCAGAATACGGTATGTTGGGCAGTATTCTTACGTTCCCATCGGACTTCAGTAAGTGACTGGCTAGCAGGACGTCCTCTACGTCGGAGGCATTCTTAAGTGTAACACGAAGCAGCCTCGGGTGATTTAGGTGGTTAGAGTCCTTCCCCCGAGTGAGCCGTGTGACGGTCAAAGGCTCTATTCTAGGGAGTCCAAGCCTCTTGTTTAATTCACCAAAGAGCATCCTATCATTTTTGTCTTTCAAACTGGGAGGAAGGTCGGGGTTGTCAATAAGGTTCATGATTATGACAGAGTCGTCACTAACCGTAATTGATTTCCCAGGTTTTCCAGGGTATCTAGGTTTGGTATCATTTTGTTTGGATGTCGAGGCGCGTTTTCGATTCCTGGGCTTAGTGATGACCGGGCGGACAGTCTTGAGGTTAGTCTGTGCCGCCAGTATACAGTAAAAATATATTATGCAAAACTCAATAATTAAAGGGGATACTATTTTTTTACTGACTTAAAAACTTATCAAATTTAGATATAGGTTCAGAAGTTTTAAAATCATGGTGCATCCGGTACAGGAACTCATCTATGTGGCTCTATAGTAGTCGATCTCTAGAACCATGATAAGGTCTCAAAAATTCTTTTAGCCTCGACCACATAGCTTCAATGTTGTTGGTATGTTGGTATGGTTTAGCGTTAGAGTTAAGGTTGAGTGTTATGGTTTAGGGTTAAGGATGAAACTAAATTATGGACGACCTTTGAGCGACGCTAGAGTGACTCTGAGAGTGTCAACATAATAACTAAGACTAAATGAGGGTTATAAACCTTTGTGAAGAATTCAAATTATGATTTACAGTTCATGGTTAAGGTTAGGAATTATACTTAGGGTTTTCATCACGAACTGACATCAGCTATAATGCCAAAACTCTATTTATGCAAATGGGTAATTGAATTTCGCGCCCAAATCTTATGATCACTTCTCTTGTAGACGCTGAATTATCACGTCTTCTCCAAAATCCGTACGTAAGCATCATTTACCGAACTTAACTCTATGACCTTGAAAACCCACGAAAGCTTCTGATTTGCTCGTCCATATAGTTTAGTCTCGCCGGTGGTTTTCTTGGGGGCCACACTCGGAGCCTTTGACCTAAAGATCTGATCCACAAGGCAGTGGAGCATCGTGAGGAGATGCAGTCCCAAGGTACCCGGCGATCAATAATTGGTTCATACGTCATTTGTTCCCTTAGGATACTGGAGCTTTTGTGCACCATTGGTTTGGAATCAGGGTTTCCGAACTCCCCTAGGTGGACCCTTCGTGTCCACCAACCCGGTTAAACCGCCGAATATTTGCTTTTCGTTCTCTCAATTTCGTAAACAACACTCTCGCCACGAGAAGGCAGTAAGTAGGATTTCCTTGGAAGAGGCTATATACGCGTGGCCATGTGAGAGCATTTGGAAGGAGAGAGCGGACTCTCCCCAATCTCAGCCACGTGCATACAACTACTTCCAGAGAAGTCCTACTCACTGCTTTCTCGTTGTGTCGTCTAGGAAATTGAGAGGGCGAAAAGCGAATGTCCAGTGCTTTAACCGGGTTGGTGGATATGAAGAATCCAATTAGGGGAGTTGGAAAACCTCATTGTTATTGTGTGGCGCATATGTATTTGGTTCACCTTTGTACCAATGTTTATGTGTTCAAATAAAATAAATAAATAAACTGAGCTCTTCAGACATATGCATAATTTCTTAGTCAGCCACTTGGTGGCTATGGCAAGAACCTCTTCTATAACAAAGGTCTTAATGTTTCCAAACTTTTTAAATATGGGCCGACAGAAATTTATGAACAAGTATTTTAATGAAAAAGTGTGAGGTACAGATTTTACTCTTAACAAAGTATTTAATAGAGGCATTATGAATTCATGGCTAACGATCTTGATAGCTAAACACTTACATGATAGGTACGTCACTAATAGCTAATCACATACGCTCATGGTTGACTAATGAGCGCATAAATGTATCTATATCACTGAGAGGGAGTAATTTCATAAAGCCATCTACCGTTTTCGCCTATCTCAGCACTTATTCCAGGCTTATCTTTGTCAACATTGTGTTTTAGTGACTGAATGTTATTAACCAAATGCTCTGCACCGTATGTTTATGTTCCCAATAGTTGTCCATCAACCGGGAAGTTTACACTTCTCAACATGACTTAAAATGATAGCCAGTAATGTTACAAACCAGTCCCACCCTTTTCTGTTTGTACTTAACCTCTTCACCTGTTTTTTAGCCAGCATCGTATGTCAAGATAGGCAGTGATTAGGTATATGAAATGTCTGTTTTAGCTAACTTGGTCGATAAATTTCATTTGCTTGACCAACCGATTTATCGTATGAACTTCATATTCATACCACATCTCAGCGTTCATCTCTATACTTCCACCATACTCGAGTAACCTGAAAGATATATCTCATCATACACTAGCAATCCACATGTATTTTACCTTCAAGCCATTAGTTAACGTAATAAAAGCTGTCTACAATGTAACTTGTTTTCATTATTTCTAGTAATAATTGTGATTTTATTGAATTTGATTTCAATCTTATTTATAAATTGTTTCCATTAACTCTTACTAATGTCTTACTTAATTCCAGGTTGTTACGTCACAATCTCTTGTTTTATCAGTTGTTTAAAATATGTCGTTAGCTGATGAACTTCTAGCTGATCTTGAAGGAGCTGAAACATCTGAAGAATTAATAACTGACTCAAATTTACATGAAGTAGAAGATGTTACTATGTTAAGTGTAAACAAATCAGACGATTTTCAGTCCAATGGATCAGTTTCAGGATTTAAAAATGTATTTAAAACTGCCTCTTCATTTGCTGATGCTCCGATAACGGCTTATGCCAAGTTAAGAAATAGTGATAGAGTAAGTATTTGCTATGAAAGAAAAATAAATGATTGTTCTATTCGGCTCATTGTAATTTTCTCTGTGATCATGGAGAGAAACTCTATCGTAGTTTCATAACTTGTTATTCCAGTAATAAATTAGCTGACAAAAGTATGGGAAAATAATTATTTGTTTATTTATTTAAACACATAAATATTGGTACAAGAAAGCACCAGATAAATGTGCGCCGCACAAATCTCATTCGATTTGTGTGAGGGCTGTGATACTGCCCAGGTGCCCAGACTGAAGCAGGTGGTTTTCTTAGGGGGCCACACCCGGAGCCTTTGACGTGAAGGTCTAGTCCACAAGGCAGTAGAGCATCGTGAGGAGATGCAGTTTCATGGTAGCCGGTGACCAACAATTGATTCATACGCCATTCGTTCCATCAGGATACTGGAGCCCATGTGCACCATTGGTTTGGAATGAGGGTTTTCCAACTCCCTTAGGTGGACACTGCACATCCACCGACCCGGTTAGTGAGCCGGACATTCACTTTTCGTCCTTTCACTTTCGTGAACAACACTGCCGTCACACCTCTGAACAGTCAGCAGTACGACTTCGCCTTCGGACATTGGGTTTGCTGCTTTTAGTCTCACCGACTTGTCTGGCATAGTAGGACCTTGAGGAACGATTGTTCCAGCCAGTATATCTCGATTGGTTTATCACGATAGGCAAGCCCGACGACCACATCAAGGTAGCAGCAACGGTCGGGACATTATGAATACTGCTAAGATAAATAGAAATGTGATGTATTCAAGTCCATGATAAATAACAGTTACATGTGTTAAACAAAGATAGTGAGCGAAGGTGACTGGCGTTGTTCGGATGGATGCACTAATTTCTGTTTTATTTTTTCTAAAGAATTTTTTACTAGGTGGACAACTCAAGGTATTTGTACTACTTTATTCAATCTCTTATCTTTGTGTAAATAACTTCTATCTCCGGATCTCCACTTTTTTCATAATATTTCATTTCCAGTTAACTAATGTTATGGCGGATCTTGATCGTTTTGCGAAACAAAAGAAACGTGATCGAATTCATGGCCCTGTCGAAGCTGATCCAGAATATCAATGTATTGTCGAAGCTAATAATCTTATGGTGGAAATTGACAATGAAATTAGTAGGTGTCTTACATAAGGTTTTTTGTTTATTAAAAACTATCTTAGTGGGATGAAAAGGAGAAAGAACACTATGTACAGATGGATTTACTGGGCTACAAGCCTTAGGTACTCATCATGTCACAAATGCTTATAGTAATATCTTGGTCGAACTGGTGCTGTGGTTAAACATTCATTCGTTGGAATTTGAACCACTAAATCACGGGTATGAGTTCTACCTCAAGAATAACTAAACTACCATTTCATCCACCAGCATTGTAAGCAAAGATGAGTAGTGGCTAGCAGTGGAATTCAGGACGCGCGTTTCGTCCTATTCGGGACTCGTCAGCTGGATGTACCTGCATCTCAGAGTTGATGTTCACTCTGGGATTCGAACCCAGTACCTATCGCTTCAAACGCCATCGCGTTATCCACTATTTCATCCGTCTAACAATTAGTCCACAAATTCGCATACAATTACTGCGTTACATTATTGGTTTATATTATGATTGTTAAGCTACTCCTCATTATCAGAGTATCTGCACTAGCAAGATGCTTAAACTGTGGTTCAAGGTTACTTGATTATAACTGGAGTGATTAAGTGTCATGTATATCCAACAACTCTACTCATCGACTCACAATATTGGCTGACATAGTAGTTTTTAATAGGGTCAGGGGTGACTAAACAAAGATTTGACATCAGTCCGTGAAGTTGTCGAATGTTAATCTAAGCCATGTTGGTAAGTGTGGATTACATGGTTGAGATCTTTAGGATCGCCATAACCATTGGTTGGAGACATTGGGTAACACATATCTCGGAATCATTTCAAGTGGTGCGGAGACATTTAATGAATAATAATAATAATAATAATAATAATAATAATAATAATAATAATAATAATAGTACGATATTAAGCAGGGATGCTGGAAAGTATGTTTTAAAAAATCTCTGATACAATTTCCAACATTTACTGTCAATGATTTATTCTAAAATGCAATTGTTCTTTCTCTTTAACTAGATATCATTCATAAATATGTTAGAGATCTGTATTCAATGCGATTCCCTGAACTAGAATCTCTTGTACCAGGTCTTCTGGATTATTTAAAAATTGTACTGGTAAGTTTATTTACTTTTGTGTATGTATGTTATCAATTTAGCCTTTTTATTTGCTCACGAAATGTGGAGTTCGCTTTGCGTCAATCAGATCAATCACCTTTACATTTACTGATAAAACAAATAACCACCAATAAAGACTGAAAATCCGAACTGCCTTTGGTCCACTCAGCTGCTTCTATCTCCATTAACCAAGGACGACACGAAGATACCAGGCCAATTTTCCTTTTGTATTCTATTTATTATGCATGAAAACCTCTCTCATACACACGAACAAATGCAGATGAAGACAGCAAATGTAGCAACAGCCTCTGCATTGATAGGCCTCCACATTCACAAAGGAAAAGGCAAGATTCTCAAATGCAACACGGAGAACACTAACCCAATCACAGTTGATGGCGAAACTCTGGAAGAGGTGGAAACATTCACGTACCTAGGAAGCATCGTTGATAAACAAGGAGGATCGGATGCAGATGTAAAGGCGAGGATTGGCAAAGCAAGGGCAGCATTTCTACAATTTAAGAACATATGGAACTCAAAACAACTCTCAACCAATTTCAAGGTGAGAATCTTTAATACGAACGTCAAGACAGTCACTTCTACTTTATGGAGGGAGCTGAAACGTGGAGAACTACTACGACCATCATCAGGAAGGTACAAGTATTTATAAACAATTGTCTACGTAAGGTAATCAACATCCACTGGCCGGATACTATCAGCAACAGCGTTTTATGGGAGAGGAAAACCCAGCTTCCAGCTGAAGAGGAAATTAGGAAAAGACGTTGGAAGTGGATAGGACATACATTAAGGAAATCACCAATGTGCATTACAAGACAATCCCTAACTTGGAATCTGGAAGGGAAGCAGAAAAGAGGAGGGCCAATGAACACATTACGTCGGGAGATTGAAGCAGGTTATTTGTAGTACACAATGAAGTAATAGATAGAAGGCTCTCCATCAAATTCACCAAGTCTATATTCACGTCTTGCTAACAACTTCCAACTAGGACAAAACATAGGTCATATAGGTTTTCTTCCCGACTATCTCTAATCACCTCAAATGACTACGTAATAAATCATTTATTAATAAATTACTTCATTTCAAATGAGTAATCTATATCATTACTTATTTTTTTCCTAATTTTCAAAGGTTTTAGGAAATGATATACTTGAACGTTCTAAACAAACAGATCTACTTGCTTCTTTTCTAACTCCAGCAACAATTATGGTTGTATCAGTCACTGCATCAACCACTCAAGGATCATCTTTAACATCAGATCAATTATCACGTATTATTGAAGCATGTACTATGGCAATTGAATTACAAGAAATGCGTGTTACAATGTTAGCTTATGTAGAATCACGTATGTCATTTATTGCTGCAAATACTAGCATTCTAGTAGGTGCATCAACAGCAGCGAAATTAATGGGTAAGAGTAATTGATCCATAGTTTTTCCCTGATTTTTATTTGTTTCAAATGATGTGGAAAATTTGTGTGGATTAAGTTGTTTTTCGGGCTAAAATAATCGCCCCCAAAAGCCCTGGTTCGGCCGAGAGTGGAGAGAGTACGCTCTCCCTCTCCAAATGCTCTAACATGGCCACGCATATATAGTCTCTGCCAGAGAAGTCCTACTCACTGCCTTCTGGTGGCGGGGGTGTTGTTTACGAAATTGAAAAAACGAAATGCGAATGTCCGGTGCTTTAACCAGGTTGGTGAATACGGAAATTCCACGCAGGGGGTTTGAAAACCCTGATTCCAAACCAATTTATTTTATTTTATTTAAACACATAAATATGGGTACAAAAAAGCACCAGATAAATATGCGCCTCACAAATCTCATTCGATTTGTGTAAGGACTGAGATACTGCCCAGGTGCCCAGACTGAATCAGGTGGTTTGCTTAGGGGGCCACACACGGAGCCTTTGACCCGAATGTCTGATCCACAAGGCAGTGGAGTATCGTGAGGAGATGCAGTCCCATGGTAGCCGGTGATTAACGGTTGATTCGTACGCCATTTGCTCCCCTAGGTGAACTTTCCATGTCCATCACCCCGGTCAAAGCGCCGGACATTCGCTTTTCGTCCTATCACTTTCGTAAACAACACCCCCGCCACGAGAAGGCAGTGAGTAGGACTTCCCTGGCAGAGGCTATATATTCGCTGGCCATATGAGAGCATTTCGAGAGGGAGAGGTGACTCTCTCCACTCTCGGCCGTACCAGGGCATTTGGGGGCACATCCACTCCTGAGGGAACATATGGCATATGAATCAATCGTTGGTCACCGACTACCATGGGACTGCATCTCCTTACGATGCTCTACTGCCTTGTGGATCAAATCTTTAGGTCAAATGCTCGGGGTGTGGCCCCCTAAGGAAACCACCTGCTACAGTTTGTGCACCTGGGCAGTATCGTAGCCCTCACACAAATCAAATGAGATTTGTGTGGCGCATGTATATCTGGTGCCCGTTTGTACCAATATTTATGTGTTTGAATAAATAAATAAACTTCAGGTTGCGCGATGGGCTTAATATTTGGACCATCAAAACATGATCCAGTAGTTTACATGTATAACTTCAGTCAATTCACAATATTGCGCGACCATGTCTCATTGCCTTAGGTAGGTGACTGACTCACGTCTGACGTGGTTCAACTCCACTGGTCTCGACGTTTTAGTAGAACACCGTTGGACTCCAACTCAATGGTATAGAGGTTAACCGTTCGCGCACAAGGCAGAAGGTCCTGGGTTTGAACCTTGGTGAAGTGGCCCACTGCTGAGGGGTCCTAAAGTGGGACAAAACGACTGCTCAGTGGTTTTTTAACGTGGGTCAGCTTCTGATCTCAATAACAAATATTCTATTATTCATCTTTTTTTGTTTAAAAAAATAGGTCATGCTGGTGGTCTAACTGCACTTACTAAAATGCCATCGTGTAATATACTTGTGCTGGGTGCACAAAAACGTCTGTTGTCCGGATTTAGTAACACATCAGTCCTACCACATACGGGATACATTTTCAATTCAGAAATTGTGCAAAAATTACCTCCAGATTTACGGCTTAAAGCTGCTCGTTTGATAGCGAATAAAGTGGCGTTAGCGGCACGAGTAGATTTATTCCATGAATCTCCGGTAGGTTTCTTTTCTTTTTTATAAAATAATGTAGGATACAATAATCGTATCTCTCGTTTTTACTTCATTCTAACAATAGTTTTTAACTGTTTCACCTAACTGTTATCACTATTCAACAGATGATGTTGTATTTATTTGATGCTCTAGCTGCCTGTAATAAATGGAAGTTCAAATATTAGTGTAAAATTCCAGTCCATTTGTTCATATGTAATTATAAATGTAATTCTTCAGATTGATTGCGGTGGTTGGGATATGCATTGCGTATGCACTCAATCACCACCTACCTCGATATGTGATATTAGTTAACGCAAAAGTAGGTTAAAAGGATAGTTGCCCCAGACATCCGCATCGAGATCACCTGGGAGATACTGTTGTAGTGTAGTTTGATTTGTAATTTAAGCTAAACTAATTAAAAAAAACTATTTGAACACTTCTGCCTCTCAAACATCAATATGAGTCGGATTTTCAATAGAATAAATGATAATCTGACTTATATACATACCTAATAATGGTATGATAATAATAATTGCATCAGATTCGTCTAATAAGTTGCATCTACCCATTTAATTAATGTTGAACAAGGCCTAGTCATTCAATTCTTATTATCACGGACGTCAACAATCGACAGAATAGAACTTCATTAAGATGGTGGTTGGAGGTGGTCAACAGGAAACCATGGACCTGGGTTTCGTGCTACTCGGCACTCGTCAGCAAGATGTACCTGTAATCTTGAGGGTCTAGGGTTTCCTGTTGACCACCTGCAACCACCATCTTATCTCAACATGGTGCACGCAGTGTTGAACCACCTAGACTAGTGGCCACATTGCAACTTGATCGATAGCATTCGATCAGCTCTAAGAAGGACCTGACACGCATGACATTGATCACCACCCAGTGATCAATCAATTGTGAGAACTTCATTAAGTTTCACCTTTGAAGTGCACAAAAGATAATGTTCTCGGAAATACATGTAATGACTTTTTAATCTTAAAAGAAAGGCATATTTTTAAAATTCAAAACTTATTCATAGTAAGATTCACCAAATCTTTCTCAGGGATTTCGGAAACATCTCTCTGAATAGACTGTTGCATGACTGTTCGAAATAGATGTACGAGGGTAATAAGACTAACCATTTGTTATTAGATTAAAAAAAATTACAGTATTTGTTGAAAGTAGACTCTTCATTGAACGTTTATAAAACTACCTTTTTCTTTTTACGTAGGGTAAAGGGGTAGAGGGCGAACAGAACATATTTCACACCATTAAAGGTGTTATTCCCCCTTTAAATGCTCACCGTTAATAATATGCGCATTTTTGATCATCACTCTTATTAATATGCACCCTCTTTAGTGTGAACCCAGTAGGAAAGGTGCATTAATTCTGTCTAATTAATTCATAACTTTTATTCTATGCATACATTCATTCTTCTCAAATCATATAGTTTGTCTCTTGTCTTTCCTACTTCCATTGCTACTTTTATTTCTTCGACTATGACCTGTATTGATAATTTCATCTCACTGTGCTGATATGACGTGACAACTTGAATCGATTCATATATTCTACGTTATTTAAGAAATATTGCTCGCATCTGCTGGGATCACCGGGTAAGTAATAGTGAGGTTAGACACAGGGTGGTCGGGCTTGCCTATCGTGATGAAGCAATCGAGCTATGCTGACTGGAACAATCGTTCCTCGAGGTCCTACCATGCCAGACAGGTCGGTTGAAGAGCGGTGA